>CM060881.1:177742500-178342500 GCA_030762935.1 Hymenopus coronatus | reverse complement strand
GATTATGTTGAAAAGTAACCATAAGTGAACAAAACTTTTACTAACAAAATAATTGTTTTCTATGAACTTGTCTTTTATTTATAGGCTATCGGAGGTTGAAAAAAAAAAGGCCCTTGTATATAAAATTGTATTCACATAAAAGAATATAAAATGTAGATCATCTTATGTAATTCTCGAAACCAACAAAGCAAGTTAATATCTAAATACAATCTACTCTATATGACACGTAGTGATAAGCGCTTGTATTAGAAGTAATTATAATTTTTAGAATGTTTAAAAATACTAGAATGTTTTTCTGACTGGAAGATGAAATAAGTGTCCAGTAAAACAACAATAAAATGATAGTTGAGGATTAGAATATAACATTGTGAAGTTGTGCATTGTTAGTGACGTCATTCCCTGAGAAAGAGGAAGCTCTGCGAAAAGAAAACGACAAGAATTTACTTCTCCTAGATGGTAAATTAATGACTAACGGCACGAATAGCAATCAGTGAACTAATTACAGACAAACTTGCATTACTAGTGACGTCATTCCCTGAGAAAGAGGAAGCGCTGCGAAAAGAAAACGACAAGAATATTTCTCCTAGATGGTAAATCAATGACTAACAGTACAAATAGCAATCAGTGAACTAATAACAGACAAACTTGCAGCAAAGAGATACACATCAGAGATTCTATAAGATAAAGAATATGTGTTTGTCTCTAATTTTCTCAAATTTTGTTTCTCTAATTTTTGTGTCCTAAATTTTATTTCACGTTTCTGTGCAGAGAAACTTAGTCTATAACTTTTAACAGCCTGAATGTTAAGTTTCTTTCTTAAGTATAAAACAAGTAATGCGTTTGAGCTATTTAAATTATTGAGCTTTAGAGTATATGTTTACACGGATGCGTACGCTTCCACGACCTGTGTCTTGATCTGTTTACATGTAATCTCATAATAAAAGAACAATAATTTAGAAAATGCAAGTATATTTGAAGATATTTTATAAATGATTTTTTGGTGCATGTATAAAACATTGTAATTTATAATTTCTGAACAGAAAAAGCTTTAAAGCTTTAAAATATTTTAAATATTCAAAATGTAGGCATAGAAAACTTCAATGCACTAGTTTTTATACAAACTGGAAAATAGTTGAGTAAACAACATACATATTCAATGTAACTTTGTCTCCATTGTATTTGGAGTCGTCTTTTGTAACTTAGAGGTAACATGCTAGACTCTGGTTCCTAAGGTCGCGGGTTCAAACCCGGCGGAGGGCGAAGGATTTTTTTCGGGCGTAAAAATCTTAAGCGTGGCTTTCTTCGGGAGGAAAGTAAAGCCCCGTGACGTAGATTTACTACACTAAAACAACCTCAAGCCTGATAAAGCAAAATTAAGCGGTCCAGAAATTAAAATAAAACGCAATTAGCATTTTGAGCGATGTCTAAAGTTAGCAGCTGAGCTATACTTGCTTCATTTGTTTTAAGTTTAACCTCCTTTAACCTGTTAGGTCATATCAACGATGAGTGAAGCCCGGGGCACATGGAGCTAAAAGTTACCCGACATTCCCCTTCTAACCGATCTCTGAGTCTTATAATTACAAATACAGCAGACCAGCCGAAAAAAAGACAGCTTCTGAAAGCGGTCTGGCTTAGATAAGCATTAAAGTTGGAAGGAAGAATTTCCTCATCAGCTAAGCCTTACATTTAAGAGTTAAGAACATTATTAAATGAAAAGTTGCAAGTCATAATAAGTCATTAAGATGTAGGGTACTGAAGCAGGCGCCACTCGGAACAATAAGCAGGAGCTGAGATGTCAGGAAGTAACAACGATAACATTTCAGTTACCGCTTCCTCCAACACCACACAGAATTAACGTTCCTCACGCAGCTCTTCGAGTCCCGACATGATTTATGATAGCTCTCAAGTTCATGCTCAGATTATGTTCCTTCCCAATGAGGGAAAGAAATAATTGGGGTAATATTTAAGTCGATACTTTATTATTAATATATAAAGAAAAAATCTGATGTGTCTCATTCACATGACTTTCTCTACATCTCTGCATACTATTAAAAAGCTTATGCTTCTCTTTACCGAATTCGAACCCCGTGAAGACCCCCAGGATGAGGACTTCACTGAGCTCGTGGAAGCGACGGTAGACTACCTCTATGAGGAGCCCCCGCCGCCCCATGAGGAGATCCGCATTCCGTTAGTCACCCCGAAAGAGGTGGCTTCCCAACTCAACCACCTAAAACCTAACAAAGCCCCTGGACATGACGGCGTTACGGCGCCTATGCTCCAGCACCTACCCAGAAAGGCCGTAATCCACCTGACGCGGATTTACAATGCATGCCTGCACCTACGTCACTTTCCAACATGTTGGAAGGAGGCGCGGGTGGTATGCATTTTGAAACCCGGCAAGGACCCGGTCTTCCCGTCAAGCTACAGATCTATTAGCTTACTTCCGATCGTCTCGAAAGTATTCGAGCGGTTACTCCTACCTCGCCTCACCCCTCTCTTCGAAGAGAGACTCCTACTCCCGGATCATCAGTTTGGTTTCCGTACTGGACATTCCACAACCCTGCAGTTGCTGCGACTGGCTGAGAAGGCTGCCCTGGGCTTCCAGGACAACTTCAAAACAGTCGCGGTGCTCTTGGACGTGGAAAAGGCCTTCGCCACCACGTGGCATCAGGGACTCTTGTACAAGCTCAAGAACGCAGAAATTCCTCCCCCCTATCTTCACCTGCTTAGTAGCTTCCTTCGGGACCGCACTTTCAGGGTGAGGGTGGAGGGGAGGCATTCCACAGTCAGACCCATAGCGGCGGGAGTGCCGGAAGGCAGCGTGCTGTCGCCGTTACTCTTTGCCGCCTACATGTCCGAAATCCCCACAGAACCCAGTACAGTCACGTGCCAGTATGCCGACGATGTCCTCATAATGGCGCGTAACAAGAACGCCCGATATTGCTTCCCCCCGCTACAGAGACAGCTCCAGGCCATAGGCAGATGGAGTGAACAGTGGCGGATGGCCATCAGCCCGCAGAAGAGCTCAGCTCTACTGCTGGCCAAAGTCCGTGGCTGGCGACCGGAGAGGTCGCTGAGGCTGCGGCGGAGGCGGATCCCCTGGGTCCGCTCCGCCAAATACCTCGGAGTCCTCCTCGACCGCGGCCTTACTTTCACTCCACATGTCAGGGAGAAGGTCGGCTTGGGACACGCTGCCCTGCGGCAGTTGTTTCCCATCTTCCGCTCCACCATGCCTACACACCTAAAACTACGGCTGTACCGCGCAGCCATCCCGCCCCTGATGCTGTACGGCTGTGAGGTCTGGGGTTCGGTGGCTCGTTCCACCATCCGCAGGCTGCAAGCCGTGCAGAACAGGGCATTGAGGATGATATACGGCACAGACCGCAGATTCCCGTCCCACATTCTCCATTCCCACTCCGGAATCCCTTACATAGTGGACGTTGTGCGAGAAAGAGCTCGCACAATATACACTAAACTTGCTCCCCACCCAAATCCCCATGTGAACACTCTCGGTCTTTACGACCACACGCTACCAAGGAGACGCGTAAGCTACCGCCTTCCCAAGGACGCCTTGGGATGGTAGTTTTCCGGCCGCCTCTCCCTTTATTGTTCTACCCGCCAAGTTAAGCAGCATCGGGCATGGTCACGACTCGGACGGGTGACCATCCAGTCGTACTCCGACCAGATCTGCAACACTGGCTTCCCCCACCCCGTACCTATATCCCTTCATGTCTCCCCGCTAGCCGGCACTGCTTTCCTTGACAGCCCGCAAGCGGCTGGCCAAGGTAAGCAGCATCGGGCCTGGTCCCTCTCTGGGTGGGTGGCCACTCAGATAGGTAAGCCAGCCCGCGCCGGCTGCACAGAGGGAACACCCTGCCCAACTACTTTGACATTGACAAAAACGCTTGCATAAGACTACATCTACTATATCACACGGGTAAATCCGCAAGAAAAGCGGATAGGTACCGTGGCGATTTGCCCCCGCCCGAGTACACTCGGGCGACTAGTTCCTGCTCCTGGCTCCTGGACCTCATGCTAATCGAGAAAAAATTAGCAGAAATAGTCTTATTACTTGCTTCCTTGTAAATAGAAGCGAAATAAGGGAGTACCATAGGTTAAAGTGGTAGTCAAAAGCTGGTTGCTATGTGACTGAAGTTCCTTTGTTTGTATGGACAGGAGTTGACAAATTCCTGTATGAAAAAAGTATACGTTTTTCAAAGCTGAAAGCAATTAGAAGCAATATATCAAAAACGATCTACTCCACGAAAAAAAATTTAAACAATATAAATTGTGTATTTTGAGGTGTTCTACATCTTTTGTATGGTAAGTTTTTTGGTTTCTCTTACAGTTTAGCAGTTATACAAAATTCTGTAAAATTCATCAAGAATAAAGCAGCCTTCAGAGGCTATTACCAGAAATTTCAAGATATACATTTTGTCAGGAAATTATCTTTAATGTCCATATTTTAATCAAAATGGTTAGAGATATTTTTTAGAAAATAAGAATTTTCGAAAAAAGTTCCATGTAAAGGGTAATTAGGGGTGCGGGGATTTTCTTGAAAATCTTCGTGTTGCATGCTTAGAGGATACCAAACGTAAATACCAAGTTTGATTTTTAACGGACTTTTAATTTTTGAGCTATGCTGCCCAAAAACACATACATACACACAGACAGACACACACACGAACATTTTTCTAAAAATGTTTTTTTTGATTCAGGGTGTCAAAACATGTATTTCCGGTGAAAACTCGGTATCGACTTTTTGGGTAGAGTGCAATACCTACTCTAAACGTTGTACATAGTACGTGTAGAGAAAGTAAAAATGGCTCACTATGTTTCAAAGCCAGCTTATTAATACCAACAAATATATTTACAGTATGGAACCTTTCAAGCTTGTCCTGTAAGCTTGTGCATTATGGAGAACTTCAGATAGGTGTGCTATTGCAGTTAAATAAAATGATGCTAAATATTCAGCCTTTAAGTTATAATACAATGTTTTAAAGTTTTCTAGTACCATTAATGTAAATAAACAATTTAGCGATAAGATATCTACATGAAATTGAAATGGAGTTTTAACTGCTGTGGTTCTCAGCGTCGCATTCTATACTGGGCGTGAAAGACTGCTTAATTTTGCTCAGAGGTCTCTTTATGAGTCTTGAGGTTATTTTACGTGCCGTAAATCTACGACACGGGACCCACGACTTTACTTACGTTCCGAAGGAAGGCATGCTAAGGATTATTATACCCGAAAAAATCCATCGTCCTCCGCCAGGTTTGAACCCACGACCTCGGATATATAAAGTCAGCATGGTAACCATTACACCAGGGAGGGCGACTATCTACGTGAAATCGAACCACTCAATCCATATTTTAAAGTTATTGTACCTTAAATTCTTATTCGGAACAAAAAAGAGTATGTAATTATATTAATACCTTTATATTATTTAAGTTTTTAATTATTTTAATATAGCACTGCCATAAAGTACTTCTATTGTATTTATAATGCAATATGCAAAGCGTGTTCGCGAGAACGTTCTACTGAGAAATTATTTTAAACAGTGAACTTATTTATTTGCTAAATAAACTTTAAATATCAGAGTGAATATTTTCAAAATTTGGCGGAGTAAAACGATGATTTCCAAAAATAAAAAAGTAAAACAAAAACAAAACAAAAACGAAACGTTATACACCAATTCTTACTTTAAAAAGAATAAAGGGTGGACTCGCACATATTCAAAGAAAGCGACGAGAGCTTTATTCTATTAAGAAGGTGTGAGTACAAGAGTGTTCTGTAATGGCACCTGCGATATATATCACTGCCATATTACTGACATTTCGAGTTTTAAAATAAGAGAAAAATCTTCTTAACCCGAAAAAACACTTTTCTCCATCATGCATTTAGAAGAAAGAAAAGAAAGATAGAAAAAAAAAAAAAAAGATTTCGAGATCTCACTGGCAATGCATATTTTGGGACTCACGGTGCCCAAAATAAAGTTCTAAGAAAAGTACAAGTGTGTGAAATTTGCGCATTTATTTATAAAGAGCATAAACCTAAAATGAAATATATCTTTTAAAGATGCGAAATGTTTTCTAGGAAATCCTTCCACGCCATATTATAGTTTACATAAAGTATTTTGTAAAAAATTCTGTTCTCAGAAATGGTTATAAAATGTGATGTAATTGTTAAATACTCTACCAGATGGCCCAACTACCCCGGTTTGACGTTTTCCGATAACCCTGCAGGGTTAAAACCGATAAATGAACTACCGTTTTACCTCTCTTGCTTATCAGCGGATACTGTAAACGGGTCGCGCTCATTGCGAAGGCCAGTTTCTCACTAGCACGTTTTAATTTGAAACTCTTACGAAGGGATATCTGCACACATCAATTACAAGGAAGTTGGGTAGAAGAGTATTCAAGACAGTTGTTACATGACAAATGCATATCTTGAGTTTTATTCTGTGAAGTGCTAGTCATTAGGAGGGAATTTTGGACAAGACGGTTATTGTAATTAAACTTGCTCATTTCGAGTATTATAGGTGTCACAGTATGCTCCGACTCGCTCTAAATATTGTCTACCGTGTAATGAGACTATCTCAATTAACATGCAGCAGACAAAAGATAAACTTTCATAACAATATTTTTCAAAAACTGTATACAAATAAAATACAGTATGTGAATAAAGTTACGTGAATGTAACAAAATAGATATTTTAAAGGTGCTGTCACCAAGTGGTTGGCTCAGGTGGTCCTAGATTCAAATCCCGTGAGTAGACCAATCTGGCAGGTTTTTATTCGTGGCTTCCCTCAATGGCGAACGTATTGGATATTTAATAGCAAAGTTGCAGCTTCAGTCTAAAGCAAGAGTAAAACTGAAAATGGATGGTGACTGCGATAGCGTTGCCATAGAAATCTACTGAAAGCAATGGACTCTCTACCTGCTGCATCTGCTCACCATCTTAGCTGCTTTAGTCATCTGGTAGCGCAGCAAGACTGGCACCATCTACTTGGCGGGAAGCGGAAATAATTTGGTATGGGGACGAGACCTTAAAAGACTTGTCCATAAGGTATCTTACCGAACAGTTCTGCCAAGATATGACATAGAAAAAAAAAAAAAACGCTATCGTTATTCAATTATTTCCGATGCCACGGAAAATAAGGCTAATACACCTATAGCTAACCGTTTATATACATTTGACTATCGCTATTCCCTTTATGAGCACAACGAACCCTGTACTAAAGCTATTTAAACAAAAGCTTATATCACTTAACTTTCATTAGAGTAGCAGTTTCCAAGAATAGAGGTACATGAAAATAGCGGCATTGCTCACACAAAGGCTTATTAAGTGACACAACACATACTTTTTACGTTGGTCTTGGAAACATAGTGCCTGATAAACTTAGGTTTAAGAGGAAATCAAGAATAAGAGGCTATTACATTTCTGTTGAAGGAATCGAGATATCGCAGAGCAAAATGAGATGCATCACCAGGATGACAAAACCTGACACATCGCAAACGTGCTGCTTGCGACTCAGGCATTGGAACATCTGAACAACATAAATGCACTACAAGGACAGAAATGATTTACTTGGAATGAAATATCATCAAGCTTACGGAAGAGAGGCAGAAGAAAGCTGCGTCAAGGAGATCTTTATATCCATGAGGAAATTTATGTTTTTGTGAAAGGAAGGCATGAATAATTATGTCACGCTGGTGCTTCTCAGATTTACAAGTGAAACTCGCGTTCCGCACACAATCTTACCACGACCAAGGTCATTACACTAACAGGGGAGAAATTAAAAACCTTTAAGGTTAAGCTAACGGTTTTAACCATACTATCTATCCACAAAAATAGATGTATCTAACGTACTTGGGAAAAAGTGTCATGGTTGGGCTCAGGAAGTGGCAAGGTCGAAGATACGGGGTTCGAGCTTCGGCTGCGGGCTGAATTGTTTAAACCTGTGATGGCCAAATGGCGGCCCGCGGGTATGTTCCATCCGGTCCGCGAATACATATGATTTGTCCCTTTGTTTTAACTTCCTGAATAGATCTCATTTTAGACCTTGATTTCAAGATTTTGATGGAACTCTTCAACAATGCCATGAGATGTTAAGTGGAGTGCCAGTCCGGGGATCTACAGCTAGAACCATGTGAGCTCCAATGAGATTCATCTCTTCAAACAACAGAGGCAACTGTTGTTCATTTTTGGAAACTCATTTCAAAGAAACATTTTCCACATCTTAGAAACTGAGTTTTAAAACTTGCACCCATATTTGGTGAAACTGCCTTCTCTGCTGTCAAACAAGTGAAATCAAAGTCCAGAAACAGATTAAGTGATTGAATGTTCTCATATTCTAAAATTGCATCATCAGAACTGGAAGTGGACTTTAAATCTTTTGTAAAATATTTTACAAATCTCATTGTTCTTAGTAAAAAGCAAACGTTGTTCCTTCGCTGTGCAAGTAATAATATTAAAAATAATATGCTCTTCGGTTGCAATTGCTGTTGTTTTAGTTTTAATATAGTTATACCATTAACTTTCCTGGCCCTCAAGAAAGGTCCTTATTGTATTCTGGCCCTCAGTACATTAATAATGATCATCACTGGTTTAACCCTTGTTCTACGTCCATTCTTTGGCCTTCCAAAGTTCTTATTGTATTCTGGCCCTCAGTGCATTAATAATGATCATCACTGGTTTAACCCTTGTTCTACGTCCATTCTTTGGCCTTCCAAAGTTCTTATTGTATTCTGGCCCTCAGTACATTAATAATGATCATCACTGGTTTAACCCTTGTTCTACGTCCATTCTTTGGCCTTCCAAAGTTCTTATTGTATTCTGGCCCTCAGTGCATTAATAATGATCATCACTGGTTTAACCCTTGTTCTACGTCCATTCTTTGGCCTTCCAAAGTTCATATTGTATTCTGGCCCTCAGTGCATTAATAATGATCATCACTGGTTTAAACCCTTGTTCTACGTCTATTCTTTGGCCTTCCAAAGTTATTATATTTGAAGAAGGATTTAATAATGAACTGAATATATCAGTAACAGGTAGAGAAGTGTTAGTACACGTTTAAAATTGCCCGTCTTGTTGAAATAATCTCAAACGCCTCTTGATTGAGTAAGATGGCAGGGAAGACGATCACGGCCATGGTTGTAACTTTCAAATCTAATTGTTTTCAGCTTTTATCCAATATACTAGTGTTCAGTGGTTTGCAGAAATAGGTAGACAATTTAATGTGTTCCCAAGTGTAACAAGTGTTCCATACACAACACTTGCTAGTGTCCATCCTGGCGTTGAAGTCTCCAGCAATAAAGTGACGATTCCACATCTTTACACCTTTTCCTCCAACGTTCCAAGTCCTGAACAACTATCTATTTATAATAATAATAATAATAATAATAACAATAATAATCTAAATAATTAAATGTTTAAATAATAAGGTACTTCTCTTCCAGCATTTAAAGTAATTACTACAACTTTAACTTGAAAATAATAATCAATTTATTTTTATTTTTTCATCCTTCATCAATTATTACAAATGTATTGACTGATTAAGAATTTTTGTTTGACAAACTTCAATTCCAACTTCAATATGACTGATTTCTTCACGAAGTATTTGAATAGTTTCTGAGATGAAAATATGACATTTTATAAAATTTCGATTTTATTGACCAGCTGTTTACTGAATATGCAATAAAAGTCAGATAATTTTTCTCGCTGCAAACTTAAATAAATCCTTAATCAATTAGAAACAATTTCTATGTGAAACTGTTCACGACTATAGATGGATCACTTACAGTCCACGCTGGTGATGTTTATAGAAAATGGTTTAAAAGCTACCGTAAAAAAAACATGAGACAAATGTTGATGGTGACATGAGAAAGAGGCAATACGGATTACTCTCTCTCCAAATTATTTTTTTAAATACGCATACTCCAGAAAATAGTATTTCGTGCCTCAATCTCAGCTACTCCACGTTTTACAAACTTAAACCCGCCATGTACATCAGAAAACCAGAAAAATAGGCAAATATCAATATTTTAAATGAAGCAGGAAGAATACTTGTAATTTAGTGGATTTCAATATTTACGGAAATGAAGAGGCTGATCAACTGACAAAGAAACATAAATAAAGGCCTTCATTATTATTTCACTTTGCGAAAAACAGCAAACAATGTAACTTCAGTAAAGAACTGAATTGGATATCTCAGGATAGATAATGAGGTAGTGTTATAAAAATGAAGAATTGTATTCACCAAGAAGTGGAACTGTAGCATTGTTAGCCACTATGATTGTCTAGTCCAATACCTGGACGAAAGCATCATCAGTGCACCAAAATGCTCGCTATTGCAATAAATCGCAGAGTAAAACCAAGGACCCACTAACTCTATTGGCAGGTCAGAATAGCCGAGCATTTTATAAAATAAATTAATCGGTGGAGTTGATGTTTTCGCTTTACACGGTAATACTTCGGCTGTTGTTATCTGCAAGAACAACGACAGATATTCTCTTAGTCCTGTTTAAGATCTTCCTTAATATACTCCTGAAGTGCATCATACATTCTCGTGTAATTGAATTTGTTTTGTGTCGTTTGCCACAAGCTAATCCATTCGTGATTATTGCTTTAGTGGAGCAAAGGCCCGGATCGTGAGCCCATGTTGGCAATGAACATTTTCCATTAACGGGCACGAAAGGTGATAGGCGAGTAACATTTGCAGTTGTGAGGATAAAGTAGGCTACGGTATGCTAAATGTCAGGAGCGTGGCTTCAGTTGCGCACCTGTCTCGGGAATGTGCCAACTGAACGAAATTAAATAGTTTTTGCGATGCTCGGGAAATGGACCGTATCCTGCTGCAGGGGATAAAATCATATAGATAAACGCTTGTTAACTATCAGTAAATGAATAGTTATGATTAATAAATAATTATCTACTTAAACTATCGGATAATCTTATGTGTAAGGATTTTAACCAACAAGAAGGTATTATTATAAGCTTTCTCTGCGGAATGCAAAGAAAAAGCAAATATTTATCATACATACGAATACAACGATTTTAGAAATAACGTCAATGAACTTTTTAAGGTCATTAAGTGTGAATTACATGTTATGTATATTATGGGCAAACACTCCAAATAACACAATTCGGTAATATAATCCGTAATAAGTTTAACGCAAAGAAAAATATTAAAAATGCATTTTATTGCAACCTTTTAAAGTTTTCATACTGCTATGATAAAAAAATATTTGACAGCAGAAAATATGAATGACTCGTTTGGGTATGAAATATTTCAAAGGAATTTAATGGAACATACATCTTTTGGAAGATTTGAATAAATAAAGGTGCTGAGGAAAACAATTATGTAGAAGTCAAATTTTAAAGATGAAATAAGCAGTACCACACCGAGCGGCTCACAAATGGACTGAATCTATCCACCTCTGATGTATTACAGTAATGCGTGTTTAAAGGGATGCACGGAACTTCAATGAAAACGTAAAAACTACCAAAAATGATAGAAAGTATTGACACCATCTAAGCTCGTTTATACTCATTTGAATATTTGTACAAAGTTTGCGCCATCTGTTGAAACATAAATCATTTTAAGTACCTGCAAGGGAATGATCAGACTCCTACCCTAACATTCCTGTGCTCGTACACAATATGAGAAGTGCCAGTGCCAAAACAGAAGTGAGGATGCAAAAGCGCGCCGAGTTTGAACAAAAGGACAAAGCACCTAACCTCTAGCGACCGGTAATCTGAGTGCCCGACTCCACAATTCCCTCGACAATCCAGTCAACTAATTATTAGAACTGCTACTAAAGGAAGAAATTGAAAAGCAGAGCCAGACGGAAAATTTCAATGCCATAGCCGGAATTTGAACCACGAATCTCCTGATGTCTGTCCAGTTACTCTAAACACTGAGCTACCATGGCAACTTGCTGACAGTTCCCTGTCATTAAATATCAAGTCGGCGGCGCCAGAAATCTAAGTTTAGAGCTACAAATTTGTTCATTAGGAGATACTTAGAGCTTATATTGTAACGACTTTTAAGGTAAAATGGGCAGCCACTTTGAGGAACTTGAGTTAACATGAGATCCCAATGTGTACTGTTAATATACAAGACAGCATCAACATCAACACGGAAGCTTACCATGAGATATAGTGTTTTATGTTACTTTTGTGTTTATTTTAACCATGCTGCTGCTTTATGTAAGGAGCTAATTTCAAACATATTTTTAAATGTTCATTAATTTAGCCTAACAGACCAAAATAATTCAGGTGTGCAATTTTTTCGGACAGTAACATCACAGAAAGACATGAAGTATTCTTTTCGAGAGTCAAAAATAATTTAACACATCTTTAAACCGACAGCAGAAGTAACCTTTCTTTAACAACACTTTTCTCATGAGGTATGGTCAGTATTCTGTTACGCTATCCCTGAGTAGGTATAATGTATTTTACCACGATACGACTGTATACAGACTGAAATGGAGGACTTATATAGATCGGCGTACTTAAAAGAATATAAAACTATTTGTTAACACGTCATACTAACAGAATAACGAGTGTTTCAGAAATACATGGGCGCTTCTAAATTATGTTGAGTGCAGTCGTATATATATGTCAGAGTTGCCATAAATCTCACATATGAGTGAACTTCCATAAACGTATTTGCTGGTAAAGTATTGTGATAATAAACTCTCGAAGCAATATTGCATCATTGTTTACACAAAAATGAAGTATTGCGTGATCTTTTTACGTCATGATTAACTCGGAGACAGAATATCTTGAGATAAAAACGACATGGCTTTGGGGCTAACCCAGAGTGAGTTGTGCAACCGCTCTCTACTCACTCAACACAACAATTAATACAGTTATATACGGCAGTGTAAAAGCAACAATAGCAGTAATTAAATTAAGATGTTAATTTATATAAACGGTAAGAGCTTAAGCGCAAATTAGTTTACTTAATTTAATTCCAACTTTCATATTACATTTACAAGTTTTCCTCATATTAAAAGGGTTTGTATTTTAAATTTTGATTAGAAGTGGCATTGGTAGATAAGGAAAGTTTATGAAATAAAATTGAATTATATTAATTAGAAAGAAACCAGAAATTCCCTTTCGGTCTTTATTTTTTGGTTTATCAAAATTATAAGTTTACCAAATTCAGAATATTTCGTAACGCGAGTGTAAATCTTATATAGCAAATTTATCTTTTATACATTCAGGCATTGCAAATAGTGAAATGAGAACATATTTAGCAATATAACTGTATGTCCTTCACACAAATATGAGTGAGGGATCTGCTGTTTTCTAGCGTGGCATTAACTCAGCGCATCTTGCTAAAACACACAATTTATGTCATATACATTTGTTCGTAGAGTTAATCGTTTTCCAAATATTCTCAGTCATTGGTTTCACTTTTAAGGTGCTTAAGCTTTTCTTAAACGGGAGGTATCTATCTTTTCTTTACTCTTAGAGACTGAGTTTTAATTTGTTTACATAGCCACCGGCTGTTAGAACGTTTGACAATCGCTTTAGTCTGTACATTCCCTTATTTCCCTTCTACTTAGTAAGAAACAAGTAATATTACAATTAATCTTTATTATGATGGAGATAAAAAAACTTCTGGCTGCCTCCGTGGTCGAGTGGTCAGCGAGCTTACTTCTCACTTGGAGGTCCCGGGTTCGATTCTTTAACCAGAATTATTCCCTATCCTCACAAAGTGTGTGAGTTTGTTCGAGGAAAATAACAAAATTTAAACCAAACGTAAAGAACCTACAGAAAATGAGCTATTTCTAATGCAAAGCCCCCCATATCACCTCATATGTTAAAGGAAAAAAAAAAATGTTCTGTAAGAAAAGTTTCGGAACAGGTAGAGAAAGTCATGTAACATGGGAAGTTTCCCAACTAAACATGTCTGGTGTACTAAGTGGAAATGTGTTTCTGTTGGATGATGGCGCTGCAGTTGTGTTGCAGTATTCCACACAAGCCATTCTTACTTTCTGTGTCGCGGAAAGTAAGTAGGGGAAGTTTGTACTCCACACACAAATTACGTCTTGGAAATAAATGTTTTCAGTCTCCATGAATCAAATAAAAGCATTTTAGAAAAACAAAATCCCTGTTTGTGAGCGTGTCCATCTCTGAAAAGCCTAACTCAAAAACTAAGGTCGGTTAACTACCAAACTTGGTGTTTAGCCTTATCAAACATCAACACGTAGAATTTCCATATCATTCCCCACCCCAAGTAACTCTTTACATTGGAAACATTTCGAAAATTTTAATTTCCCCTAAAATGGCGCTAACGGTGTTATTAAAGCACCATATTTTAAAAATATCTTCATGCGATGTATATTATAAGTTTGCTGGAAATAATCTCTGAATGAGTTTTGTAATACTTGTAAACAGTAAGAGATAGAACAAAATGTTAAAGCACAAACAAGTAGATCTTGTTAAGTCACGCAATTTGTGTCAAATTCATATTTTGGACTAATATATGCTCCAGATATTTCTTGTTATTAATGTAAATTGAAGTATTTATACCTTTTTCAAATGATAAATTCTTTCTTTTCCTGTCCTGGTGAAGAAAACAGAACGGAATTTCAAAGCTATCACATAGCGACCATATCCTAAAGATTTGGCTATCATTTAATTAATGTTATTCCTTTAATGTTCTTGCATGTAATAAGACAGTTTTTGGAAACGTTTATCTAGATTAGCGTGAAGTAGAAGAATAAGCATCTGTAATAATAGTTTGTTAAAGAGCAAGTAGAGAAAGTTATGTGAGTGCAACACAATGAGAGGTTTTGCTTTGCGTTAATGGTTTTTATGTACTCTCGTCGATTCTCTGCAGGAAAGTGATAATATTATATCGCATGAATAACATAGGAACATCGCCTATCATCATTGTTACTTGGAGAAGCCTGGCAGAGCTTGTTGCTCTTTATAACCTCCGACATCCGGCCGGTCGTTCTTGAGGATGACACTTGACTTTCAAGTGTGCCTAATCACTGTCTACAGCTCTTGCGGTACGTCCTGCAACTAGTTTCTCACAGCTTGGCTCTGACTCTGTAATATCTCGTAAAGAACTCTAAACAACGTTTAATGCACATTATCGTTTACACTCATATTATAGGTTTCCAATCCTAAAAGAAATAGAGTTTCCTATAAGAACAGAAAAATGATGAATGAATATCCACAGATAACGGTTTACTACACTATTCGAAAGAATTAAAACAGATTGTCCATTTTCTCTTATAATTTGTTATAGTGACACCAAAAACTAAATTATACACTCAATGTTTGCAATTAAATCACACAGGGATCATGCGTGCAAAGTTTTAAAGGACGTATGGTTCATGGCTGATGTGTTCCATTCATATGACTTTCTCTATATCTCTGCAATAAATTATTGTTAAAAAGCTTATTCTTCTATTTACTTACTCATAATCATGATATACATTAACACAAAATATTGTCTTATGACTTTGCTTCTTTGCAAGTAAAGTGATAGTCAAAAGCTGAAGTTCCTTTGTTTGTATGGACAGGAGTTGACAAATTCCTGTACGAGAAAAGTTTTTTAAAGCTGAAACTAAAAACAAGGAATAACTCAAAAACGATCAACTCCACGGAAGAAATGTATATAGCATAAATTGTTTGTTTTAACATGCTCTACATTTTTTGTGTGGTAAGTATTTGTTCATCTCTTACGGTTTAACAGTTATGCAAAATTCCATAAAATTCATCCAGAATAGTCTTCAGTAATAAGACTATTTCTGCTAATCTTTCCTCGATTAGAATGAAATAAATGGAAGCATATAAACTTTTTAACAATAATCTGTTGCAGAGATGTAGAGAAAGTCACATCAGATTTTTTTTTAGATTCAGTTGGTCTCAGAAGATGTATTTCCAGTGAAATCTCGGTATGGAATTTTTGAGTGTTTTACAATACCTTCACTATACAGTATGTAGATGTAGAGAAACTAACAAAGGTATAATATGCTGAAGTGAAAAGGCAAACATGGAATATTTAATCTTAATTTCAAAATGTATTTGTCATATAAATTAAATAAATTTGCAATAAAATCTTGAAATGGGTGCTAAAAGTTTAGGTAACGTTGATCTTATTTATTCATTATTATTTATACATAAGTGTAACGGAAATTAGAATACAATGAAATTTACTAATAACATTTTATGTATATTTAAAATAGCGAGGAATACAAATTATCATGAATTGGTACAATCTCACCTCAATACATGTGTCAGGAATATGAAAAACAAGCAGAAAATAACAACAATAAAAACTACAATTTGAGTAAATATAACACACGTGATAATTTAATACTATAACCGTATAGAATATTCATTTTACAGGAGAGATACATAATTAGTTATTCGTTAATGTGAGGGAAGTGGCAGTAGTAATTTTATTTAGAACTTCAACAATACCGGATACATTTTAAGTTATTATAGCCATACAGTTCAACAAATTTGCACAAGTAAAAATATAAGGAATAAACAGGTAAAGAAATAATAAAACCTGCAGAATTAGCAGGGGGAGGGGCGCATAAGGGCCTAAGTGATAATGAGTAATGTAGCAGATAACTTGAGCTAAAGGGTTTCGCTTCAATGTTGAATGAGTGTATATAAAATAAAAGAATAACATGAATAAAAGAAGTCAGAACTGTGCGAGGTTTAAATAGTTGACACCCAATTTGTAATATCAAAGACAACACAAAAATAATACAAACACATTTGCAGATACTCACGAGAATAAAGTGCTCAATAAAAATAAAGCTTTTAAATTATTGAAGGCAAATTGACTATTTCGGCAAGGTAAGCCCTTTTACTTCCTCTAGCACAAGGTCGTTGTTACGATGTACATAGGAGCTAGACAGGGTATTGTATTCCACTCAAAATTCCGATGTCGAAATTTCACGCAAATGTATGTTATGAGGCCCCCCGAGTACAAAAATAGCATTTATAGAAAAAGGTCCATATGTGTGTCTGTGCTTGTGTGCCTGTGGACAGCATAGCCCAAAAACTAAAAGAGCGTTGCATACCAAGCTTGGCATCTTCCAAAGATGCGACACAAAGATTTTCAAGTAAAATCTACCCACTCTTTACATGGAACTTTATTCGAAAATTTTATTTTATCAAAAATGGCTCTAACGATTTTGATTAAAATACTGTATATTAAAGATAATTACATGACAAATAAAATGTATGTCTTCAATTTTTTCGGAATGGCCTCTGAATACCTATTTATCCTGAATGAATTTTGTTGAATTTTGCATAACTGGTAAACCGTAAGAAAAAGACGCTAGACCAGCTTGAGCATATGCCAGCCACTAATAGTGTCCACGAACACTAACAAGACGCTAGACCAGCTTGAGCATGTGCCAGACACTAATAGTGTCGACGAGCACTAACAAGACGCTAGACCAGCTTGAGCATGTGCCAGCCACTAATAGTGTCGACGAGCACTAACAAGACGCTAGACCATCTTGAGCATGTGCCAGCCACTAATAGTGTCCACGAACACTAACAAGACACTAGACCAGCTTGAGCATGTGCCAGCCACTAATAGTGTCCACGAACACTAACAAGACGCTAGACCAGCTTGAGCATGTGCCAGCCACTAATAGTGTCCACGAACACTAACAAGACGCTAGACCAGCTTGAGCATGTGCCAGACACTAATAGTGTCGACGAGCACTAACAGGACGCAAGACCAGCTTGAGCATGTGCCAGCCACTAATAGTGTCCACGAACACTAACAAGACGCTAGACCATCTTGAGCATGTGCCAGTCACTAATAGTGTCGACGAGCACTAATAAGACGCTAGACCAGCTTGAGCATGTGCCAGACACTAATAGTGTCGACGAGCACTAACAAGACGCTAGACCAGCTTGAGCATGTGCCAGCCACTAATAGTGTCGACGAGCACTAACAAGACGCTAGACCAGCTTGAGCATGTGCCAGACACTAATATTGTCCACGAGCACTAACAAGACGCTAGACCAGCTTGAGCATGTGCCAGACACTAATAGTGTCCACGAGCACTAACAAGCCGCTAGACCAGCTTGAGCATGTGCCAGCCACTAATAGTGTCCACGAGCACTAACAAGACGCAAGACCAGCTTGAGCATGTGCCAGACACTAATAGTGTCCACGAGCACTAATAAGACGCTACACCAGCTTGAGCATGTGCCAGACACTAATAGTGTCGACGAGCACTAACAAGACGCTAGACCAGCTTGAGCATGTGCCAGACACTAATAGTGTCGACGAGCACTAATAAGACGCTAGACCAGCTTGAGCATGTGCCAGTCACTAATAGTGTCCACGAGCACTAATAAGACGCAAGACCAGCTTGAGCATGTGCCAGACACTAATAGTGTCGACGAGCACTAACAAGACGCTAGACCAGCTTGAGCATGTGCCAGCCACTAATAGTGTCGACGAGCACTAACAAGACGCTAGACCAGCTTGAGCATGTGCCAGACACTAATATTGTCCACGAGCACTAACAAGACGCTAGACCAGCTTGAGCATGTGCCAGCCACTAATAGTGTCGACGAGCACTAACAAGACGCTAGACCAGCTTGAGCATGTGCCAGACACTAATAGTGTCGACGAGCACTAACAAGACGCTAGACCAGCTTGAGTATGTGCCAGTCACTAATAGTGTCGACGAGCACTAACAAGACGCTAGACCAGCTTGAGCATGTGCCAGCCACTAATATTGTCCACAAGCACTAATAAGACGCTACACCAGCTTGAGCATGTGCCAGCCACTAATAGTGTCGACGAGCACTAACAAGACCCTAGACCAGCTTGAGCATGTGCCAGACACTAATAGTGTCCACGAGCACTAACAAGACGCTAGACCAGCTTGAGCATGTGCCAGACACTAATAGTGTCGACGAGCACTAACAAGACGCTAGACCAGCTTGAGCATGTGCCAGTCACTAATATTGTCCACGAGCACTAATAAGACGCTAGACAAGCTTGAGCATGTGCCAGACACTAATAGTGTCCACGAGCACTAACAAGACGCTAGACCAGCTTGAGCATGTGCCAGACACTAATAGTGTCGACGAGCACTAACAAGACGCTAGACCAGCTTGAGCATGTGCCAGACACTAATAGTGTCCACGAGCACTAACAAGACGCTAGACCAGCTTGAGCATGTGCCAGACACTAATAGTGTCGACGAGCACTAACAAGACGCTAGACCAGCTTGAGCATGTGCCAGTCACTAATATTGTCCACGATCACTAATAAGACGCTAGACAAGCTTGAGCATGTGCCAGACACTAATAGTGTCGACGAGCACTAACAAGACGCTAGACCAGCTTGGGCATGCGCCAGACACTAATAGTGTCCACGAGCACTAATAAGACGCTAGACCAGCTTGGGCATATGCCAGACGTTAATAGTGTCCACGAGCACTAACAAGACGCAAGACCAGCTTGAGCATGTGCCAGACGTTAATAGTGTCCACGAGCACTAACAAGACGCAAGACCAGCTTGAGCATGTGCCAGACACTAATAGTGTCCACGAGCACTAACAAGACGCTAGACCAGCTTGGGCATGTGCCAGACACTAATATTGTCCACGAGCACTAACAAGACGCTAGACCATCTTGAGCATGTGCCAGACACTAATATTGTCCACGAGCACTAACAAGACGCTAGACCAGCTTGGGCATGTACCAGACACTAATAGTGTCCACGAGCACTAACAAGACGCTAGACCAGCTTGAGCATGTGCCAGACACTGATAGTGTCGACGAGCACTAACAAGACGCTAGACCAGCTTGAGCATGTGCCAGACACTAATAGTGTCGACGAGCACTAACAAGACGCTAGACCAGCTTGGGCATGTGCCAGACACTAATAGTGTCGACGAGCACTAACAAGACGCTAGACCAGCTTGGGCATGTGCCAGACACTAATAGTGTCGACGAGCACTAACAAGACGCTAGACCAGCTTGGGCATGTGCCAGACACTAATAGTGTCGACGAGCACTAACAAGACGCTAGACCAGCTTGGGCATGTGCCAGACGTTAATAGTGTCCACGAGCACTAACAAGACGCAAGACCAGCTTGAGCATGTGCCAGACACTAATATTGTCCACGAGCACTAACAAGACGCTAGACCAGCTTGGGCATATGCCAGACACTAATATTGTCCACGAGCACTAACAAGACGCTAGACCAGCTTGGGCATATGCCAGACACTAATAGTGTCCACGAGCACTAATAAGACGCTAGACCAGCTTGAGCATGTGCCACACACTAATATTGTCCACGAGCACTAACAAGACGCTAGACCAGCTTGAGCATGTGCCAGACACTAATAGTGTCCACGAACACTAACAAGACGCTAGACCAGCTTGAGCATGTGCCAGACACTAATAGTGTCGACGAGCACTAACAAGACGCTAGACCAGCTTGAGCATATGCCAGACACCAATAGTGTCGACGAGCACTAACAAGACGCAAGACCAGCTAGAGCATATGCCAGACACTAATAGTGTCCACGAGCACTAACAAGACGCTAGACCAGCTTGGGCATGTGCCAGTCACTAATAGTGTCCACGAGCACTAACAAGACGCTAGACCAGCTTGGGCATGTGCCAGACACTAATAGTGTCCACGAGCACTAACAAGACGCTAGACCAGCTTGGGCATGTGCCAGTCACTAATAGTGTCCACGAACACTAACAAGACGCTAGACCATCTTGAGCATGTGACGGCCACTAATAGTGTCGACGAGCACTAATAAGACGCTAGACCAGCTTGAGTATGTGCCAGACACTAATAGTGTCGACGAGCACTAACAAGATGCTAGACCAGCTTGGGCATGTGCCAGACACCAATAGTGTCCACGAGCACTAACAAGACGCTAGACCAGCTTGGGCATATGCCAGACACTAATAGTGTCCACGAGCACTAACAAGACGCTAGACCAGCTTGGGCATGTGCCAGTCACTAATAGTGTCCACGAGCACTAATAAGACGCTAGACCCATTACTTTTGGAGTCGCTTCAATCTCCGCAGATGTTTCATGTAACAGAGCACTAAGTCTGCAGCTTCTAGCATTCTTCCGCGTTTATGTATTCAGGATGGCCGTTATGCTCCACACAGAGCAATATTACAGTATTTCATAATCGGCTCACCCTCCCCGTATCCGTAGGACTGACACTCCCCTAGGATTTACAAGTGGCCGTCAGAAGCCTGTCGGGGAGCCAACGGCACGTAACAACAGAATGGAGAACCTGTTATGAGGACTCGACCCGTAGCCAGGTATGAACATGAGGGAGTGGATGATATGAAATGTAAGCGAAGTTGGTGATTAATGGAGCAAGTGGTGGAATGAGAGACTGGGGAAACCGGAGGACCCGGAGAAAACTTCGTCCACCGCGTATCGCTCTTGGGATCGAACCCGGACCGCCAAGATGGGAGGCGAGCGGTCTAACCACTGACCCACGGCGCCACCTACAGACAATGTACAGTTTTTAAATTACAACAACTTCTTACATTCACATGACTTTCTCTACTCGTTTTACAGCATATTATTTATACGAAAGTGTATTTTTGTAATCACTCCATTCTTCCTACCACCACGGAAATGTAGAAGGAAAAATTAGACTGAGAAGAAGAATTCAGCTGCGAGAAAATGAAGGAGAAAAGCAAAATATTGATACTAAAGGAGGAAACAAATTGGTGTATGAGGATGTGCCGAAGGGCATCGGTAGTACTTGATACTGCTACTACTTGTACTACCTTTACTTATATCCTTGCAAGTACAAGAGAAATAAGGATACGCTAGGCTAAAGCGATGGTCAAATGTTTCAACAGCTGGTCGCTAAGTGATGACTTGAAATTCCGTTCTCTTTGAATGGTGAGGGAATTGTGGCTTCTCATTTGAGAAAAATGTAAGTACTGAAAATTTAAACCAATAATAAGGAATATCTTGGAAACGACTACTCCAAAAAAAAAGTATTGGACATAATTGTGTTTAAAGAGAATCTACATTTTTGTGTAGTAACATTTTGTGTAACTCTTATGGTTATGTATGCAAATTTCATCTGCAGAGTGAAAATGTCTTCGAGGCTATTCCTAGGAAATTCAAGATAGGTGTATTATCATTTGTGGGTAAATATATTACATACGCAGTATTTGAATCAAAATGATTATAGGTGTTTTTAAGAAAATGGAGAAAGGTTCCATGTGAAGGGTAGGTTGGAGTGGCATTTAAGCGACTTTTCGTTTTTGAGGTATGCTTACACATACTCACACACCTCAGATTATGAACCAATTGTGCCAACTTCGCGAAGGAGGAAGTAGATAAATGCTTTGCAAATAGAGACAGAACGTTCAAGGATGTGTTTAAGCCATTTATTCTAATCATAAGGAGCACTGACACTAAAACCCTCTGGGAGGAATTGACTCTCATGATGCTTTCTATCTTAATGTTTAAGTATGCTCATTAAGTTAATATTTGTGAACATATGTTAAAATATGTGACGATATGGAAATACTGTAGAACGTGTATACAGTTGGTCCAAGCAGCGGCACTGTTGTTATACGCACTACCAATATGGAGAAAGTGTTATTAGCTCTATTAGACTACTCCAAATGTTTGAAGGCGATTATTTCTGTCAGTGAAACCAAACATTAACATTGCCTCAGGACAGAAAGTTTTGGCTTACAGACGTGATCTTCCGCATTCACAGATATCTAATGTGCATTACGCATGCGCCAGGGAATGCTGTAAATGGACCTGCTAATCCCTGGGCTCAATATACAAGCGTCCTGCCTAAGCGAACATGTGTTACATCACGGGCTCCGGTAAGCAACTTCCGGGTTTAGTGGTGTTAAACTTAATCTTCATTTTACATCCAAAGGCATTTTAAGCTGACGAAGGGATTAAGGTCACCTGAACCTCAGTTAGGTGTAATCCCTGGCGCTAGGGCGAGCTTTAGCTAAAGGTTTTCTAATAGAACGAGAGAGGCACGGAGGTGTCGTGCAACAACATTTACATTTAGGTCTTTTTTATTATTATTTTGTGTGTTATCTCCATGGGAGCGATAGCGAAAAGGAATAATCTTAACCCAAGTTTTCTTTATTATTTATTTTAATTGTTAAGGTCCCGGAGACACTGGTATGAACAATTAGGGATAACAACTGTGTGAGGAGGAGAGTGCTTGATATCAATGGAAGTGTGAAACGGAAGAGGAAGATCCAAAAGAAAGTGGATAAACCATCGGAAGGAGGAACTTAAGGAGGACGAGTTAATAGAAAAAGAAAATCCAAGTGGGGCCGAGGGAAGTTTTATTTATCCCCCCCCCCCTCCGCATTTTAGGTGTTGTTGAATGTTATATGTTTGTATCTTTTTTACAGCAGTGTTAAGTTAGTAAGCATTTTTCATCTTGTGGAGGATAGTCAGGACTTGTAGCCTCAGATCTTGGGCTGCATATCGCTGGGACTGCCATCTTCCTGTCTCTTTCCCGTTACCAATAACTCACACAGCGGGCTTTCCGGCTGGCTTGAGACGTGGTCAAAGCGAGACCTGTTGGATGAAGGAAGGAGGCGAATGAGCAGGAAGAGCGGCAGTGCAACGTGTTGAGCTTGCCGGACTCAACAGGCAGGTCCGTGTCAGGCCTTACACCAACAATAATCGTGTCATGTCCTAAAACTCTAAAACATGAATGAAATGAAATGAGAGAACATTAAAGACACAAACTTTCTGATAGCACGCAATCCAATCTACTATTTGCCTGTGTCCGGCGGGAAAAAACGACTAAAGATGAAGGTGAAGAAGACCAGTTGAAAAGGCAAGCACAGAGCTCCAGAAGTAAAAGCAGGACCAGAGTGATCACCATAAAGATAAAAACAGCTATAGGCTGAGCAACACTATAATAAATGTAACGTGTAAAGCTGTAATTAGTAAATATGGAACAATGAAATGATGCTGAATACGCTAGTGTAAAGCTTCTAGGAATGGTTTTAGACACACAACTGAACTGGACTTCACATGTTCAAATGGTCTGTAAAAAGTTAACCAAAGTTGTGTATTTACTGAGAACCATTTACAATAAAGTGTCTTGTAGCTATTTAAAGCAAATATATCTTGCTTTGTTTGAAAGTGTTTTTAGCTATGGAGCATATGGGAACTGTTGTAAATTAAATGATATCCTACTTCTACAAAAGAAAGCCATGAGAATTTTGTCATGTTCTTACAATGCTCCATGTAGACCACTTTTTAGCAACAGAACATTTTAACAGTGTACAATTGCTATATATTACAATTACTGTTATATATGCACAAGGATGTAAATCAATTTAAACTAAACATACATAAAATACCAGAAATATTGATAAACTACATGTTCCATTCACTAGACTGAAGAAAGTTAAAGATAGTTACTTGGTAACCAGCATTATAAGCTTCCTGAGAAATCCGAATGTAATACAGTTTAAGGCTTAAGTAAAAAATCTGATGTGTACCATACACATGACTTTCTCTACATCTCTGCAAAAAATTATTCTTAAAAAGCTTATACTTCTATTTACTTCATGGTAATCAGAAAAAATTAGCAGAAATAGCATATTACTTGCTTCCTTGTAAGTAGAAGTGAAATAAGGGAGTATCACAGGTTAAAGTGATAATCAAAAGCTGTTTGCTATGTCTATGAAGTTCCTTTGTTTGTATGGGCAGCAGTGGACAAATTCATGTATGAAAAAAGTATAAGTTTTTCATAGCAGAAACCAAAAATAGGGAATGTCTCAAAAACGACGAACTCCACGAAAAAATGTATGTAACATAAATTGTGTGTTTTAACGTGCTCTACATTTTTTGTGTAGTAAGTTTGTGCCCATCTCTTATGGTTTAGCAGTTATTCAAAATTCAGTAAAATTCATCCAGAATAAAGTAGTCTTCAGAGGCTATTCCCAGAAAATTCAAGGTATACATTTTATTTTTCAGGTAAATATCTTTAATATACGAAATTTTAATCAAAATCGTTAGAACCATTTTTGAGAAAATCAAAATTTTCGAAAGAGGTTCCATGTAAAGGTTAGTTTGGGGTAGGGGGATTTTTCTCAAAATCTTCGTGTCGCATCTCTGGAAGATACTGAATTTAAATACCAAGTTTGGTATTTTACCTACTTTTCCTTTTTGAGTTATCGTGTTCACGGTCACACGGACACACACACACACGGACCTTTTTCCGAAAATGCTTTTTTTTAGATAAAGGGGACCCTAAAACTTATATTTCCGGTGAACTGTCGGTATCGAATGTTTGGGTGGAGTGCAATACTTTCTCTATACACTATATACAAAGTGCATATAGAGAAAGTAAAAATGGTTGATGGACAATGTGTTTTACAGTTTGGATGAATTTTTTAATACTAAAACTGTTATCTATATGACTGACTCTAAATCTTACTTGTATATATTATTTTGACCGTGTCTATTTTACTAATGTACCTAATGACTGAGCAAATAAATACTAAAATTTAATGTAGTTAACATTCCAGTATTCCAAGATGAAATATTTGGCTAATAAAGCAAACCAGTGAAGTTCATCAAGTTGTGCACACAGAATCTGCTTGGAAGAGAGCACCAATAAGAATGCCAAGTTACACACATACTTCAATGTTTTAGCGTTTTTACAAAGTAAAGGCCAACCATGTTGATTTTTGTTGAATGCGTTAAAACCGGAAAATATGCGATTTTGCATTACGAATATTTACGAATAATATTAATCTAAATGTTACATGAAGGTTTTCAAAAGTTGTATTAGTGACTGTTGAAGACTTAGAGAAACACGCGCAGTCAGTTACTGCCAATAGCAGCAGCATTTTGCGTAGTCTGCAGTAGTGAGTTAATAACGAGAACAGATTGCCCATTTTTTCTTTGCTAATGACACTTGGTCACCACCAGAGGGCTCTAGTTACCAATAAATATGATGGACTTGGTTGGCCTGAATGCTACAACTTATCTGTTTGGGGAAGGGAATTCCGGTCTTAGTGGAACCAGTTGCAGCCCTGGATTCAGCAATAATGCGTCTTAACTTTAGAACACAGAACACGCATACAGTACGATTTTATGGAAGCGTTCTTTTGAGTACTATTCCTATCAAAATGGGGGTTAATACAATAAGGATGAAGGAACGCCGTCAGAATTCTACATATTTCTAAAACGTACTATGGTTTTATGTTAATAATATGGAGAAAAATTATAAGATGATAGCATAAGGAAAGTGAAATTTGGATTAGATGTGTTGCTCATATCTTTAAAACATTTATTATTATTATTATTATTATTATTATTATTTATTAGTATTTATTATTATTAATAAAGTTCCAAAGTTTAAAATCGATACACTATAAATTTCCTAATTCTCAAAGTTATAGTGCTGACCTTTGACCGTAAATACCAATGGACAACAAACAGCTTCTTAAGATTCCGTCTAAGGATACCCTTTAGCAAAGCACTTTAAAATATGTTACTTAATGTACGCCAGTTGAACCTAACAATGAACTTTCTCGCTAACAGGAATGCGGCACACGTAACGACCTTGAACAGAAGGTTGAGTATTATTAGCATCCAAGAACAACACTCATGTACATATTTCAAGAAGAAGAAGACATGATCTGAGCATTAGAGAAAGAAGGTTTCGGCTGCCAAGCTTAGCCATCAACTGAAAAACAAGGAATAGTTTAAGAGAACTCCTTGAGTACCAAATACCGTGGTATATGCCCAAGGTCGCGGGTTCAAGGCCGGCGGAGGATGATGGATTTTTTCGGGTGTAAAAATCCTTAGCATGGCTTCCTTCGGAAGGGAAATAAAGCCGTTGGTCCCGTGTCGTACATTTACGGCACGTAAAAGAACCTCAAGCCTGATAGAGAGGCCTCTGAGCAAAATTAAGCGGTATTTCACGCCCAATATAGAATGGGACGCTGAGTTAAAGAGCGTCCATAAATAACACACCATTTATTTTAGTACCAACTCAAGAACAAGGTTTCTGATAAACAAGTAGTTGTATACCTGTAGAGAGTGAAATCGTTCTGCAGAGGGAAAAAGTGAACAGTTGAACAATAGGGGCACTCGGGGGGGGGGCTTTTACACCCCAAAACACGCAGCTGATTGCTGAGGTGTCACAAGCAGTAACAACCGAGGCTGCTCTGAGAGCTAACAAACAGGCACTTTTGGGGGGGGGGGGTCTCTTACACCCCAAAACACGCAGCTGATTGCTGGGTTGTCACAAGCAGTAACAACCGAGGCTGCTCTGAGAGCTAACAAACGGGCACTTTTGGGGGGGGGGAGCTCTTACACCCCAAAACACGCAGCTGATTGCTGGGTTGTCACAAACAGTAACAACCGAGGCTGCTCTGAGAGCTGACAAACGGGCACTCTGGAGGGGGGGCTCTTACACCCCAAAATACGCAGCTGATTGCTGAGGTAACAACCGAAGCTGCTCTGAGAGCTGACAAACGGGCACTCAGGGGGGGGCTCTTACAACCAAAAACACGGAGCTGCTTGTTGAGGTAACAACCGAAGCTGCTCTGAGAGCTGACAAACGGGCACTCTGGGGGGGGGGCACTTACACCCCAAAACACGGAGCTGCTTGCTGAGGTAACAACCGAGGCTGCTCTGAGAGCTGACAAACGGGCAATTTGGGGGGCGGCTCTTACACCCCAAAACACGCAGCTGATTGCTGAAGTAACAACCGAAGCTGCTCTGAGAGCTGACAAACGGGCACTCTGGGGGGGGGGCTCTTACACCCCAAAACATGCAGCTGATTGCTGAGGTAACAACCGAGGCTGCTCTGAGAGCTGACAAACGGGCACTTTGGGGTGGGGGGCTCTTACATCCCAAAACACGCAGCTGATTGCTGAGGTAACAACCGAAGCTGCTCTGAGAGCTGACAAACGGGCACTCAGGAGGGGGCTCTTACACCCCAAAACACGGAGCTGCTTGCTGAGGTAACAACCGAAGCTGCTCTGAGAGCTGACAAACAGGCACTCTGGAGGGGGGGCTCTTACACCCGAAAACACGGAGCTGATTGCTTAGGTAACAACCAAAGCTGCTCTGAGAGCTGACAAACGGGCACTCTGGGGGGGGGGGGCTCTTACATCCCAAAACACGGAGCTGCTTGCTGAGGTAACAACCGAGGCTGCTTTGAGAGCTGACAAACGGGCACTGTGGGGGGGGGGGGCCTCTTACATCCCAAAACTCGCAGCTGATTGCTGAGGTAACAACCGAAGCTGCTCTGAGAGCTGACAAACGGGCACTCTGGGGGGGGGGGCTCTTACATCCCAAAACACGCAGCTGATTGCTGAGGTAACAACCGAAGTAGCTCTGAGAGCTGACAAACGGGCACTCAGGGGGGGGGCTCTTACACCCCAAAACACGCAGCTGATTGCTGAGGTAACAACCAAAGCTGCTCTAACAGCTGACAAACGGGCACTCAGGAGGGGGCTCTTACACCCCAAAACACGGAGCTGCTTGCTGAGGTAACAACCGAAGCTGCTCTGAGAGCTGACAAATGGGCACTCTGGGGAGGGGGCTCTTACACCCCAAAACACGGAGCTGCTTGCTGAGGTAACAACCGAGGCTGCTCTGAGAGCTGACAAACGGGCACTTTGGGGGGGGGCTCTTACACCCCAAAACACGCAGCTGATTGCTGAGGTAACAACCGAAGCTGCTCTGAGAGCTGACAAACGGGCACTCTGGGGGGGCCTCTTACATCCCAAAACACGCAGCTGATTGCTGAGGTAACAACCGAAGCTGCTCTGACAGCTGACAAACTGGCACTCTGGAGGGGGGGCTCTTACACCCCAAAACACGGAGCTGCTTGCTGAGGTAACAACCGAAGCTGCTCTGAGAGCTGACAAACGGGCACTCAGGGGGGGGATTCTTACACCCCAAAACACGCAGCTGATTGCTGAGGTGTCACAAGCAGTAACAACCGACGCTGTTCTGAGAGCTGACAAACGGGAACTCTGGGGGAGGGCCTCCTACATCCCAAAACACGCAGCTGATTGCTGAGGTAACAACCGAGGCTGTTCTGAGAGCTGACAAACGGGCACTCAGGGGGGGGCTCTTACATCCCAAAACACGCAGCTGATTGCTGAGGTAACAACCGAAGCTGCTCTGAGAGCTGACAAACGGGCACTCAGGGGGGGGGGGGGGCTCTTACATCCCAAAACACGCAGCTGACTGCTGGGTTGTCACAATCGGTAGTAACCGAGGCTGTTCTGAGAGCTGACAAACGGGCACTCTGGGGGGGGGGGGCTCTTACATCCCAAAACACGGAGCTGATTGCTAAGGTAACAACCGAAGCTGCTCTGAGAGCTGACAAACGGGCTCTCTGGGGGGGGGGCTCTTACATCCCAAAACACGCAGCTGATTGCTGAGGTAACAACCGAAGCTGCTCTGAGAGCTGACAAACGGGCACTCAGGGGGGGGCTCTTACACCCCAAAACACGGAGCTGCTTGCTGAGGTAACAACCGAAGCTGCTCTGAGAGCTGACAAACGGGCACTCTGGAGGGGGGGGGGCTCTTACACCCCAAAACACGCAGCTGATTGCTGAGGTAACAACCGAGGCTGCTCTGAGAGCTGACAAACGGGCACTCAGGGGGGGGCTCTTACAGCCCCAAACACGGAGCTGCTTGCTGAGGTAACAACCGAAGCTGCTCTGAGAGCTGACAAACTGGCACTCTGGAGGGGGGGGGCTCTTACACCCCAAAACACGGAGCTGCTTGCTGAGGTAACAACCGAGGCTGCTCTGAGAGCTGACAAACTGGCACTCTGGAGGGGGGGGCTCTTACACCCCAAAACACGCAGCTGATTGCTGAGGTAACAACCGAGGCTGCTCTGAGAGCTGACAAACGGGCACTCAGGGGGGGGGCTTCTTACACCCCAAAACACGCAGCTGATTGCTGAGGTAACAACCGAAGCTGCTCTGAGAGCTGACAAACGGGTACTCTGGAGGGGGCTCTTACACCCCAAAACACGGAGCTGATTGCTGAGGTAACAACCGAGGCTGCTCTGAGAGCTGACAAACGGGCACTCAGGGGGGGGGGGCTCCTACATCCCAAAACACGCAGCTGATTGCTGAGGTGTCACAAGCAGTAACAACCGAAGCTGCTCTGAGAGCTGACAAACGGGCACTCAGGGGGGGGGGCTCTTACATCCCAAAACACGCAGCTGATTGCTGAGGTGTCACAAGCAGTAACAACCGAAGCTGCTCTGAGAGCTGACAAACGGGTACTCTGGAGGGGGGCTCTTACACCCGAAAACACGCAGCTGATTGCTGAGGTAACAACCGAAGCTGCTCTGAGAGCTGACAAACGGGCACTCAGGGGGGGGGCTCTTACATCCCAAAACACGCAGCTGGTTGCTGAGGAAACAACCGAAGCTGCTCTGAGAGCTGAAAAACGGGTACTCTGGAGGGGGGCTCTTACACCCGAAAACACGCAGCTGATTGCTGAGGTGTTACAAACAGTAGTAACCGAGGCTGCTCTGAGAGCTGACAAACGGGAACAAGGGAAAGTGGAAATTCATCTTGGTCAAGATGATGGACATCCTTTACATATCCGGGTCGAAGAAAACGTTTCATAAGGTTTTTCTAAATGTACGGCGCGAATAATAACATTAGTGTGTAACATTAAAGAATAAAGAGATTGCACTGGTCAGGATTAAGCATCTGCACAATAAATGCTATAAAATGAAATGTGGATCTTGAATGTTATGCATTTTAAATTATGATACAGAAATCTACAAGAAGTAACCTTTGGGCGAGAGAGAAAACTATAAGAGAAACAGGATTGCGAATGTAGAACAGTCATTCAAATCCTTAGTAGTGGATAAAATGAAATATTCCATAAACATCTGCAATTAATTGGTGATGGAAACAGAATAAGCTATAAAATGTACTGTATACAAACAATCAAAAGGAAATCAAGAGCAGAAACATTGGCAGAGGAATATAAATAAAATCGAATATAAGGTTCGCTCCAAATGCTTAGAATGAACGCAATAAGGTCTTAAATCTTTCGATCTGATCATTGCATCTTTCCAAAGTGTTCTCCACTGCATTCTGAGAACACCTCATCGTTTCAAACCATTGTTCTTTGGAGAGAATGCAAATACATTCCTCGCAAGCAACTGCTTAGCTTCAGATTATTCAAATCATTGACATCGAATGTTTCCTTTTATTTTGGGGAATATAAAATGTCAGATTTATACTTTAGGAAGGAAGGGACAAACATTTGACTCCTCCAGAAATTAGTGCAGTGGAGTGAGGAGTCCTGACAAAAGTGTTAAAGCAGAAATCGTGACTAACCTCAACAAATCATGAACACATTCAAACATTATGTTTTATTGGATATCCACATGAGTTTATGTAATTGGCATAAACATATAAAAATTAAGATATTTTAAAGTGAAATACTGTAATGTCTTGAGTTATATATAGTACAGTGTGTAGTTCAACAAAAGTGCGCTCTACAGACCCGCTTTAGAGCGCTTTGTGCTCAGTTTATTGGAGAGTTGTGGCAGATATTTGCGGTTGCCTCAACATGGCCTCTAGCTAAGAAGAATAAACAGATCATCTGCTTGCCAATTTCTTGATCGTCTCACTTTTTGTGCGGAGATCTTGGAAAGACCCATATTAATGACTGCCATGTACGTTCTGTATTATTCTTGTTTTTTCATTTGTTACGATATTTCAAATGTTTTTGGAACTTGCCTATCTACATTTTCTGGCACCATTGCACGCGCGCGTTGTAATTTACACTTATTGGAGAGGTAGAGTAAGTATATTTCAATATTTATTGTGAAAACTTGTGATCTGATAGATGATATAAACGCTTTGCAGACGATATGTGATGAGCTGAGAGGAAAACCATTTCTTCTTACTGGAGATATTAGCTCAAAACTCGGTGCGTAGCGCAACCCCATTCTCATATGAGGGAAAATAATTGTTTTTTTTTTATGATTTTTTCTGCTTAACTATTTTCAATAATAGAATAACAGCAACATTCAGGCGTGGTAACTGCTAAAGGTTTCTTTGTTGTCAGGCGTCACTAAGCCGAGAGTTAATAAAGCCTCAACATCATGACCACAGCATTACAGAGTAATTTAGATCATTGAAATTTATATGCAGAACATTCCTTAACAAGAAAATATAAAACAAAGAATATTAAAATGGCCTTACTTCAACAGAGCAATTGCAAGAGATATGGAACAAAATACTGATTTCTGTATATGACATTGCTTGCCAAATCATTAGTAAAGTTGCTAATATCTGTGAAAAACATCTCCCCTAAATATCTGAGAAACCGTTGAAAAGCTGTTGGTGGAATCTTGAGGTAAACATGCGACAAAAAGTCCTTATTTTATACAGTTAGCCATCGGCAAGGACGCGGCATTATTGCCAGCTTTCCATTGGTTTCTTTATGTATAATTTCATAAATGTTAGTATATGTGTATTCTAACTCGAGTTAAATAGATTTATTGTTAAATAATTGTTGTATTTAGTTGTATTTTTCTCAATTTCTCCTTTTAAATCTGCTCTTAATTGGCTTATTTCCAACTTCTGGAATACTTTGTAATCCAGCATTGGTTCTCATTCTGAGAATTCTGTTGTGTAAAATGAGAGGACTATATTTAATTAACTCCATACTTGTTGCGTGTCAACTTTGAGGTTCCAAATTTTGCATCCTTTCTTCATTAATGACTCAATATTTGTGTACTTTTCAACTAGAAAAAGTGGTTCGTCATATTGGTGGAGTATTTACAGTAAACCTGCAGATTCAAAAAAATAACGGAATGGTATTTAGAATTAAAGATGCCCCTGGCTTAAAAATTATGAGCACGTTTTTAAGTTTGATACCAAGAGATGGTTTAAGAAATGTAACAGAAAAGAATGAGTTGCTGAAGTATTGGTAGGATATATTAAACGATTATATTCATCAAAAGTATTTAAAGGAAAATGGACAAAGAAGCATTTTAAGTGCTGTCCACTTTCATGGATGGTTTTTGATATATATTAAGTGGACATTTCTGTGCAAACCATACTAAACAATGGTGGAATTTAAAATCGCAATCAGTTTGATTCTGTTTGAAAGAGATACATGCTTACCGTTTGGCCAGTTGGAGGTCCAGTGGGTCTAGTCGTGGGGAAGGTTACAGTTGGTTTATCATAATTGTAACCTCCTTGATCGGGCGGCAGATATGTGTTAGCGAGCTGTGGCTCTGCTCTGATCATCATCCCCATACCAACCAGCATTAACGCTAAAATGCTCTGCAAAACAAACAACAACAATTAATAATATGCAGCATTAACTTGAAACATAATATAACTTCAGGTGTATTTAAACTGACTTTAACCTTCGAAAGCTAATATGCTTGTGACCAAATAAACTGTTTGAGATTCTTAAAACTTGATGGAAATTTTAAACATTTCTCAACAACTCAGATGACAACAGCATGTTACTTGTGCGCAGTACTCATATCATAAGGAGAACTATAGTCTATTCGCACTGTTTTCGGTCAGCAGGTGGGAAAGAGCGGTTCCTGCATCAAGAGGCACCCTCTCCCTCCTACAAGCTCTAGCCGAACCGACTGTTAAAATAGCAGTACAGTGGCCAAATTTCTTTATTAAAAAAACTTATATAGGCAACACCATTAAACTTTTATCAGGAATAGTGGATGCTGGGTGTCTACTCATATGGCCCTCACCGCGTGACGTAAGCTGACAGGATTTCTAACGTTGCTATATAAACACTTTCTCTGTGTAATACCAACACCAATAATATGCAAGTATGCAAAATAATTTCGGGATACATACTTACTTTATATACAATCTAAACCAGCAATAAACAATCTAAACTAGAAACTAATTAATGAATAAGTGTTATTCTTATCTGCAAAGGCATTTTCATGATGCTACCTCCAGCAATTCAGTTTTTACATGTGTCTGTTGGGTTGGTAGCACTTGGCACATAGCGCTAGTGATTATCAGCAAGAATGATTACTGTGCTGGCCACAAGTACACAAAACCAGTTTGTGTTTCGATGTAATCAGTTATTTTAGTTAATATTAATAACTCTGCTACGTACATACAATTTAGGGGAGAAAGTATCTATTGCATTCCACCAAAGAATTCGTACTGAAATTTCACCGGAAATATATGCTTTAAGAGTCTCTGAATCCAATATATATATATATATATATATATATATATATATATATATATATATATATATATTATGTGTGTGTCTGTGAACAGCATAACTCAAAACGCAAATGCTGCTTACGTACCAAACGTGGTATTTGAGTTCAGTACCTTCCAAAGTTACCAAAGTTACGACTTGAAGATTTTCAGAAAAATTCCTCCACCCCAAAATATCCTTTACGTGCAAGTTTTTTCTAAATGTTCTATTTTGTGAAAACCAGTTCTCACGATTTGTATTAACATGGCAAATACAATATCTTGAAGATTGTGTGAGTAGCTGCTGAATCGTTATTTATTCTGGATGCATTTGCATAACTGGCAAACCGCAAGAGATAGAAATGTCTTGCTGCAGAAGAACTGTAGATCTCGTTAAAATACACATCCTGGCTGCACACTTAGGAAGTGTATGTAAGTAGTTGTTCGGGAAACATGCGAGTCAGTTGAGAAATTCAATGCTATGCTGGCGTGTTGCCATGGTAGCTCAGTGACAGAGCAACCGGCTATAGACAGGCAGATCCGTGGTTCAAATCCCGGCCTCTTTCAATAGGAAACAGTTAAGATTACCTACATCTCGCCCCAGCATGCGTACGGTAATTTAATAATCTGTTTTAAGTAGTAGATTAAACTAATACAACAATGTAGAAGCTATTCCCTAGCGTCCTAATATACCGACCGATTGTTGTGTTGAAGCGTACATTTTGCCGGCACATACCAAGCGAGTTTCTGGACTTATAACATTGGTATATATGTCATTCCGTGATACCTTTTGTTATTGGCTTAACATTTTCAATTCTTAAGACTTTTCTCAAATAAAAAGTTGTTATTCACTTTTTTCATCCTAGTCACGCAATGCATCTCCCAGTAACCAGCTTTTAAAAGAGTTCACTATCGTTTTAACCTAGTGTATTCCCCCTTCTTACAAGGAAGCAAGTAATTAGATTACTTCTGCAAACGTTTTTTCTGATAAGCTCTAATAGTAATAATTTGTTGAAGAATAGGTATTGAAATTATTGTGAATAGAACAAATTACGTGTTTTAAATTAATATATAAATTAAGTAAGTTTGAGTTATTGTAGAATGAATTGATAAAACTGTTGTCTCTCGGAGGTATGTTTGTTTTTCCCTCTAAGGAAGTTACCGTACCAATTATAAGAAAAGCTGAACAAAACATGTGGTACACAGTCTATTTTTGCGGTTGGCCATGTCTTGTGAAGTAGACAAGAGCGGATGTGTGTTGTTTCCGTGTGGAATGTTATCATAGCTACAAGGTCCTGATGTACAAACAGAGTCTTGAGAGTAAGAAAGTATGCAGTTTCTCTTGCCAAGGTCTCAGCGTGGCATTCACCAGCAGATAGGCCGGGCCTTCGCTAGTAATGAAGTTATTAGCCATCATCATTCTTTCGCTGCTTATCGGCCAGCCCTTGCAGTAGAGGGGGAAAGTTGTTCTTTTTGCGAAACAGTTTAATCTGTTTCTGTTGCAGCCACGAAACAGTTTCCCTATGTGTACCACCAAACACTATTGAGATAAATGCAGTCCATCGATAAAATGACAATACAACCTCTCACTGAAGAGGAAATTGTTAAATTATGGAAGTAAAGCATTGTTGCGTGTTAACGAGAGGGAATGGCAGCGTCGTGGCTCGCCTCTCATCTAGACGGTCCGGATTCGATCCCAAGCGACCGTATGGGAGATTTGTTGTGGACAAAGCGGCGCAGGGGCGGATTTTCTCCGAGTTCTCCAGTTTCCCCCACCATCACATTCCACCAGTGCTCCATGTATCACCAGTGTCATCGCCTGCGGTGCCACAAGTAGTAAAAGCGGGCGTTAAACACTACCAAAAAAAAAAAAAAAAAAAAAACGACAGGGAATGTGTACATTAGAATTTCGCGGATATCAGCCCGCGCGCTACAAAGGCACTATAACAAACAGATGGAACACAACAACCGCTCAGTGACTGTTGCAATAAGTGAAACAGCTGCTCGGGTGTTGCTGTTATTGTTGCGGGGAAGCGAAACATGAAACAGTTTTAGTGCTGAAACAGTTTCAAATAGTTGTGTTAGCGAAACTGTTTCAAAATTGTTGTGTTATTTTTGACGCATCACTAGTATACAGCCTCTTTAGTATTCGGATGAATATTCAACTTTACAGATTTGTCTGTGTTTAACTGTCGAAACTGTTTCAAAATTGTTGTGTTATTTTTGACGCATCACTAGTATACAGCCTCTTTAGTATTCGGATGAATATTCAACTTTACAGATTTGTCTGTGTTTAACTGTCGAAACTGTTTCAAAATTGTTGTGTTATTTTTGACGCATCACTAGTATACAGCCTCTTTAGTATTCGGATGAATATTCAACTTTACAGATTTGTCTGTGTTTAACTGTCGAAACTGTTTCAAAATTGTTGTGTTATTTTTGACGCATCACTAGTATACAGCCTCTTTCGTATTCGGATGAATATTCAACTTTACAGATTTGTCTGTGTTTAACTGTCGAAACTGTTTCAAAATTGTTGTGTTATTTTTGACGCATCACTAGTATACAGCCTCTTTAGTATTCGGATGAATATTCAACTTTACAGATTTGTCTGTGTTTAACTGTCGAAACTGTTTCAAAATTGTTGTGTTATTTTTGACGCATCACTAGTATACAGCCTCTTTAGTATTCGGATGAATATTCAACTTTACAGATTTGTCTGTGTTTAACTGTCAAAACTGATGCACACATCATCGCTATTGTTGTGATCAACTACAAATAGACTCAGACTGAAAACTTGAATGCCCTAGCCGGGATTTGAACCTAGATTCGGCGGTCTCTAGTCGGGTGCTCTAAAACAACTTGCCGACACCTCAGTCCTTTGTTTCCCGGTGAACCACAAGGTGATCTAAAATGTTTTGAGATACAAGAACGGTGATTTAGAATTTCGTTAGTTCTTTATGTACAACTTCGTAGTTTAAGCAATTATCACGTCAATTAATGTCACCTTGAGGCCATCTTGTGGAAACAAACACTCATTCGGGGAATTTAATGTCGTGTGGGCATATTGCCACGGCAGCGACCGATGGCATTACCTATCCTACACACGGTTTGTGCGAAAAAGCTAGGGATCCGTGTCCCGTTGCTAGCTTCTAAATAATGTTCCCTTTATACCCGTGTTTAACTTCAACCCTTTACCTTTGCCTACCGACAATACCTATACGGTTATCATTGAATTTGTGCTTCCTTGTAAACAAGAATACACACATTCTCATTCATACCGCAAGATTCTGCAAAGACGGGAAGTTTTGAATGCTGGGATTCGAACCCGGAAACTCTCGCACTGCAGGGAGTTGCTCTATTGACTCTACTTTTGTTACACCGCACATTTATAAATACTTGCAGCTTACATTTACTTGATGCATGATACATGTCGATCACAAATTTAAATTTATTACATTTTCTGTTAATTTGTATTTGTGTTATTTTAGAGCCTTTGCCTTATTTGTAAACATGTAATTGCTATCAGAGTTCGCCAGCCTCACTTGAATATCGTCAAAACGGGAAGAGATGTTTAGAGCGAGCAAGCAAACTGTTGAAAACTCAAATGGATGGAACAAGGACAAGAAATCTTTACCATTTAAAACTTTTTATAGCAGCATTTTGCTATTTTTTGCGGTAGCATAAATATATGTAGAAAGTGTTAAACATGTATGATACAATTCCATAAGCCACTTTTCATCACCACTTTTAGCTTGAATAGGTATATAATATAAACATTCTGAAATGATATAGATTTGTGTGTTGGCGTATCAACTGGTGTTGAAAACCTTAATCTTAAGTAACACAAAGTTAAGTCAGTTTATATTGCAGCCATTTCGTCTTTGTAGTCATCCTCAGTTTGAAACAGACAGACTGGGGATTTAGTGCCCCTTTTGGGCATTTGCTTGTAGAAGAAATAGAAAGGCAAACAGAAATCAAAATACGCAAGAGCACGAGAAAGAAAATAACAAGATCGAAAAAGAAATTAGATATATAGTGTAAATGCACAAGTTAAAAACGGTCATTAATGATTTCAAATTACGATGGACTCTAGATGAATATGAGTTATTCCTTGTAGTTATATTATATGAAATACAAAGTAATACGGTTATGGCTTGTGTGGTAAATATTAAAGTAACATTACCACTCTAGTGTAAGACTCACAAAATCACTGCAAATATACGTGTCTATTAACAACATTCCTTCAGCCGCCAAACTTTAACAATCGTATTCAACACTTCCGTCTGTATCAGTCATAAAGCATTCAGTGTTTGAGAAATTATTGCAGATAATAAAGTTCTTTCTTGCAAGTCCTAGAGCTGTGAATAGTTTCGTCTTAGTTCCAAAACTCCCCCTTAACTTTTATTGTCTCAATAATAATCATCATCCTTCACTACCAGAAATTGTTTACTAAAAGCATCATGTGAGTACGTAATCCTCTTGCAGGAAACACACTTTTTTGTTTAACCTGGTTGCTCAAACAGGACAATGAGCTCGGGGTCAATAAACCTTAAAGTTAATCTACATGAGGGAAACCTCCGAAGGAACCTTACCCGAGATTTGAACTCGGAACCTCTTGACTGTGAGACAGAGTCGCTACAGTCGGACATATTCTAACATATTTTGTCAAGTTTCGGGAAAAAGGCACATAATTGTGGCTGTGTGTTTTTACTTTCTCTACACGTACTATATGTACATAGTATATCAGAAGGTACTGCACTCCACCCAAAAATTCGATACTGAGATTTCACCTGAAATATATGTTTTACGGTCCCCTCTATCCAAAAAAAGTATTTTCACAAAAAGGTCCGTGTGTGTATGTGTGTCCGTGTCTCTGTGAACACGATAACTCAGAAACGAAAAGCCGATAAAATACCAAACTTGGTATTTAAGTTTAGTATCTTCCAGCGATGCGACACGAAGATTTTGAGAAAAATCCCCCCCACCCCAAACTACCCTTTACATGGAAATTTTTTCGAAAATTTTGATTTTCTCAAAAATGGCTCTAACGATTTTGATTAAAATGTCGTATATTAAAGACATTTACCTGACAAATAAAATGTGTATCTTGAACTTTCTGGGAATAGCCTCTGAAGAGTGCTTTATTCTGGATGAATTTTACAGAATTTTGAATAACTGCTAAACCGTAAGAGATGGACAAAATCTATCTACACGAAAAATGTAGAACACGTTAAAACTCTTAATTTATGTTATATACATTTTTTTTCCTGAAGTTCATCGTTTTTGGGACATTCCTTGTTTTTGGTTTCAGCTGTGAAAAACTATACTTTTCTCACACAAGAACTTGTCAACTTCTGTCCATACAAAGGAGCTTCAGTCACAAAGCAACCGGCCTTCGACTATGACTTTAACCTATGGCACTCCCTATTTCGCTTTTACTTACAAGGAAGCAAATAGTATAATTATTTCTGCTAATCTTTTCTCGATTACCATGAAGTAAATAGAAGCATAAACTATTTAGCAATAATTTGTTGCAGAGATGTAGAAAAATTCATGTGAATGGAACACTATCAGATTTTTATAAACCATTTATATCTAACCGGCAACTGCTTGGCTCAAAAAGAAGAGAAACGACTGAATATGAAATGATGTATTAAACACGCAATGCTTGTTCTTTATAGACATTAATTAAAGCAATAAATTAAGAACGTCCTCAAGCAGATACGTGTAAACACTTCATCATATTCCATGTGATCGAATCGCGTTACTTTCACGGTAAACCGCTTTGCGAGTTGAGGTGGATGATTCAGTAGCTGACATCGTTAAAAGTTTGTAGTGTCACAGTCTTGCGTCATCTCTTTGTTACACTAGATTACAATCTTCGTAATGAAGAGACAAAACTGGCAGAATGCCAGGAACAAGAGAGAGACAACTTTAATTTATTCAGAAACAAACGAAACTAAATTTATGACTAGAATTAATAAACAACATTTTCAGATTAACCTTATCCGCAATAAATTTCTACGTTGCTAATTTATTTGTTAATCCTATGCTGTAACAAATTTGGATGGTCGCGTGCCAATAAATTTAATTAGAGGACGTTATTCATTGAAAAGTTTGGTAATATAGCAGGTTATATTAAAGTGTTCCTTAATAACTTGTGTTCAGAAGTGGGAAAGCCTGCTTATTGACAATAGCTTGTGTACAGAAGTGGGAAAGCCTGTTTATTGACAATAGCTTGTGTACAGAAGTGGGAAAGTCTGCTTATTGACAATAGCTTGTGTGCAGAAGTGGGAAAGCCTGCTTATTGACAATAGCTTGTGTACAGAAGTGGGAAAGCCTGTTTATTGACAATAGCTTGTGTACAGAAGTGGGAAAGCCTGCTTATTGACAATAGCTTGTGTACAGAAGTGGGAAAGCCTGTTTATTGACAATAGCTTGTGTACAGAAGTGGGAAAGCCTGTTTATTGACAATAGCTTGTGTACAGAAGTGGGAAAGCCTGCTTATTGACAATAGCTTGTGTACAGAAGTGGGAAAGCCTGCTTATTGACAATAGCTTGTGTACAGAAGTGGGAAAGCCTGCTTATTGACAATAGCTTGTGTACAGAAGTGGGAAAGCCTGTTTATTGACATAAGCTTGTGTACAGAAGTGGGAAAGCCTGTTTATTGACAATAGCTTGTGTTCAGAAGTGGGAAAGCCTGTTTATTGACATAAGCTTGTGTACAGAAGTGGGAAAGCCTGCTTATTGACAATAGCTTGTGTACAGAAGTGGGAAAGCCTGTTTATTGACATAAGCTTGTGTACAGAAGTGGGAAAGCCTGCTTATTGACAATAGCTTGTGTACAGAAGTGGGAAAGCCTGTTTATTGACATAAGCTTGTGTACAGAAGTGGGAAAGCCTGCTTATTGACAATAGCTTGTGTACAGAAGTGGGAAAGCCTGCTTATTGACAATACCTTGTGTACAGAAGTGGGAAAGCCTGCTTATTGACATAAGCTTGTATACAGAAGTGGGAAAGCCTGCTTATTGACAATAGCTTGTGTTCAGAAGTGGGAAAGCCTGTTTATTGACAATAGCTTGTGTACAGAAGTGGGAAAGCCTGCTTATTGACAATAGCTTGTGTACAGAAGTGGGAAAGCCTGCTTATTGACGTAAGCTTGTGTACAGAAGTGGGAAAGCCTGTTTATTGACAATAGCTTGTGTACAGAAGTGGGAAAGCCTGCTTATTGACAATAGCTTGTGTACAGAAGTGGGAAAGCCTGCTTATTGACATAAGCTTGTGTACAGAAGTGGGAAAGCCTGTTTATTGACCTAAGCTTGTGTACAGAAGTGGGAAAGCCTGTTTATTGACATAAGCTTGTGTACAGAAGTGGGAAATCCTGTTTATTGACATAAGCTTGTGTACAGAAGTGGGAAAGCCTTGACAATAGCTTGTGTTCAGAAGTGGGAAAGCCTGTTTATTGACAATAGCTTGTGTACAGAAGTGGGAAAGCCTGCTTATTGACAATAGCTTGTGTACAGAAGTGGGAAAGCATGTTTATTGACATAAGCTTGTGTACAGAAGTGGGAAAGCCTGTTTATTGACATAAGCTTGTGTACAGAAGTGGGAAAGCCTGTTTATTGACATAAGCTTGTGTACAGAAGTGGGAAAGCCTGTTTATTGACCTAAGCTTGTGTACAGAAGTGGGAAAGCCTGTTTATTGACAACAGCTTGTATACAGAAGTGGGAAAGCCTGTTTATTGACGTAAGCTTGTGTACAGAAGTGGGAAAGCCTGTTTATTGACATAAGCTTGTGTACAGAAGTGGGAAAGCCTGCTTATTGACAATAGCTTGTGTACAGAATTGGGAAAGCCTGTTTATTGACATAAGCTTGTGTACAGAAGTGGGAAAGCCTGCTTATTGACAATAGCTTGTGTACAGAAGTGGGAAAGCCTGTTTATTGACATGAGCTTGTGTACAGAATTGGGAAAGCCTGTTTATTGACATAAGCTTGTGTACAGAAGTGGGAAAGCCTGTTTATTGACATTAGCATGTGTACAGAAGTGGGAAAGCCTGTTTATTGACATAAGCTTGTGTACAGAAGTGGGAAAGCCTGTTTATTGACCTAAGCTTGTGTACAGAAGTGGGAAAGCCTGTTTATTGACAATAGCTTGTGTTCAGAAGTGGGAAAGCCTGTTTATTGACAATAGCTTGTGTACAGAAGTGGGAAAGCCTGCTTATTGACATAAGCTTGTGTACAGAAGTGGGAAAGCCTGTTTATTGACAATAGCTTGTGTACAGAAGTGGGAAAGCCTGTTTATTGACATAAGCTTGTGTACAGAAGTGGGAAAGCCTGTTTATTGACGTAAGCTTGTGTACAGAAGTGGGAAAGCCTGTTTATTGACAATAGCTTGTGTTCAGAAGTGGGAAAGCCTGTTTATTGACATAAGCTTGTGTACAGAAGTGGGAAAGCCTGCTTATTGACATAAGCTTGTGTTCAGAAGTGGGAAAGCCTGTTTATTGACATAAGCTTGTGTACAGAAGTGGGAAAGCCTGTTTATTGACAATAGCTTGTGTTCAGAAGTGGGAAAGCCTGCTTATTGACATAAGCTTGTGTTCAGAAGTGGGAAAGCCTGTTTATTGACATAATCTTGTGTACAGAAGTGGGAAAGCCTGTTTATTGACGTAAGCTTGTGTACAGAAGTGGGAAAGCCTGCTTATTGACAATAGCTTGTGTACAGAAGTGGGAAAGCCTGCTTATTGACGTAAGCTTGTGTACAGAAGTGGGAAAGCCTGCTTATTGACAATAGCTTGTGTACAGAAGTGGGAAAGCCTGTTTGTTGACAATAGCTTGTGTACAGAAGTGGGAAAGCCTGCTTATTGACAATAGCTTGTGTACAGAAGTGGGAAAGCCTGTTTATTGACAATAGCTTGTGTTCAGAAGTGGGAAAGCCTGCTTATTGACATAAGCTTGTGTTCAGAAGTGGGAAAGCCTGTTTATTGACATAATCTTGTGTACAGAAGTGGGAAAGCCTGTTTATTGACGTAAGCTTGTGTACAGAAGTGGGAAAGCCTGCTTATTGACAATAGCTTGTGTACAGAAGTGGGAAAGCCTGCTTATTGACGTAAGCTTGTGTACAGAAGTGGGAAAGCCTGCTTATTGACAATAGCTTGTGTACAGAAGTGGGAAAGCCTGTTTGTTGACAATAGCTTGTGTACAGAAGTGGGAAAGCCTGCTTATTGACAATAGCTTGTGTACAGAAGTGGGAAAGCCTGTTTATTGACAGTAGCTTGTGTACAGAAGTGGGAAAGCCTGTTTATTGACAGTAGCTTGTGTACAGAAGTGAGAAAGCCTGTTTATTGACAATAGCTTGTGTTCAGAAGTGGGAAAGCCTGTTTATTGACGTAAGCTTTATCTATCTGAGAACAGTATTTGGAATATTTTCCGCGGAAGACTTTTTAGAAGTTTAATTTTCGCATTAGTTTCAAAGATTAACGCACTTCTTGTTGGACCTGTTTTGGAAAATGTATGTATTTAAACTAATCGTTAATTTTAGCCATTTGTATAAAAATAACCCTAGTCAAGTTTGCTTGGTATCTTACGTATCTATCTTCTTCATGCTATAGAAACACGCGCTGTCATTCGCTTATAGTGAGTCAGCTATCGGAAAAGTATTTGTTGTGAGGTGTGACACTTTGCGTGTCATGTAAATGCTATTTAACATGTTATTTATTTAAAATATATTCTTGTCGACTATTGGTTGCAAGTGATTCTATTTTAAGCATAAACTCGCTCCGTATTCAATATTTGAGTCGGAGGCTGTTTGAATAAGAGCTCAAGAAAATTCTCTCATCTCAGTCTCGTTTCCATTTCATTATTTGTCATTTTCTAAACAAATGGCTCAAATTGTTTAAAATCTCAAATGTTTAAGAGATTTCCATTGCTTATAAGAGGTGTTTCTTGAATTTTCTCTTAATACCCTCCGAAACTTTTACGAATGAATTCTGAACGATCTTGTGTAATAGCAAACCACAATTTAGAATTAGTTGACCTAGTTTTATGTTAAACAAGTTTTGTCGCTGCATCAATTTTCGAAATACTCGTTCATCTTGCAGCAAATTTAACAGGAGTGTCCATCCCTTCTTGCGTTCAAACACTAACTCATGGTAGGTTTTTTGTTGGCGTGTGCTACAGGCCATCAACTTAATTTGGCTTCATTTAAGATTATTTCGTAGCAAACATTTATCCAAAGGAATTTAATTTATTCTTCATATGGATACTATAGTATACAAAGAAGTAAACTAAGGGATTAGGAGAAAATGAAGAAAAGGCTGGTCCAGCAACCGGAATATAAACTCTGTTTTCAGCTTCAGCATTAATCTTGATCTAGACGTGACAAAAGATCACATTTCATATTCTTAGGATTACAAGCTCATCAAGATAGTCGTCGTGTTATGTAAGTATTTATTTTGCATAGTAGAAGAATGTTGAAACATTTGAAAGATGTTCATTTAGGATTTTTGCTTTTTTCAAACGAACTTCCTTGAGATTCTGAGCAGCGTGAGACCTGGAGAACTTCCTTGAGATCCTGAGCAGCGTGAGACCTGCAGAACTTCCTTGAGATCCTGAGCAGCGTGAGACATGGAGAACTTCCTTGAGATTCTGAGCAGCATGAGACATGGAGAACTTCCTTGAGATCCTGAGCAGCGTGAGACATGGAGAACTTCCTTGAGATCCTGAGCAGCGTGAGACCTGGAGAACTTCCTTGAGATCCTGAGCAGCGTGAGACCTGGAGAACTTCCTTGAGATTCTGAGCAGCATGAGACATGGAGAACTTCCTTGAGATCCTGAGCAGCGTGAGACATGGAGAACTTCCTTGAGATCCTGAGAAGCGTGAGACATGGAGAACTTCCTTGATATCCTGAGCAGCGTGAGACATGGAGAACCTCCTTGAGATCCTGAGCAGCGTGAGACATGGAGAACCTCCTTGAGATCCTGAGCAGCGTGAGACATGGAGAACCTCCTTGAGATCCTGAGCAGCATGAGACATGGAGAACCTCCTTCAGATCCTGAGCAGCGTGAGACATGGAGAACTTCCTTGAGATCCTGAGCAGCGTGAAACATGGAGAACTTCCTTGAAATCCTGAGCAGCGTGAGACATGGAGAACTTCCTTGAGATCCTGCGCAGCGTGAGACATGGAGAACTTCCTTGAAATCCTGAGCAGCGTGAGACATGGAGAACTTCCTTGAGATCCTGCGCAGCGTGAGACATGGAGAACTTCCTTGAGATCCTGAGCAGCGTGAAACATGGAGAACTTCCTTGAAATCCTGAGCAGCGTGAAACATGGAGAACTTCCTTGAAATCCTGAGCAGCGTGAGACATGGAGAACTTCCTTGAGATCCTGCGCAGCGTGAGACATGGAGAACTTCCTTGAGATCCTGAGAAGCGTGAGATTCTGAGCAGCGTGAGACATGGACTGCCCAAGTTGATTGTTGGCTTTATTGCAATTACCTTCATAAGCGTTTTTTTTTTTTAAATCGTGCTAGGTAGTAACATATTTGTAAGAAGGAGAACGAAGACGTCTGTCCTGCACACCCTCTGTACATTCTTGTTGTTTCTTCAATTCATCAAACTCTTTCCACCTATCTGACTTTCGTGTGTTAATTCTGCGCTAATAAAGTCCATCTTATGTTGCCTCCATTTTTCTTGACGATCATTGCATATTTTTTATGATATTCTTACGTTCATTTTCTAACCCAATTAAAACTAAAACGGACCTCTGATACAAAAGAATGCTCATGTCCAGCTTGTAAAAAATCTAAAGTGTGAAGTTAGAACTGAAATAATGCTGATCAGATGTTTTGTCGTAGCTTTTCATGGATGTAAATGAGAATATAGTGGGTTGAAGGATCCAGTTAATGTTGAAATGGCTGATGACAAGCCAAAGTAGGCGGTCCGTCCTTCAAGATGAGCTGTTAGAAAGTACAACCCAACCCACAGAGCAAAAATTCATAAATCACGAGATGGGTCTGGATCGCGTTCAAATTATAACGGTCATGTTGTTTCCACACATTCACTTGAGAGGACTATTGTGGTCAAGGGCAGCATCTTAAGGGTGTAAGCCACTTGTACCAACACCAGCGACATGTTCTCCTCTCTTGTAACATGCTTCGCCCACAACTTAAATATCAAGGTTTAGGTGCGGGAGATGGAATATTGGTTTTATTAACCTCAGGTTCTCAAGTTGATGAGCAGCATCTGTTTGAAATTGGAGCAGGATGCGCTTTCCAGCAAACTGAAATACAAATTATAAACATACATATCTGACGCAAATGTTTGTGTAAATGTGACATTCTAAAATTGTTTTTCAAGTTAGCAAAATAGTTAAATATGACAATAAGATTCTGGACCTGATCTATCCTCCCAACATTATCTGATTCTGTAGTTCCTTCTGGATCGAGTGTAGTATTTAATTGCCCGCAGCATATTTGGCTTTCAAATGTAATATACGGTTTTGACTTTTTAATTACAAATGACATGTAAAGAGCATTTATTCTTGCTCTAGAAAAGGTTTATAAAATGTACTTATTATTATTTATACCTCCCACGTTTTAGTAAATCAACTTTTAACTTGGTGTTTAGATTTTAATTTTAACTGCATTATCTGTAGCTTAAGATTACGTTCGTTTTGAAGGGTTCATCTCGAGATGGACTAGTATCATATTTGAAGCACGTTGCCGAATTGTTCTCAAAGTTTATTTCCTTACATGCTCTGTTTGACCCAAAGTCTAGAAAAACGTTTTTGGGGGTTCTCTAACTCAACTAATTACCCTTAATTTGAAATTATTTCAACAAAGTTGTAATTCAATTTAGTTTAAAAAAATTAATTACACTATCATATATAGGTGTATATACATAAAATTAATGAACTATACCGAAATATTTTCACAGAATGTGTAGATTACTTAAATAAGTAATTTGAGATAGGAGACTTATGGCCTGTTTATTGAAATTTCGAAGTAACGGCTGTAAATTTCTGAAGTGCCAGTACGCCACGTATCGCGGCACTTCGTCTGGAATGAAAAAAATAATAATACAAAACATTTACTCTATAACAGGAATCGAAATTATGACCTTTGGAATTGCAGCTTCACGCGTTACGCATTAAGCCACTAGACCAGTTGAAATCAAAACCCCTCCAGAGTAGGCTACATAACTCAAGAACGTAATTAATGAATGCTCAGTGTCGCACTGTCAGGTTATTATTTCGAGATTTTACAGATTTTTGCGACATTAAATCTTGAGAACGCTAGCAACGAGCTGCTAAAAATCGATATTTCTATTCTCGGGGGGCAGCAGTTTTAAAGACATTTTTTCAACCTGCTTTGCTTTAACACGAGTTATCAGCACCTGATACCCACACGTTTAACGTTATGTTTATCCGGGACCATGCATCGCCGATCTCAAATTACTTATATCAGTCACGTGCACCTTCTCGCAAACTATTTCCGTGTAGTTCATTAACATCCTGTATATACACGGAGTTAAGATTGTATACATAGCAGTGTGATGAGAGATATATATTTTCTGTCAGTACCACAGACCCAGACGTGTAATGTGGATATTTTAGGTCCAACTGCAAACTCTGCAGGAAAATACATGACTGCCTGTATGTGTTGTTTAGTGTCGATGCTGTAAAATATTTCACTAACTTCAATTAATAGTGACACGATAATAGCAATAGAGTATATTGAGGTACGATATGTTTTTGGTTTATTTCAACAGTGTTTCACATTTATGAACTTGTGTGATTTGTATTGCTCTTTTTGTGGTTATTCAACAAAATTACTCTTTTTCTATGTAATGCTGTTTAGCTGTACTCATTTTATAAATTTATACTTTATGCATTTTTATTGCTCTATTTATCATTTACAATATTTTAATTTTATAATATTGTTATGTTCAAAAGACATAATCCGTATGCGTTTTTATTGAGGGTAGTATAAAACGCTTAATTGTAAATTTATATTAGCTAAAAATTACTATATTTTTTATTTCAAAATGCTAAAAATTACTGTCATTAATGCGTTGTTTCATGGATGATCGGACGCTTGCAGTTTTCAACAGCTGCAAACATACATGTGATTGAGAAGTTCTTTAGTCAAACACCTGGCTGGGAAATCAAAACTATTTCCCTTGCTAAGCTCAAAGGATAACAACAATAAATAATGGCACTAATGTTTACTTTCTCTACACGTATTATGCACCTATATAGTGTATAGAGAAGGTATTGCATTTCACCCAACAATTCGATACCGAAATTTCACCGGATATAGACATTTTAGAGTCCCCTGTATTAAAAAAAAATCTGATGTGTACCATTCACATGACTTTCTCTATATCTCTGTAAATTATTATTGTTAATAAGCTTATCATTTATTTAGTTCATGCTAATCGAGAAAAATTAGCAGAAATGTTCTTATTTTTTGCTTTATTGCAAGTAGAAGCGAAATAAAGGAGTATCATAGGTTAAAGTGAAAGCCAAAAGCTGGTTGCTATGTGACTGATGTTCCTTTGTTTGTATGGACAGGAGTTGACAAATTCCTGTATGAGAAAAGTATGTTTTTCAAAGCTGAAACAAAGAAAAAGGAATATCTCAAAAACGATCAACTCCACAAAAAAAATGTATATAACATGAATTGTATGTTTTAACATGCTCTACATTTTTTGTGTAGTAAGCTTTTGTCCATCTCTTACGGTTTCGTAGTTATGAAAAATTCATCCAGAATAAAGTAGTCTTCAGAGGGTATTCCCAGAAAATTCAAAATATACATTTTATTTGTCAGTTAAATAACTTTAATATACGATGTTTTAAATAAAATCGTTAGAGCCATTTTTTAGAAAATAAAAATTTTCGAAAAAAGTTCCATGTAAAGGTTAGTTTGGGTTAGGGGGATTTTTCAAAAATCTTCGTGTCGCATCCCTGGAAGATACTAAACTTAAATAGCAAGTTTGCTATTTTACTGACTTTTCGTTTTTGAGTTATCGTGTTCACAGACACACGGACACACACACACACACACACACACACACACGGACCTTTTTCTGAAAATACCTTTTTTGGATACAGGGGACCCTAAAACATATATTTCCGGTGAAATCTCGGTATCGAATTTTTTGGTGGAGTGCAATACATTCTCTATACACTATGTACATAGTGCGTATAGAGAAAGTAAAAAGGTATTTTTAGGAAAAGGTCCTGTGTGAGCGTGTGTGTGTCCGTGAACACGATAACTCAAAAACGAAAAGTCGGTAAAATACAAACTGATATTTAAGTTTAGTATCTTCCAGAGTTGTGACATGAAGGTTTTGAGAAACATTCCCCCCACCACAAACTACCTTTTATATGGAAAAAATTACCCAAAATGTTGATTTTCTCAAATTTGGCTCTAACGATTTTGATTAAAGATATTTACATGACAAATAGAATGTAAACTTTTCAGGGAAAAACCTTTAAATACCTCGTTATTCTAAATGAATTTTGCTGAATTATTCGTTTCTGGTAAACCGTAAGAGGTAGACAAAAACTTACTCCAAAAAAATGTAGATCACGTTAAAACACACAATTTGTCATATTCGTTTTTTTCGTGGAATTTGCCACTTCTGAGATATTATTTGTTTCAGATTTAAAATATCGTACTTAAAACTATTCTCACATGGAAAGTTGTAAACTCCTGGCCCTGCATAGAAACGGATTTCAACCACATGGCAACCAGCTTTTAAAAGATTTGACTATCATTTTAATCTAGTGTATTCCCTGATTTGCCTTCTGTTTAAAAGGAAACAAGTAATAAGACAATTTCTGTTAATGTTTATCTCGATTATCATGAAGTAGATAGAAGAGTAATCTTTATAATATTAATTAGTTAGAGATGTGTAGAGAAAGTCGTGTGAATGTAGCACATGGTAAAATTTCAATGTTAATAACGCCTGTAGTTGAAGGTTGTGCATTACTAATACATTATTGAGCATGCACCTTCAGCTTTATACAGTGGTTAGTTTATTTAATAAGCATGAAAAGTGCCGTAAAATGTAAGCGCAACATGAGGTCTGTTTTTCTTTCTAAATGATCCAAGTTGAGCTGTACACCATGATCGTGGGGAGGTTAAGGAAATGGCAGCTTTAAGTAAATACTTATTTACTCGTAATACTCCAATACCAAACAAATCATGGTCAATTTTTAATTATACGATGAAAACTATTGAGAATCTCACTGAAATGTCTGTCCGTTTGGAAAGAGAAAATGCTGATTAAAAATGTATGTGCCTTATTAGTAATATTTATGTATGAAATCACATGATCCATCTCCACTTTCATTTTCAGATTTTCCATTTATCCACTTTTCACAGATGGTAACGAGCAATATCTAATATAATGTATAGAATAACATTGAATATGTTAATTGGCAGGTTTTCCTTTCAGTTTGAGGAGCCTAGAAATACATAGATAGATACAGACTGAAACGTTCAAGGCTTAGTGTTGTCCGGCTGTGTTCCTGGATGTTGTCCTATCAGGTTGTTAACTCTTCCCAAGTCTCTTTAGCAATGCTCTTAATTATATCATACACTTTTAATGACTCTTAATCCTTTATTTTAAGGGAATTTCATTTGCTGCTTAAGGCTCTTTTAGTCTTTCACGAGCTCTGCACCCGGGACATAATGTTTATTTATTTATTATGTGTTTATATTTTATGTTTATAGATGCTATTCAAAATTTAGAATTATCTTATTTCTTAGGCAGACAATCCGAGAGAAACAGAGCAAATGTTCTAAGATGTGTATAATTTGGGATATAGAAGTTATATGCAGTTCGCGGTATAGCCTAATACTTCTATACAAACAATGGAAAATGTTTCCACAATTCATTACAAGCTTTGCTCATGGGACAATGGATTGAGTTACCAACAAAATCTACTTGATTTTATTGTTTCTACCGCTTAGATATTTGAATACAGGAAACAGTCCGAATAATCTCATAGCTTCGGTGTTGCAATTTAAACGAAATTCATGTTCTAAATTATACGCAATAATTTGCTGCACGTTCTCAGAGCTTTGAGTTGTATTTAAACAAAAACTGAGACACTGCAATATTTCTGAAAGTGAAAAAATGTATTTTAAGAAAACGTTTGTTTTGTAAAATGGTTTGCTAGGAAACAGGAGTGTTGTGGGATGTTTAAATTGCTGTAGACCCGAAGCAAGCTGATTCCCTATGGATGCTGAAAGTTGCAACAACCATTTGCCTTAAAAAAGAGTGCTTCTCGATTTTTAACCGGTTGTCGCCGCGCCCAGTGACCCTTATATATAGATTGCTAATATTTACATAGTGAATAAAGCTTCACTTCTTCAAAATGCTTGAACAACTAGGGCTATGCGGAGCTGAACAAATCTCACGTTGCCTCAACTTGAATTTTACAAGGATCGCTCTTGTATTTAAAGGTTTTCACGCTCACCAAATAAAATAAGACGAAAGAGTTGCATGTTGTAGAAAGACCTTTCAGAAGAAAACTTGGTAAAGACTGCAATTTAGCAAGAACCGTGATCTGATCTCTTAACAAGGGAAATGCCAGAAATGCACTGCAGGGCGCCGTGAGTGGCAATGCCTTCTAAATGACTTCTGACCTGCTTTAAGATGACCACCTCTCTCTCTCTTTGGGAATAACTTATAATTATGTGGGAAAGACATTTTGCACGTTAGGAACATTCCGTCGTGAACAATATTTTTTTTTTTTTAGTTTTAGTTGCAAGTTTTAGCGATTATATATTGTATATTATATTAATGAACTACACGGAAATAGTTTGCGAGATTGAGCACGTGACTGATATAAGTAATTTGAGATCGGCGATGTATGGTCTCCGGATAAACAGAACGTTAAACGTGTGGGTATCAGGTGCTGATAAGTCGGTGTTAAAGCAAAACAGGTTGAAAAAAATGTCTTTAAAACTGCTGCCCGAGTATAGAAATATTGATTTTAAGCAGCTAGTTACTAGCGTTCTCAAGATTTAATGTCGCTGTGTAAAGTCTCGAACTAATCACTTGACAGTGCGACACTGAGCATTCATTAACTACGTTCTTGAGTTATGTAGCCTACTCTGGAGGCGTTTTTCAACTGCTCTGGTGACTTAATATATGACGCAGGAAACTCTTATCCCAAAGGCCATGAGTTCGATTCCTGTCATGGAGTAATATTATATACATATTCATTCCAGACGAAGTGCCGCGATACGCGTGGCGTACAGCCACTTCAATAAACACGCCATAAGTCTCCTATCTCAAATTACTTATTTAAGTAATCTACATATTCTGTGAAAATATTTCGGTACAGTTCATTACCATTAGTTTCATATTTATATGACTTCTGCCACCAGTTTGATTCACATGGACTAACAGAGGTATAAAGTGTAATTTAATGCCTGATGTTATTATGAATTACAATTCTACTTCATTATAGTTGATGTTAGTTGGTAATTTCCTGCAATTCAAAAACATCTCTGCGTAATATTGTTTATTGTTGAACCGGTGTATTATTGAAACCACATTGAATACCGTGAGCCAAGCTTTCAAGCGAAATCCCCATCTCATCTCCTTGTTGAATGTGGACGGCAACTTTCCTAAGTTCATAAACTGAAGATAAGGGCAGCAGCAGTGTTAATGTTATTGCATGCTCGAGACTTTGGGCTTGCTGCAGTTCCAGCACAGCGAATCTTCAGCTTCTCACCTGAAGCGTTTCTTCGCCTCCAATGTTGCATAAATCGGAAGCACGACGTGTTCTGTAACGTGGTTCCTTTTCCCGCACAACTGATATTTAGACTTGTGAAAGGCAAGCAGGGAGTAACTCTACCTTCACGGCCTTGGCAGATTAAAACGGCTCGCCAGGAATGTTAACTGTCGATTCGTTGATCGAAATACGTTCATCTCTCATTGTATACCTGCACGTTCACGAGGCTCTGAGTTTGTAACTCGCTTCTGCTATAGGCCTGACTTTTGTCATAAGACACCTCAAATGGTAAAATCTGATGTGTTCCATTCACATGACTTTCTCTACATCTCTGCAACAAATTATTGTTAAAAAACTTATGCTCTTGTTACTTCATGCTAATCGAGAACAAATTGGCAGAAATAGTCTTATTACTAACTTCCATGCAAGTTGATGGGAAATAAGGAAGTAGCATAGGTTAAATATTAGTCAAAAGCTGAACTTCCTTTATTTCTATGGACAGGAGCTGACCTATTCCCGTATGAAAAAAGTAAAAGTTTTTTAAAGCTGAAAGCAATAACAAGCAATATCTTAAAAACTGTTCACTCCACGAAAAAAATGCTTATAACATAAATTGTGTATTTTAACGAGCTCTATATTTTCTGTTAAGTAAGTTTTTGTCTATCTCTTACAGTTTGCCAGCTATACAAAATTCCGTAAAATTCATCCAGAATAAAATAGTATTTACAGGCTATTCCCAGAAAATTCAAGACATACATTTTATTTCTCATGTAAATATCTTTAATATACGATGTTTTAATCAAAATCGTTGAGTCATTTTTGAGAAAATCAAAATCAAAATTCCACATAAATGGTAGCTGGGGGGGGGTTCTTGAAAATCTTCGAGTCACATCCTTTGCAGATCCTGAACTTAAATACCAAGTTTGGTATTTAAAGGACTTTTCGTTTCTGAGCTATGCTGTACACACACACACACACACACACACACACGCACGGATCTTTTTCCATAAATGCTTTTTTTGGATTCAGGGGACCCAAAAATATATTTCCGGTGAAATCTCAGTATGGAATTTTTGGGTGAATTACAATAACTTCTCTATACCCTATGTACGTAGTACGTGTAGAGAAAGTAAAAATTTATAAGGAGAATCACACATTAAAGCATCTCAATATACTAAATTAGCATATTATTTGAGATAGAAGCTACACGTTTGCTTGAGTTTAGCAGCACATTGTCCCTTCAACATAGCAATGTTGCTTCTTTCTCCTGTTCGAAGTTTCTTCAGTCTGACTGTTCTACATTTCTTAACGATTGTGACATAAATCACTGCCTGTCCAGTAAGTTACCAAAATAAATGTTTCTACAGATCATTCGCTAATCAGGATTACTTGGAATGCCACCGATGTGCTTGAAGATAACAATAGAGGGCTTCTTAATGTTGCGCTACCATATTTTCTAAGTGTTGACACGTTATAAAGAAAGGGAGAGTAACGGTAGACTGGCGCTGACAGACATCCAGCTGTTTTATACCATCATTTGAATTCACAACACGTTATTCTAATCTCGGTAACGGAAAGCTGTAAACTCCAGGAGTCCTGTATTTTCTCCTCAAGGATTATCATCGCTAACGTTTTCTTTTATATTTGCACACAGAAGAGTCTTGTAGTTTAACTCCTGAATAGTTCTTAAGTAAGTATCATAACTATTCACGAGAATTAACCCCTTCTTCCACTAACTCTCAAACAGTATTCAAAAGTACCTATACTATACAATAACATTTGTATTGGATAAAAACGTTACAAACTGAATGTAAGTTTCAAAACATATGATGTGTTCCATTCACATGACTTTTTATACATCTCTGCAACAAATTATTATTAAAAAGCTTAGACTTTTATTTACTTCATGCTAAGTGAGAAAAAATTAGCAAAAATGGTCTTATTACTTGCTTCCTTGTAAGTAGAAGCGAAATAAGGGAGTACCATAGGTTAAAGTGAAAGCCAAAAGCTGGTTGCTATGTGACTGATGTTCCTTTGTTTGTAAGGACAGAAGTTGACAAATTCCTGTATGAGAAAAATATAAGTTTTTCAAAGAAGAAACTGAAAACAAAGAATATCTTAAAAACGATCAACTCCATGAAAAAAATATATATAACATAAATTGTGTATTTCAGTGTGCTAATACAATTTCTGTGTGGTAAGTTTTTGTCCATCTGTTACAGTTTAGAAGTTATACAAACATTCGTAAAATTCATCCAGAATAAAGTAGTCTTCAGAGGATATTCCCAGAAAATTCAAGATATACATTTTATTTGTCAAGTAAATAACTTAAATATACGAGATTTTAATCAAAATCGTTAGAGCTATTTTTAAGAAAATTAACATTTTCGAAATTTTTTCCATGTAAAGGGTAGTTTGGGGTGGGGGATTTTCTTGAAAATCTTCATTCGCATCCTTGGAAGATGCCAAACTTAAATACCAAGTTTGGTTTTTAATGGTCTTTTCATTTTTGAGCTATGCTGCCCATAGACACCCACACACCCTACAGACAGACACACATGGACATTGTTCTAAAAATGCTTTTTTTTGGATTCAGGGGGTCTCAAAACATATATTTTCGGTAAACTCTCGGTTTCGAATTTTTGGGTGCAATGCAATGCCTTCTCTATGCACTATGTACATAGTACGTATAGAGAAAGTAAAAATATGAAAGGAAATGCTTTTTAGAGCTATATATATATATATATGTATAAAAGTAATATTCTATTCAGACGTAATATAAACCCTAATCACGCAGTAAGAATGGGAAACTGCTTTGAAATTTTAGGTAGAGGGTGGAAGTTTAGGTAGAAATGTTAGCTTTATCTACTTGTGACTGGAAACTAACAACAACTAATGATAGTTATTAATAAACTTACCACAAACTGTTGGGGATTTGATTTAATTAATAAAATCATTATGTGCTCTTTTTCTTAACCACAAAGTTGTCATGAGGTTACTTGTTGAAAAGGTTTTCTGTCCTAAAGTACACAATTTGATTAATGCTGGTTTGTTTGCTTAAAAGTGTCAGCAAATGTGAGTGGCAAGAGTTTACCATTAAGCGCACTGAAAGTTCATTTATCTTTAAGCCTTTCAGTGAGGTTTGTGCAAATGCCTTTATTTATACATGTGCTGTATTCTCGAGTTAAATATAACATTAAGTAGCATAACCTTTATGAAAACAAATACAAGTATTAACTTGGTGCTGTTTGCTTATAAACTTCAGAGTTGTTTTGAAAGGCAAAGAACTAATGTTGGCTATTTAGTTTTAATAAATAATATCACATTTCCACCTCATTTTCAGCATTCTTAGATGAGCAAATAGAAATGGAAAACCGTCAACTGGTAGTTCATGTCGGTTATAACTAAATGAAAAGGTTTAAAGGATACTCAAAATAACCCGGAAAAAAGGTTGTTATTGAACTTTTGTATTTGAGGAGACGGAAAAACCATAAAAAATATTCATGGGTATTTAGAGTCTCCATTTCGAGGTCTGTGGGTGAAAGTCAGATCGATTACCTCCACAATAGTGAGTGGCTTAGAGAATATTCGTTATGGGATTGAAATAATTAAGAGTTGGTATTCAGAAATTCACACTAAAGGCAAATAGACTTCATTCAAAATGTTTCAACTTTAAAGTCACCTTAATAACCGAAACCAAGTTGTGTTTTAATAACAATTGAATAACGTCTAACATTTCTGGTAATTGCATGAACCAGAAGAGGAATTCCGCTCGCTGTAAGAAACTAGGTCATGAACACATTCCTCGCAGTCCGCTTGTTCGAGAGGTCCGCGGCTCGATATTGCCCAGGCATCTGTGCTTGATATGTGAGAGTGCATGGAGGAAACTGAAGAGCAGGAATATTAGAGAGTCGAGCAGGTTTCTGCGAGATGTATAAATACTGAAGGTAGATCAAAAGGGAAAGTAATAAAAATATGATAGTGTATCACTCACATGACTTTCTCTACATATCTGCAACAAAATATTCTTCGGAAGCTTATGCTTCTATTTACTTCATGCTAATCGAGAAAAAATTAGCAGAAATAGTCTTATTACTTGCTTTCTTGTAAGTAGAAGCGAAATAAGGGAGTAGCATAGGTTAAAGTGATAGTCAAAAGCTGGCTGCTATGTTACTGAAGTTCCTTTGTTTGTATGGACAGGAGTTGACAAATTCCTGTATGAGAAAAGTATAAATGTTTCAAAGCTGAAAACAAAAACAAGGGATATCTCAAAAACGATCAACTTCACGAAAAAAAGTAAGATAAGTTGTGTGTTTTAATGTGATCAACATGTTTTGTGTGATAAGTTTTTGTCCATCTCTTACGGTTTAGCAGTTATGCTAAATTCTGTAAAATTCATCCAGAATAAAGTAGTCTTCAGAGGCTATTCCAGAAAATTCAAGATAAACATTTTATTTGTGAAGTAATTATCTTTAATATACGACATTTTAATCAAAATCGTTAGACCCATTTTTGAGAAAATCAAAATTTTGAAAAAAATTCCTTGTAAAGGGTAGTTGGGGCGGGGGGAATTTTCTTGAAAATCTTCGTGCGGTATCTTTGTAAGATACCAAACTTAAATACAAAGTTTGGTTTTTAACGGTCTTTTCGTTTTTGAGCTATGCTGTCCACACACACACAGACACACACACGGACCTTTTTCCAAAAATGCGTTTTTTGGATTCAGGGGGTCCCAAGACATGTATTTCCAGTGAAATCTCGGTATTGGATTTTTGGGTGCAATGCAACATCTCTGAACACTGTGCAGGTACATAGTACGTGTAGAGAAAGTAATACATAGACATAATGTTGAAAAAGGCCAAGTATTAGGATTATCGCGGATGAACCCTCAGCTGCTGAGGCACAGCACTACATTACGGCCCTTCGTGGCTTGTCTGACTCCTGGAAGTGAGGCATGACGATCCGAATGACGAAGGGTACAAGCATGGACGGGTTTCGTAACGTTTCGGGATAGAACGTATCCGATGTTAGCCGTCGCACGCCCCTAAATCCTCGGCGGCACTGTCAGCAAGTGCCCAGAGGCAGGTCTGATCAGGAAGAAACCTTTACAGAGCAGAAAATCATCGTCCATCCACAACCCACCGAACACCGTCACCCGGTCCTTCAGCACTGAAACAAATGGCAAGAAGGTGAGGGGTACAGTAAATAGGGCAGTAGTCATGGTAGAAGGTGAACCATCTCAGCATTCGCCTTCCGACTCGATTAAACCCATGGTTGAAAAGCGCCAACTAAAGAAGATACTGCGGTAATTTGTTCTTCAAACTTAATATAATTATACGCCAGCCTCATGTTCTACTCACTAGCGTGTGTAAACAGCTCAAGAGCGTAAAGTACCACAAAACGTTCCTTTCTCTTGACTTTCTTCCTTACGGAAACAAAACATCGTCGCAACCGTTTCGAATAATCATGCACTTTCCAGGGAAACAGTCACATTACATAATAGAGACCTCAGCCTGTCATTTTGTTTGCTTTTCCTGAATTGTTAATAACGCTCGTGAGCTTTTAAACGCGACTACGTTAAAAGTGTAAATGTGAATGAGAAGTACAGCAATTCTCCATTCTGTTGTGGAGTACACTAACTGCATTTCTTCCAGAATCGCTTTAGTAAAATGTAAGGGCAGAATAACAAACTATGAATGGTAATTAGCAGTTTAATGTTGTTGTAAAGCTTATGCTTCTATTTACTTCATGCTAATCGAAAAAATTAGCAGATATAGTCTTATTACTTGCTTCCTTGCAAGTAGAAGCGAAATAAGGGAATACCATAGGTTAAAGTGATAGTCAAAAGCTGGTTGCTATGTGACTGAAGTCCCATTGCCATTGTTTGTCTGAACACGAGTTCACAAATTCTGACACGAGAAAGGTATGTTTTTCAAAGCTGAAACTAAAAAAAAAAAAAAAAAGAGAGAGAGAGAGAGAGAGAGAGAGAGAGAGAGAGAGAGAGAGAGAGAGAGAGAGAGGAATATCTGAAAAACGACCAACTCCACGAAAAAAATGTCTGTTTTAACGTGCTCTACATTTTTTGTGTGGAAGTTTTTGTCCACCTCCTACGGTTTAGCAGTTATCCAAAATTCCGTAAACTTCAGCCAGAATAAAGATGTCTTCAGAGGCTATTCCCAGAATATTCAAGATATACATTTTGTTAGGGAAATATCTTTAGTATACGACATTTTAATCAATATCGTCAGTCATTTTTGAGAAAATCAAAATATTCGAAAAAGTTGCTTGTTCGAAAAGTTGGGGGTTTCCATGAACATCTTTGTGACGCATCCTTGGAAGATACCAAGCTTAAATACCAAGTTAAATACCAAGTTTGGTATTCAACGGTCTCTTCGTTTCTGAGCTAGGCTGTCCACGTACGCACACACACACAAACAGGCGCACATACACACAACCTTTTCTAAAAATGCTTTTTTTTTTCTTTTTTTTTAATATTCAGGGTGTCCTAAATCATGTATTTCCGGTGAAATCTCGGTATCGAATTTTTGGGTGGAATGCAACAGTTTCTGTATACACTATGTACATAGTACGTGTAGAGCAAGTAGAACACAATAAAGTTAGCATTTCCTTGTTAACATGGTGGACTGCCAGAACTTGGGTTTTCTAAAGTGCACTTCACTCCTTTGACATATAATGGCGTTATCAAAATAAATATGTTATACATTGGTTACAATTTTCTTTGACTTGAAACATCCTTTGTGCTATGCTAAAAATAAATTAGTTAAATAAATTGTTCATGCACTTTTTAAAACTATATTGTTTTGAATTTCAAATAAATAGCAATCCTGCGCAAACAAATAGAATTATAAGTGGAGCATCTTGTGGAGTGATAGCATACAGAAACGAGGTTATCGCAAAATCTTCAACTTCTATCTCGGATTACCCTCCTGTTTATCAGGACTTGGATACTCAAGATATTTTGATTTAGTAGCGTAACGAAATAAGCAAACTGGACCGTAGCATGTCCAGGATGGTGTTCATCCCAATGATGGCGAAGAAGAAGGAAATTAAATTTAGTGATGCAAGGACTGATAGGAAAATTTGAATTAGTAAAACAAAAGAAATTAATTTGAAAAAAGAAACATGACAATAGAGCAAAAGTTGTGATAAAAGGTCAGATAGAAGAACAAGATAATAACTTTAAATATCTGGAATGCGACAAATGAAACTATAACTACATCAAGACCTAGAAAACAATATAATTCGGTAAAGGTATGTATTGATAGATACTTGGGAAAATGAACGAGGAAGGAGGCCAAAACTAATACGATATCTATACTATTGAGTCGAAATCTGTGCTGTTTCATAGTCCTGAGACTTGCATTATAGGAAAAAGACTGAAACGTAGCATTGAAAGTGCGGAAGCCTACTGAAAGATACAGAATGTGAAATGAAATATAAAATGTGGTATAGACAAAATTAACGAGACCAGGTTAATCGAAGCAAGCTGTTACATAACTCAAAGGGAAGAAGAGGTACAGGAAAGCCTAGGAAACATTAATTTAAATAAACCATTTGGCGCGGAACGGCATTATACTCCCAAACATTGAAAAGGCGGAAGAAGAAGGAGGAGAAGGAAATTTCGCGGATCAAATTACCCAATCCAGTATTTGCATAGCGATTGAGAAAAACCGCGAAAAAAAAAAAATCTTCCGTCAGATTAATCGGTGACCCACGAACCTTCCGAATGCGGGCCACAGACTTACCACTTGAGACATCCTGCTCGGTAGCCTCAAATATAATAACTGCCACACATTTTGTTACATAAATAAGTGTTCCTGCCCCTCCCACTGTGTCCTTGTGTCGCCCTTTAGTGAAATGGATAGTATCATTAACATTGATACATAAGCGAGCAAGACTGTGAAGTAGTTGTTACCTAGGCAGCACTGCTTCAACGGAGCAGTAGACATGGGGCGATTCATGAACGACTACAAGGAAAGAATCATAGGAATCATGTAAATCTTGGCAAAAATCGTCGTTCAAAAGGAATCGCCAGGATCGTGTTGGTCTCAACATGAATCGTCGTTCAAAAAGATTCGCAAGAATCGTACTAGTCTCAACATGAATCATCGTTCAAAAAGGATCGCGAGGATCGTGCTGGTCTCAACATGAGTCATCGTTCAAAAAGATTCGCAAGAATCGTGCTAGTCTCAACATGAATCGTCGTTCAAAAAGAATTGCGAGGATCGTGCTAGTCTCAACATGAGTCATCGTTCAAAAAGATTCGCAAGAATCGTGCTAGTCTCAACATGAATCGTCGTTCAAAAAGAATCGCGAGGATCGTGCTGGTCTCAACATGAGTCATCGTTCAAAAAGATTCGCAAGAATCGTGCTAGTCTCAACATGAATCGTCGTTCAAAAAGAATTACGAGGATCGTGCTAGTCTCAACATGAGTCATCGTTCAAAAAGATTCGCAAGAATCGTGCTAGTCTCAACATGAATCGTCGTTCAAAAAGATTCGCAAGAATCGTGCTAGTCTCAACATGATACGTCGTTCAAAAAGAATCGCGAGAATCGTGCTAGTCTCAACATGAATCATCGTTCAAAAAGAATCGCGAGAATTGTGCTGGTCTCAACATGAATCGTTGTTCAAAAGATTTGCAAGAATCGTGCAAGTCTCAACATGATACATCGTTCAAAAAGATGCGCAAGAATCGTGCTGGTCTCAACATGAATCGTCGTTCAAAAAGATTCGCAAGAATCATGCTTGTCTCAACATGAATCGTCGTTCAAAAAGAATCGCGAGGATCGTGCTGGTCTCAACATGAATCGTCGTTCAAAAAGATTCGCAAGAATCGTGCTAGTCTCAACATGAATCGTCGTTCAAAAAGATTCGCAAGAATCGTGCTAGTCTTAACATGAATCGTCGTTCAAAAAGATTCGCAAGAATCGTGCTAGTCTCGACATGAATCGTCGTTCAAAAAGATTCGCAAGAATCGTGCTAGTCTCAACATGAATCGTCGTTCAAAAAGATTCGCAAGAATCGTGCTAGTCTCAACATGATACGTCGTTCAAAAAGATTCGCAAGAATCATGCTAGTCTCAACATGAATCGTCGTTCAAAAAGAATCGCGAGGATCGTGCTGGTCTCGACATGAGTCATCGTTCAAAAAGATTCGCAAGAATCGTGCTAGTCTCAACATGAATCGTCGTTCAAAAAGATTCGCAAGAATCGTGCTAGTCTCAACATGAATCGTCGTTCAAAAAGATTCGCAAGAATCGTGCTAGTCTCAACATGAATCGTCGTTCAAAAAGATTCGCAAGAATCGTGCTAGTCTCAACATGAATCGTCGTTCAAAAAGATTCGCAAGAATCGTGCTAATCTCAACATGAATCGTCGTTCAAAAAGAATCGCGAGGATCGTGCTGGTCTCAACATGAATCGTCGTTCAAAAAAAATCGCATGAATCGAAAAGAATAGCATGAATCGTGTCAACCATAGCAGGTACCGTCGTTCAAAAAGAATCGCAGATTTGAATAATCGTGATCAGATATTGGGGTTTGTTTTTCTTTTGCTGCCACCTTTCAAAGTACCAAACCGAGCTTCGACGAAAACTGCCGAGTGTGCACGATGATGTGTACAGGGATTTATAACCATTTATTTTATTGTAGGAAAACAAATAGTGCTGAAGCCATGAAGCTAAATAAAGAATATATAAAATATATAAAGTATATATAAGTATGTAAATTTGATATATATATTTTTATATATAATATACATAAGAAAAGGAGCAGTGCCGAAGCTACCACGAGCCACCCTATGTTGTTCAGGAAATGAAATGACCTTCTATTTATGGACGCTCTTTAACTGCTTTGGTTCTCAGCGTCCCATTCTATATTGGGCGTGAAAGATCGCTTAATTTTGCTCAGAGGCCTCTCTTATCAGGCTTGAGGTTCTTTTACGTGCCGTAAATCTACGTCACGGGACCCACAGCTTTACTTCCCTTCCGAAGGAAGCCATGATAAGGGTTTTTACACCGTCCTCCGCCGGGTTTGAACCCGCGACCATGAAGTTAGCATGGTAACCATTACACCACGGAGGGCGACTATGTTGTTCAGGGACGAGTTATTGCACATGTGAAAGCAAGCGCTACAATTTACAACTGTTTATACATTCATTTATTTTTCAGTACCTTAAATATAATATACGCACAGCTATATCGTCACTACATTAGCAAGATATATAATTTCAGAAACACAGTTTTACGACAAATAAAGCAATTATGCCCCAACATAGTAAGTATAGGAGCATACTATTCTAATTACCTCGATTATTCCTGAAGAAATTAATAATTATTCTGGGTACTAGCGTTGCCTTATAATGACGTACTTATTTATAAAAATCGCATGACTTAATGGCGCGCAATCGTGACAATGGTGAATAATTGCTCTGCGTATTAACATTACAAAAAGTACCGCCATGCAATCGAAGTTTAGCTGACAGTTTTAGACTTAAACAATTTTTTTTTTTTTTCGAATAATGGAGGGAATTTTATCAAATATGTTTGCAATTGATGGAAAAGAGTGGACGTTTTTATATACATTACTGTTTTTATGCTAAAGGAGTTGTCTAATATAAGTGAAACACAGAAAAGCATGGCGACGATTAATGAATCGTGACCGAATCGTATGAATCGATTCATATTGGATGAACGAATCGTATGAACCGATTACTGAAAATGAATCGCTCGACCCAAATCTACTGAGCAGTGTCCTAGGCAGACATGTTGACAGGATGATCCTACTTGTCGATAGGATGACCAAGTGCTACTGGAACTTGATTATGCCACTGTGCCTCTTTTCACTTAAGTGGTCTTCTTATATTACTGTTAATATCGAGTTTCAAGAAAATGTGCTTTGTAATTCATGAGAAAGAAATAGGTGAGTAGAGAGAAGGCAAGAGCATGAGTGTGAGGCAACAACAAAGAATGCACATGATGCAAGAGCATACATTTGATATCCCCATTTGTCATCTGCTTCACAGCTGTTGAAGCAAACTTGTTACGAAAGTGACGTGTAACGGAAACAAAGGTGTAGCGATTTTTGACTTTGCGAAACATCAGAGACACGTTCTCGTGCAGAAGGACCAGAGGAGGCAACACTCGCTGAAGACGTTGCGAAAGTCACCTCTGTACTTCCCTATTTGAATACAATGAGGCACGCATCTGCATAGCGCCCAAGCTCAATATACTTCCTGGCAATACTTTTGAAAAAATGCAGGTCAATCTAAATACAATCCAACTTCCACTCGCTTTCATCAGCTTTAACATATACGTTTTCAATTAGCCAAAGGAGCGAATATGAAGAAATCCTTTGTACTCCAGTTTCAAGAAACACTGGTGCCACTTTCTCTTTCCTTTATAATTATTTTCATGGATACTTTACAATTTGTGGGCGCAAAATCTAGATTTTCTATCCTTGTTTGTGGTAATAATATAAAATCGACAGAAATGGCTTAACTGACTGTTGCTTTGTGTTAACTATTTTTTCACACAAGCCGTGTGTAGGACAGGAGTTGGATAGGTAGAGTCAGACTGAAAAATTCAATGTCATAGCCGGGATTTGAACCACGGATCTCCCGGTCTCTAGCCGTGTGTAGGAGAGGAGTTGGATAGGTAGAGTCAGACTAAAAAATTCAATGTCATAGCCGGGATTTGAACCACGGATCTCCCGGTCTCTAGCCGTGTGTAGGAGAGGAGTTGGATAGGTAGAGTCAGACTGAAACATTCAATGTCATAGCCGGGATTTGAACCACGGATCTCCCGGTCTCTAGCCGTGTGTAGGAGAGGAGTTGGATAGGTAGAGTCAGACTGAAACATTCAATGTCATAGCCGGGATTTGAACCACGGATCTCCCGGTCTCTAGCCGTGTGTAGGACAGGAGTTGGATAGGTAGAGTCAGACTGAAACATTCAATGTCATTGCCGGGATTTGAACCACGGATCTCCCGGTCTCTAGCCGTGTGTAGGAGAGGAGTTGGATAGGTAGAGTCAGACTGAAACATTCAATGTCATAGCCGGGATTTGAACCACGGATCTCCCGGTCTCTAGCCGTGTGTAGGACAGGAGTTGGATAGGTAGAGTCAGACTGAAACATTCAATGTCATAGCCGGGATTTGAACCACGGATCTCCCGGTTTCTAGCCGTGTGTAGGACAGGAGTTGGATAGGTAGAGTCAGACTGAAACATTCAATGTCATAGTCAGGATTTGAACCACGGATCTCCCGGTCTCTAGCCGTGTGTAGGACAGGAGTTGGATAGGTAGAGTCAGACTGAAACATTCAATGTCATAGCCGGGATTTGAACAACGGATCTCCCGGTCTGTAGCCGTGAGTGTGACAGGAGTTGGATAGATAGAGTCAGACTGAAAAATTCAATGTCATAGCCGGGATTTGAACCACGGATCTCTCGGTCTCTAGCCGGTTGGACCATAATATTTACTATACTATGAATCCTGGATCTTCCCCGCCAAGTTAAGCAGCATCGGGCATATCACACGGGTAAATCCGCGAGAAAAGCGGATAGGTACCGTGGTGATTTGCCTCCGCCCGAGTACACTCGGGCGACTAGTTCCTGCTCCTGGCTCCTCCTGGCTCCTCCTGGATCTTCCCCGCCAAGTTAAGCAGCATCGGGCATATCACACGGGTAAATCCGCGAGAAAAGCGGATAGGTACCGTGGTGATTTGCCCCCGCCCGAGTACACTCGGGCGACTAGTTCCTGCTCCTGGCTCCTCCTGGATCTTCCCCGCCAAGTTAAGCAGCATCGGGCATATCACACGGGTAAATCCGCGAGAAAAGCGGATAGGTACCGTGGTGATTTGCCTCCGCCCGAGTACACTCGGGCGACTAGTTCCTGCTCCTGGCTCCTCCTGGCTCCTCCTGGATCTTCCCCGCCAAGTTAAGCAGCATCGGGCATATCACACGGGTAAATCCGCGAGAAAAGCGGATAGGTACCGTGGTGATTTGCCCCCGCCCGAGTACACTCGGGCGACTAGTTCCTGCTCCTGGCTCCTCCTGGATCTTCCCCGCCAAGTTAAGCAGCATCGGGCATATCACACGGGTAAATCCGTGAGAAAAGCGGATAGGTACCGTGGTGATTTGCCCCCGCCCGAGTACACTCGGGCGACTAGTTCCTGTTCCTGGCTCCTCCTGGATCTTCAAGTACATACAACATTGTAAGTCGCCATTGGGGTTGTCATCTCAAAATAACTTGATCACCTTGTGATTTACCGGGAAACATGTGAGTCAGTTGAGAAATTCAATGACGTGTTGCCATGGTAGCTCAGTGGAAGAGCAACCTGCTAGAGACCGGGAAATCAATGGTTCAAATCCCGGCTATGGCATTGAATTTTTCAGTTTAATTCTACCTGTCTAACTGTTATAGGTTTAAAATAGGCTGTGACAACCGACAGGCGTTAAAAAGTGGTTTTCTAAACACATTGATTGCTGAGTTCACGATGAAAAACAACAGCAATCCGTAGTTCGAATCCCGTTTAAGGCGTTCCTCTTAACCTGAGAAGACGAATAGCGGTACCTAAAATATAGGGACCTCGTCTTGTTCATTTGAACATAAGTTCACTTATTGCATTCATTCACCGTTCACGTGACCTGCCAGGTTTAAAAAGCTTGAGAAAACATGAGCAACCACGTAACATATCATGTGTGCCGCTTAAAACAGGGAAAGAGTTTTAGGAAAGAATCGACGCCATTATTTTCACGTGCAACCAAGCCTATATACAAGTATTTTGTTATTTCTCAGTAATTTCAAATTCCAAAGATTATCAGCAAATCGGATTATATATTATGTGGAAGAAGGACATGAGGACGTCGCAGGGAAGGAGGGAGAGAGACACAGGTCTCCAAGGACATTTCTCCCCACCCCAACTACTCTTTACATGAAACATTTTTGGAAGATTGTTTCAAAGATGTCTCTAACGATTTTGATCAAAATGCCATTTGCTTAAGATGCTTTTATGACAAACAAAATTTATATCTTAAATTTTCTGGGAATAACCTCTGAAGTCCTGTTAATTCTAGATGGCTTTTGTATAATCGGTAAACCGTAAGAGATGGACAAAAACATACTGCGCAAAAAATACAAATTTCGTTAACACACACAATGTATGTTTCTATATATCTTGTTTGGAGAGTTAACAGTTTCCTAGATATCCTGTTATTGGTTTCAAATTTATACCGCTTAAATGTTTGTCATCTTTTATTTCCTATCTTTTTTTTATTTCTGATCATGCAAAGAGAATTGAATTGAATTTTTTTTTGACCGGAACCAATGTTTAAAGGATTTGAGTACCGGTTCTTTAGCCTAGTCTATTTCCCTTCTACTTACAACATCAACTCTGCTAATGTTTATCTCCATTAGCATGAAATAGATATAAGATTAATATTTTGTAAGAATACTTTGTATTTCAGATAGAGAAAGTCTTGTACATGGAACGGAAAAAAAGATTTTTAATGTTGATTTTGAGACTGTTACTAATAGTTCTTTATATATTAAGTTCGTGTTGCTATTAATTTTCATTTTATACCTGTTAAAAATCCACAGTAGAAAAAACATTTATAATATGAGTAATTTTATTCGAGAAACGTTACATTAGGATAAATAATTTGTTGTGTATCAAAGGATTTTTCACACTTTAATTAGAGGAATAAATAATGCAATGCTTGATGTATGGCAGTTTTGTGGAGTGAAATTGGAAGCCTGGTACTGTGCAAGATACTTGATGTATGGCAGTCCTGTGGAGTGAAATTGAAAGCCTGGTACAAGTGCAAGATACTTGATGTATGGCAGTTTTGTGGAGTGAAATTGGAAGCCTGGTACTGTGCAAGATACTTGATGTATGGCAGTTTTGTGGAGTGAAATTGAAAGCCTGGTACTAGTGCAAGATACTTGATGTATGGCAGTTTTGTGGAGTGAAATTGGAAGCCTGGTACTGTGCAAGATACTTGATGTATGGCAGTTTTGTGGAGTGAAATTGAAAGCCTGGTACTAGTGCAAGATACTTGATGTATGGCAGTTTTGTGGAGTGAAATTGAAAGCCTGGTACAAGTGCAAGATACTTGATGTATGGCAGTTTTGTGGAGTGAAGTTGAAAGCCTGGTACTAGTGCAAGATACTTGATGTATGGCAGTTTTGTGGAGTGAAGTTGAAAGCCTGGTACTAGTGCAAGATACTTGATGTATGGCAGTTTTGTGGAGTGAAATTGAAAGCCTGGTACTGTGCAAGATACTTGATGTATGGCAGTCTTGTGGAGTGAAATTGAAAGCCTAGTACTAGTGCAAGATGTTTGATGTATGGCAGTCTTGTGGAGTGAAATTGAAAGCCTGGTACTAGTGCAAGATGTTTGATGTACGGCAGTTTTCTGGAGTGAAATTGAAAGCCTGGTACTAGTGCAAGATGTTTGATTTATGGCAGTTTTCTGGAGTGAAATTGAAAGCCTGGTACTAGTGCAAGATGTTTGATGTATGGTAGTTGTGTGGAGTGAAATTGAAAGCATGGTACTAGTACAAGATGTTTTATGTATGGCAGTTTTGTGGAGTGAAATTGAAAGCCTGGTACCAGTGCAAGATGTTTGATGTATGGCAGTTTTGTGGAGTGAAATTGAAAGCCTGGTACCAGTGCAAGATGTTTGATGTATGGCAGTTTTGTGGAGTGAAATTGAAAGCCTGGAGCGACGTGGTGCAACAACAGGACCTGAATCTCTCGTCTGTGAAGGTGAACAACTAGCGCTGCAGCCTCAGCATGTTATTTTCTAATTTCTTCTCGCTTCATTCCCATTCTATCCGAAGTTATGAGGGTTAGTTATGTTGACGTTACAAGCACATGTTACCTTTTCAAATAACTCGTTTTTATCACCCACTCAGAGGAATTTATACTACAATGAATTTCAGAAGTTAATAATTGTCTGGTGGTTGTTATTAAAAATGAAACAGTATAACGAGTGTACAAGCATCTGCTTTATGAGAACAATGCAATATTCTCCTAGACGTCAGCTTGCATATCTAAACGCGTGTGACATCAATTAATTCTGAAGAACCTTTTATTCTTTCCAACTACAATAACGAGTTGGTTGATTCTAGCATCTGCTAGGAAGTCTTTCGAGAACTTTACGTATTTGAAATGGCCGACAGTCTTCTAGTGCGTTAGACGATATGAACAATAATGGGTTACGGACGGAGCGGCGTTATTCTACCTTCGCCCCACGAGGTAGGGATGAGGTGAGAGGATTCACCAGGCAGTCGGAAGCAGGAGCAACGGCACGTGATAATAGGTTCCCTACATTCCCAGATTGAAGCACCCGGTCAGAAGGGTCGCCCTTCGTGGTGTAATGGCTACCATGATAACCTTATATACATAATGTCGCGGGTCCAAACCCGGTTAAGGACCATGGATTTTTTCGGGCGTTAAAATCCTTAGCATGGCTTCTTTCAGAAGGGAAGTAAAGCCGTGGGTCCCGTGTCGTAGATTTACGGCGCGTAAAAGAACCTCAAGAATGATAAACAGGCGTCTGAGCAAAATTAAGCGGTCTTTAACGCCCAATATAGAATGGGACGCTAAGAAGCACAATAGTTAAAAGAGCGTCTATAAATAAAACTGCATTTAATTTTTAACGACGCAATAACATTTATAACAGCTCAACAAATTATGATATATTTATTTATGTGGATAAAGACTAGAACATTCAAAACGTAACGTATCTTGTACTCCTCAAGGGATTGCCGATGTCAGTAACGCATCATATATACAAACAGATATTCATTTATGTTCAAAAGTCGAGAGTTATTTCCGGACTAAAACTTATTTTTGTCTTGAAATGAAGACGTGGTGGCTTACCAAGCCGGAGACCTGGGTTCGATTCCCGGTACCGGTGTGGGGATTTTTCCCCCACTGGGAGATCTGCTCCGGGGTACACTCAGCCTCGTGAGGTCCCTGGGGGGCAATAAAGGAGCTACTTGATGGAGAAGTAGCGGTTCCAGGTCATGAGGACCGTATTAATCGCCCGGGAGGTTCGGGACGCTGACCACGTCTCACCCTCGAATACTACACCCCAACATGACACGGGACTAGCGATAGCTAAACTATTTATTGCGTTAGATTTATTGTTTGTATATATATTGTTATAATTTATAAATTAAGAACTGATTAAAATTTAATATACTATTGTATGAGTTACTTGATCATTGAGCTTTTAACCTTCCTTCAGTTCCTCTTGTAAATTTCTGTTCGCAGAACAAAATATCATTTTAGTATAACTTTTTGTCCACTTGTGTTTTGTTACTCGCAGATGGGAGGGAGAGTTCAATGACCCCACGTTTGTTCGGATACCTGAAGCCAGTTCCAACTTCACGACTGCTGCTTTTATGATAGGGCAAATAAAATATGGCAAATTTAATGGCGCTTACTCATTTGTTTTTTTCCACACCGGCTTTTAAATTATACAGGGGCCATCAAAAACCGGACGGTTCCTCTCCACTAATTACTTCTGTTTTATTAGCCCTTCTCCCGCACCACTTAACGACAAAACAGGTTTCGAAATCTTCTGTTTTCTATTTGTAGTTCAATGTCGCTGTTTAAAAATAAAACGGCCTTTCGAGTGGGCCTCTTGTTCCAACACAATATTGGGCACTAACAGCACTTGCAGTGAATTCCAAATGAAGCAAGCTAGTGTCGCAACTTGTATTGATATGAAGCGGTCCACACAAAGCAACATCCACAGCAAGTATTGAAATGTGTACCAGTTATTATAAACACTAACACAGCATTCTAGCTCACACGGTTCTTTAAATAATAGTTTGTTACTATCTAAATTCGTTTGTTCTAATAAAAATGAACTACATGATGCATTTTCAAAAATATGTATATACAAAAATTCAGGTTTGCATAAAATGAGTTTAAAAATACATCTGCCATGCTACATTTTTATACATTATCCGTAATTAGTGGTGAAAAGTGTTATTTTTCAAACTCCCCAAATCGCTTCATTTTTCAAAATTTAATAATTTATTTAGTAAAATTGGAGCATTGTTTGGAAAAATTAATATGATCATATTCTTTAAGAGGAGACGCTTTTGAGAAACAGTACTAACATTTTGATTATGGAAAACAGTTTGCGACTAAATAAGGTTTAAAGTTGGGAATTCCTATTAAAAGCGTGCAACTAACCATCTTATAGCTTCAGCTAATTGGTAATCAAAATACGCCAAATGCGAAAAAGGATACATTTTTCTTAAATTTTAGAATTCATATCATGTTATTATGAAACAATATAAGTTGTTAATTTTTCAGTATTTTTGGTGAAATTTGACAGATGTATGGCTCGCGACATTAAAATAACATTTGGTGTACTGAGCGACTTGTACACCATTTCCAGCACTAACAATAAGAGAGACTTCATTACCAGGCACAGGTTCGCATTTGGAGGAATTCAGAACAATGTGACTGCCCTCCACGTACTTCAAAACACCGCACTCTTTTTGCTGACATTCCAACTGCTGTTTGTGCATTTGGAGCAAACTTTATGCTAATATTTTGGAGAGAAAAAAGTGACATAAAATGGGACAACGTGGTTTCTATTAGTTTCAAAATGAATTAATTTTAACATAGTATTCAACAAATTCCCTTTCCAACAAAGAAATAGAAAGAACGCACCAAATGAAATAGATAGCGATATGTTTGGAGATCACTCATTTCAAACACGGTTAACACATCAAACATGGAATGCAGTTCACGTATTTTCCGGGATTTGTTTTTAATTCCTATATTCGTTCACTCATGACAAATAATATGACATACATTTCACAAGAAAACGATACATGACATTGTTAAAGAATAGACACGGCTGAAACGTTATTTATATCCTCTGCATAATGTTGAGGTAAGAAAGTGTCAAGGTGCTGCGGTAGCGTTCGCGTCTGCAGCGACTCCCGCTACTAACATTTGCTTGTTGGCAGATTTTGTGCTTTGTATGTTCCAAACAAATTAAGGCACTACTTGAGGGAAAACCAGTCTCTGTCTCATTCCAAGCCGGTCGGAGGGAAGCGTAGTGGATAGAGGCTGAGGGTGCAGCGGTCGTACAGGTGAGATGTGTGCTACAAAGATATTAAGTTTTTGTTTGCCATGTGAAACAAGAATCGCAAGAACAACAGTTATGTTAATGTAATATTGCAACATTAAGAATGGAAATGTCTGTGCATTGGTTAAGCTTCACGAGCTGCAGCAAGTTGTGACCTCTCTTTAGAATTGATCTAAAGGCAAAAGTAAAAGGTTATGTCCAGCTGTCATGGAATCTAGACTCGCACTCAGTATGGGTTTACCACTGAATCCCGTTAATCTTTCTAAGCCAAGTTGTACAGCTTCTGTCCTTACGATAACGAAAACAAGCAAATCATTGCTCCACTTCATTTTTATTATTGTTCTATTTTGTTTTTTACAGCCACACAAAAATTTGGTATTCCGTTACTTTTTGTTCTCAGTTTCTATTTTTGATGTTTTATAAATGCAATATCTCAGCCTGACCTCTCAGTATGTCTGCAGTTGTTCTGCTTCAGCATCTCCCGAAAGAATGCACGTATTGTGCCGCAGTGTGATGGTGTCAGGCCAGTCAAGCAATGCTCCTGTTACACTCACCTCTTGTTTATGGTACCTTATTGTGACGCAGTGTGATGGTGTCAGGCCAGTCAAGCAATGCTCCTGTTACACTCACCTCTTGTTTATGGTACCTTATTGTGACGCAGTGTGATGGTGTCAGGCCAGTCAAGCAATGCTCCTGTTACACTCACCTCTTGTTTATGGTACCGTATTGTGACGCAGTGTCAGGCCAGTCAAGCAATGCTCCTGTTACACTCACCTCTTGTTTATGGTACCTTATTGTGACGCAGTGTCAGGCCAGTCAAGCAATGCTCCTGTTACACTCACCTCTTGTTTATGGTACCGTATTGTGACGCAGTGTGATGGTGTCAGGCCAGTCAAGCAATGCTCCTATTACACTCACCTCTTGTTTATGGTACCTTATTGTGACGCAGTGTGATGGTGTCAGGCCAGTCAAGCAATGCTCCTATTACACTCACCTCTTGTTTATGTTACCGTATTGTGACGCAGTGTCAGGCCAGTCAAGCAATGCTCCTGTTACACTCACCTCTTGTTTATGGTACCGTATCCTGACGCAGAGTCAGGTCAGTCAAGCAATGCTCCTGTTACACACTCACCTCTTGTTTATGGTACCGTATTGTGACGCAGTGTGATGGTGTCAGGCCAGTCAAGCAATGCTCCTGTTACACTCACCTCTTGTTTATGGTACCGTATCCTGACGCAGAGTCAGGTCAGTCAAGCAATGCTCCTGTTACACTCACCTCTTGTTTATGGTACCGTATTGTGACGCAGTGTGATGGTGTCAGGCCAGTCAAGCAATGCTCCTGTTACACTCACCTCTTGTTTATGGTACCTTATTGTGACGCAGTGTGATGGTGTCAGGCCAGTCAAGCAATGCTCCTGTTACACTCACCTCTTGTTTATGGTACCGTATTGTGACGCAGTGTGATGGTGTCAGGCCAGTCAAGCAATGCTCCTATTACACTCACCTCTTGTTTATGGTACCTTATTGTGACGCAGTGTGATGGTGTCAGGCCAGTCAAGCAATGCTCCTGTTACACTCACCTCTTGTTTATGGTACCGTATTGTGACGCAGTGTGATGGTGTCAGGCCAGTCAAGCAATGCTCCTGTTACACTCACCTCTTGTTTATGGTACCGTATTGTGACGCAGTGTGATGGTGTCAGGCCAGTCAAGCAATGCTCCTATTACACTCACCTCTTGTTTATGTTACCGTATTGTGACGCAGTGTCAGGCCAGTCAAGCAATGCTCCTGTTACACTCACCTCTTGTTTATGGTACCGTATTGTGACGCAGTGTGATGGTGTCAGGCCAGTCAAGCAATGCTCCTGTTACACTCACCTCTTGTTTATGGTACCGTATTGTGACACAGTGTCAGGTCAGTCAAGCAATGCTCCTGTTACACACACCTCTTGTTTATGTTACCGTATTGTGCCGCAGTGTCAGGCCAGTCAAGCAATGCTCCTGTTACACTCACCTCTTGTTTATGGTACCTTATTGTGACGCAGTGTCAGGCAGTCAAGCAATGCTCCTGTTACACACACCTCTTGTTTATGGTACCGTATTGTGACGCAGTGTCAGGCCAGTCAAGCAATGCTCCTGTTACACTCACCTCTTGTTTATGGTACCTTATTGTGACGCAGTGTGATGGTGTCAGGTCAGTCAAGCAGTGCTCCTGTTACACTCACCTCTTGTTTATGGTACCGTATTGTGACGCAGTGTGATGGTGTCAGGCCAGTCAAGCAATGCTCCTGTTACACTCACCTCTTGTTTATGGTACCGTATTGTGACGCAGTGTGATGGTGTCAGGCCAGTCAAGCAATGCTCCTGTTACACTCACCTCTTGTTTATGGTACCGTATTGTGACACAGTGTCAGGTCAGTCAAGCAATGCTCCTGTTACACTCACCTCTTGTTTATGGTACCGTATTGTGACGCAGTGTGATGGTGTCAGGCCAGTCAAGCAATGCTCCTGTTACACTCACCTCTTGTTTATGGTACCGTATTGTGACGCAGTGTGATGGTGTCAGGCCAGTCAAGCAATGCTCCTGTTACACTCACCTCTTGTTTATGGTACCGTATTGTGACGCAGTGTGATGGTGTCAGGCCAGTCAAGCAATGCTCCTGTTACACTCACCACTTGTTTATGGTACCTTATTGTGACGCAGTGTCAGGCAGTCAAGCAATGCTCCTGTTACACTCACCTCTTGTTTATGGTACCTTATTGTGACGCAGTGTCAGGCAGTCAAGCAATGCTCCTGTTACACTCACCTCTTGTTTATGGTACCGTATTGTGACGCAGTGTCAGGCAGTCAAGCAATGCTCCTGTTACACTCACCTCTTGTTTATGGTACCGTATTGTGACGCAGTGTGATGGTGTCAGGCCAGTCAAGCAATGCTCCTGTTACACTCACACCTCTTGTTTATGGTACCGTATTGTGACGCAGTGTCAGGCAGTCAAGCAATGCTCCTGTTACACTCACCTCTTGTTTATGGTACCGTATTGTGACGCAGTGTCAGGCCAGTCAAGCAATGCTCCTGTTACACTCACCTCTTGTTTATGGTACCGTATTGTGACGCAGTGTCAGGCCAGTCAAGCAATGCTCCTGTTACACTCACCTCTTGTTTATGTTACCGTATTGTGACGCAGTGTGATGGTGTCAGGCCAGTCAAGCAATGCTCCTGTTACACTCACCTCTTGTTTATGGTACCTTATTGTGACGCAGTGTGATGGTGTCAGGCCAGTCAAGCAATGCTCCTGTTACACTCACCTCTTGTTTATGGTACCGTATTGTGACGCAGTGTCAGGCAGTCAAGCAATGCGCCTGTTACACTCACCTCTTGTTTATGTTACCGTATTGTGACGCAGTGTCAGGTCAGTCAAGCAATGCGCCTGTTACACTCACCTCTTGTTTATGGTACCGTATTGTGACGCAGTGTGATGGTGTCAGGCCAGTCAAGCAATGCTCCTGTTACACTCACCTCTTGTTTATGGTACCGTATTGTGACGCAGTGTGATGGTGTCAGGCCAGTCAAGCAATGCGCCTGTTACACTCACCTCTTGTTTATGTTACCGTATTGTGACGCAGTGTGATGGTGTCAGGCCAGTCAAGCAATGCTCCTGTTACACTCACCTCTTGTTTATGTTACCGTATTGTGACGCAGTGTCAGGCCAGTCAAGCAATGCTCCTGTTACACTCACCTCTTGTTTATGGTACCGTATTGTGACGCAGTGTCAGGCCAGTCAAGCAATGCTCCTGTTACACTCACCTCTTGTTTATGTTACCGTATTGTGACGCAGTGTCAGGCAGTCAAGCAATGCGCCTGTTACACTCACCTCTTGTTTATGGTACCGTATCCTGACGCAGAGTCAGGTCAGTCAAGCAATGCTCCTGTTACACTCACCTCTTGTTTATGTTACCGTATTGTGACGCAGTGTGATGGTGTCAGGCCAGTCAAGCAATGCTCCTGTTACACACACCTCTTGTTTATGTTACCGTATTGTGACGCAGTGTCAGGCCAGTCAAGCAATGCTCCTGTTACACTCACCTCTTGTTTATGTTACCGTATTGTGACGCAGTGTCAGGCCAGTCAAGCAATGCTCCTGTTACACTCACCTCTTGTTTATGTTACCGTATTGTGACGCAGTGTCAGGCCAGTCAAGCAATGCTCCTGTTACACTCACCTCTTGTTTATGTTACCGTATTGTGACGCAGTGTCAGGCCAGTCAAGCAATGCGCCTGTTACACTCACCTCTTGTTTATGTTACCGTATTGTGACGCAGTGTCAGGCCAGTCAAGCAATGCGCCTGTTACACTCACCTCTTGTTTATGTTACCGTATTGTGACGCAGTGTGATGGTGTCAGGCCAGTCAAGCAATGCTCCTGTTACACTCACCTCTTGTTTATGGTACCGTATTGTGACGCAGTGTGATGGTGTCAGGCCAGTCAAGCAATGCTCCTGTTACACTCACCTCTTGTTTATGGTACCGTATTGTGACGCAGTGTGATGGTGTCAGGCCAGTCAAGCAATGCTCCTGTTACACTCACCACTTGTTTATGGTACCTTATTGTGACGCAGTGTCAGGCAGTCAAGCAATGCTCCTGTTACACTCACCTCTTGTTTATGGTACCTTATTGTGACGCAGTGTCAGGCAGTCAAGCAATGCTCCTGTTACACTCACCTCTTGTTTATGGTACCGTATTGTGACGCAGTGTCAGGTCAGTCAAGCAATGCTCCTGTTACACTCACCTCTTGTTTATGGTACCGTATTGTGACGCAGTGTGATGGTGTCAGGCCAGTCAAGCAGTGCTCCTGTTACACACACCTCTTGTTTATGGTACCGTATTGTGACGCAGTGTGATGGTGTCAGGCCAGTCAAGCAATGCTCCTGTTACACTCACCTCTTGTTTATGGTACCGTATTGTGACGCAGTGTGATGGTGTCAGGCCAGTCAAGCAGTGCTCCTGTTACACTCACCTCTTGTTTATGGTACCGTATTGTGACGCAGTGTGATGGTGTCAGGCCAGTCAAGCAATGCTCCTGTTACACTCACCTCTTGTTTATGGTACCGTATTGTGACGCAGTGTGATGGTGTCAGGCCAGTCAAGCAATGCTCCTGTTACACTCACCTCTTGTTTATGGTACCGTATTGTGACGCAGTGTCAGGCCAGTCAAGCAATGCTCCTGTTACACTCACCTCTTGTTTATGGTACCGTATTGTGACGCAGTGTCAGGCCAGTCAAGCAATGCTCCTGTTACACTCACCTCTTGTTTATGGTACCGTATTGTGACGCAGTGTGATGGTGTCAGGCAGTCAAGCAATGCTCCTGTTACACTCACCTCTTGTTTATGGTACCGTATTGTGACGCAGTGTGATGGTGTCAGGCCAGTCAAGCAATGCTCCTGTTACACTCACCTCTTGTTTATGGTACCGTATTGTGACGCAGTGTCAGGCCAGTCAAGCAATGCTCCTGTTACACTCACCTCTTGTTTATGGTACCGTATTGTGACGCAGTGTGATGGTGTCAGGCAGTCAAGCAATGCTCCTGTTACACTCACCTCTTGTTTATGGTACCGTATTGTGACGCAGTGTCAGGCCAGTCAAGCAGTGCTCCTGTTACACTCACCTCTTGTTTATGGTACCTTATTGTGACGCAGTGTCAGGCAGTCAAGCAATGCTCCTGTTACACTCACCTCTTGTTTATGGTACCGTATTGTGACGCAGTGTCAGGCCAGTCAAGCAGTGCTCCTGTTACACTCACCTCTTGTTTATGGTACCTTATTGTGACGCAGTGTCAGGCAGTCAAGCAATGCTCCTGTTACACTCACCTCTTGTTTATGGTACCTTATTGTGACGCAGTGTCAGGCAGTCAAGCAATGCTCCTGTTACACTCACCTCTTGTTTATGGTACCTTATTGTGACGCAGTGTCAGGCAGTCAAGCAATGCTCCTGTTACACTCACCTCTTGTTTATGGTACCTTATTGTGACGCAGTGTCAGGCAGTCAAGCAATGCTCCTGTTACACTCACCTCTTGTTTATGGTACCTTATTGTGACGCAGTGTGTTGGTGTCAGGCCAGTCAAGCAATGCTCCTGTTACACACACCTCTTGTTTATGGTACCTTATTGTGACGCAGTGTGATGGTGTCAGGCCAGTCAAGCAATGCTCCTGTTACACTCACCTCTTGTTTATGGTACCGTATTGTGACGCAGTGTGATGGTGTCAGGCCAGTCAAGCAATGCTCCTGTTACACTCACCTCTTGTTTATGGTACCGTATTGTGACGCAGTGTGATGGTGTCAGGCCAGTCAAGCAATGCTCCTGTTACACTCACCTCTTGTTTATGGTACCGTATTGTGACGCAGTGTGATGGTGTCAGGCCAGTCAAGCAATGCTCCTGTTACACTCACCTCTTGTTTATGGTACCGTATTGTGACGCAGTGTGATGGTGTCAGGCCAGTCAAGCAATGCTCCTATTACACTCACCTCTTGTTTATGGTACCTTATTGTGACGCAGTGTCAGGCCAGTCAAGCAATGCTCCTGTTACACACACCTCTTGTTTATGGTACCTTATTGTGACGCAGTGTCAGGCCAGTCAAGCAATGCGCCTGTTACACTCACCTCTTGTTTATGGTACCGTATTGTGACGCAGTGTCAGGCCAGTCAAGCAATGCTCCTGTTACACACTCACCTCTTGTTTATGGTACCGTATCCTGACGCAGAGTCAGGCCAGTCAAGCAATGCGCCTGTTACACACACACCTCTTGTTTATGGTACCGTATTGTGACGCAGTGTCAGGCCAGTCAAGCAATGCTCCTGTTACACTCACCTCTTGTTTATGGTACCTTATTGTGACGCAGTGTGATGGTGTCAGGCCAGTCAAGCAATGCTCCTGTTACACTCACCTCTTGTTTATGGTACCGTATTGTGACACAGTGTCAGGTCAGTCAAGCAATGCTCCTGTTACACTCACCTCTTGTTTATGGTACCGTATTGTGACGCAGTGTGATGGTGTCAGGCCAGTCAAGCAATGCGCCTGTTACACTCACCTCTTGTTTATGTTACCGTATTGTGACGCAGTGTGATGGTGTCAGGTCAGTCAAGCAATGCTCCTGTTACACTCACCTCTTGTTTATGGTACCGTATTGTGACGCAGTGTGATGGTGTCAGGTCAGTCAAGCAATGCTCCTGTTACACTCACCTCTTGTTTATGGTACCGTATTGTGACGCAGTGTCAGGCAGTCAAGCAATGCTCCTGTTACACTCACCTCTTGTTTATGGTACCGTATTGTGACGCAGTGTGATGGTGTCAGGCCAGTCAAGCAATGCTCCTGTTACACTCACCTCTTGTTTATGGTACCGTATTGTGACGCAGTGTCAGGCAGTCAAGCAATGCTCCTGTTACACTCACCTCTTGTTTATGGTACCGTATTGTGACGCAGTGTGATGGTGTCAGGCCAGTCAAGCAATGCTCCTGTTACACTCACCTCTTGTTTATGGTACCGTATTGTGACGCAGTGTCAGGCAGTCAAGCAATGCTCCTGTTACACTCACCTCTTGTTTATGGTACCGTATTGTGACGCAGTGTCAGGTCAGTCAAGCAATGCTCCTGTTACACTCACCTCTTGTTTATGGTACCGTATTGTGACGCAGTGTCAGGCAGTCAAGCAATGCTCCTGTTACACTCACCTCTTGTTTATGTTACCGTATTGTGACGCAGTGTGATGGTGTCAGGCCAGTCAAGCAATGCTCCTGTTACACTCACCTCTTGTTTATGGTACCGTATTGTGACGCAGTGTGATGGTGTCAGGCCAGTCAAGCAGTGCTCCTGTTACACTCACCTCTTGTTTATGGTACCGTATTGTGACGCAGTGTGATGGTGTCAGGCCAGTCAAGCAATGCTCCTGTTACACTCACCTCTTGTTTATGGTACCGTATTGTGACGCAGTGTGATGGTGTCAGGCCAGTCAAGCAATGCTCCTGTTACACTCACCTCTTGTTTATGGTACCGTATTGTGACGCAGTGTCAGGCAGTCAAGCAATGCTCCTGTTACACTCACCTCTTGTTTATGGTACCGTATTGTGACGCAGTGTCAGGCAGTCAAGCAATGCTCCTGTTACACTCACCTCTTGTTTATGTTACCGTATTGTGACGCAGTGTGATGGTGTCAGGCCAGTCAAGCAATGCTCCTGTTACACTCACCTCTTGTTTATGTTACCGTATTGTGACGCAGTGTCAGGCCAGTCAAGCAATGCTCCTGTTACACTCACCTCTTGTTTATGGTACCGTATTGTGACGCAGTGTCAGGCCAGTCAAGCAATGCTCCTGTTACACTCACCTCTTGTTTATGTTACCGTATTGTGACGCAGTGTCAGGCCAGTCAAGCAATGCTCCTGTTACACTCACCTCTTGTTTATGTTACCGTATTGTGACGCAGTGTCAGGCCAGTCAAGCAATGCTCCTGTTACACACTCACCTCTTGTTTATGTTACCGTATTGTGACGCAGTGTCAGGCCAGTCAAGCAATGCTCCTGTTACACACACCTCTTGTTTATGGTACCGTATTGTGACGCAGTGTCAGGCCAGTCAAGCAATGCTCCTGTTACACACACCTCTTGTTTATGGTACCTTATTGTGACGCAGTGTCAGGCAGTCAAGCAATGCGCCTGTTACACTCACCTCTTGTTTATGGTACCGTATTGTGACGCAGTGTGATGGTGTCAGGCCAGTCAAGCAATGCTCCTGTTACACTCACCTCTTGTTTATGGTACCGTATTGTGACGCAGTGTGATGGTGTCAGGCCAGTCAAGCAATGCTCCTGTTACACACACCTCTTGTTTATGGTACCTTATTGTGACGCAGTGTCAGGCCAGTCAAGCAATGCTCCTGTTACACACTCACCTCTTGTTTATGGTACCGTATCCTGACGCAGAGTCAGGCCAGTCAAGCAATGCTCCTATTACACTCACCTCTTGTTTATGGTACCTTATTGTGACGCAGTGTCAGGCAGTCAAGCAATGCGCCTGTTACACTCACCTCTTGTTTATGGTACCGTATTGTGACGCAGTGTGATGGTGTCAGGCCAGTCAAGCAATGCTCCTGTTACACTCACCTCTTGTTTATGGTACCGTATTGTGACGCAGTGTGATGGTGTCAGGCCAGTCAAGCAATGCTCCTGTTACACACACCTCTTGTTTATGGTACCTTATTGTGACGCAGTGTCAGGCAGTCAAGCAATGCTCCTGTTACACTCACCTCTTGTTTATGGTACCGTATTGTGACGCAGTGTCAGGCCAGTCAAGCAATGCTCCTGTTACACACTCACCTCTTGTTTATGGTACCGTATCCTGACGCAGAGTCAGGCCAGTCAAGCAATGCTCCTATTACACTCACCTCTTGTTTATGGTACCGTATCCTGACGCAGAGTCAGGCCAGTCAAGCAATGCTACTGTTACACACTCACCTCTTGTTTATGGTACCGTATCCTGACGCAGAGTCAGGCCAGTCAAGCAATGCTCCTATTACACTCACCTCTTGTTTATGGTACCGTATTGTGACGCAGTGTCAGGCCAGTCAAGCAATGCTCCTGTTACACTCACCTCTTGTTTATGGTACCTTATTGTGACGCAGAGTCAGGCCAGTCAAGCAATGCTCCTGTTACACTCACCTCTTGTTTATGGTACCTTATTGTGACGCAGAGTCAGGCCAGTCAAGCAATGCTACTGTTACACACTCACCTCTTGTTTATGGTACCGTATCCTGACGCAGAGTCAGGCCAGTCAAGCAATGCTCCTATTACACTCACCTCTTGTTTATGGTACCGTATTGTGACGCAGTGTCAGGCCAGTCAAGCAATGCGCCTGTTACACACTCACCTCTTGTTTATGGTACCGTATTGTGACGCAGTGTCAGGCCAGTCAAGCAATGCTCCTGTTACACACACCTCTTGTTTATGGTACCGTATTGTGACGCAGTGTCAGGCCAGTCAAGCAATGCGCCTGTTACACTCACCTCTTGTTTATGGTACCGTATTGTGACGCAGTGTCAGGCCAGTCAAGCAATGCTCCTGTTACACACTCACCTCTTGTTTATGGTACCGTATTGTGACGCAGTGTCAGGCCAGTCAAGCAATGCGCCTGTTACACACTCACCTCTTGTTTATGGTACCGTATTGTGACGCAGTGTCAGGCCAGTCAAGCAATGCGCCTGTTACACACACACCTCTTGTTTATGGTACCGTATTGTGACGCAGTGTCAGGCCAGTCAAGCAATGCTCCTGTTACACACTCACCTCTTGTTTATGGTACCGTATTGTGACGCAGTGTCAGGCCAGTCAAGCAATGCTCCTGTTACACACTCACCTCTTGTTTATGGTACCGTATCCTGACGCAGTGTCAGGCCAGTCAAGCAATGCTCCTGTTACACACACACCTCTTGTTTATGGTATCAACGTGAAAGCCAAGATACTATTATGTCCATCAAATAGTATTACAACACACTGCTGCTACTGTAAATGAGGCTGAAAGGCAAAGAGCTAGCGTGTAAAACCTGTTTTATGTGACTGAACTTGACCTCTAAAAGTGGACTGGAGCAAGGTCAGTAGTAACACATTCATCTCACCTCCTGCTACTAACGCGACGTTAATGGAACAAAGCCATATACATACTTTAATTTATGACACAAGTAGATGTAGCAGTTTTAGCCGCACCACTTTACTTTCTCTATATGTACTATTACATAATGTATAGAGAAGGTATTGTATTGCACCCAAAAATTCCATACCGAGATTTCACCGGAAATACATGTTTTGGGACCCCTGAATCAAAAAAGAAATTAAAAAACTGTCCAGGTGTGGGTGTCTATGGGTAGCACAGATCAAACACGAAAATTCCATTAACTACAAAATTTGGTACTTAAATTCATTTTTTGCAAGGTTGCGACACAAGTTTTTGACGTAAATCCTTCACACTCCCAATTTCCTGCGAGAAGGAAGAAGACCCATGGACCCATCTCTACGCAAAATGTGGGGGTATGGAGCAATGGAAGGAAAATTATTTACCGCGATCCTTTACCGTGTAGAGCTAGAAGCATGCTGGACGCTACTGGCAGGCACGGAAGACGTGGACGGGCTAGATAAATGTATACTTAAGGCAAGACAGCTGAGATTTGAGGAGGCTGACAATAGAGAAGAGGGGGGGGGAATAAGAACAGCTAAACAAAAGTGATTACAATGTTTTAAATACATATATTTTATGTCATTGTGTTATGGTTTTATATATTGTCTATATATGTATGTTTCTCTTAAGTGTATATATCTATTATAAGAGAGTACATTTATGCTTCTGAATAAGGTGTACTCTGTCCTGTAAATTTAAATTACTGTATTTGAATATCTTTGTGCTTTTATTTTCGTGTTTACTCTTTAAATTCTTTTTAGTGTTGTTTTAATATTGCTTTTTATTTTGTGTATTACAAAAGCACGTGTGGACCCGTGTGATTGTTGAAGTATGATATTGTTATGTCAATAAATACACTTATTCATTCATTCACACATTGAAAAAAATCTGAAATGTTAATTTTCTCAAAAATGGCTTTAATGATTTTGATTAAAATGCCGTGCACATGACAAATAAAATTTAATTTTCTGGGAATAGCCTCTGAATACCTCTACATTCTATATTACTTTTGCATAACTGGTGAAACCGTAAACAAAAACTGACAATACAAAAAATGTAGATCTCGTTAGAAACACACCATTTATGTCAAACACTTTCCCTGGAGTTGACCATGTCCTACTGAAACTTGTCAAACTTGACTATCACTTTAGCCTAGTGCAATCCTTTATTTCCCTTTTACATACAAGGAAGCAAGTAATAACATCATTTTTACTAATGTTTTTGTTAATTAGCATTAAGTAAATGGAAGAATAAGCTTTTTAATAATTATCTGTTACAGAGATGTAGAGAAAGTCTTTTGAATGGAACACATCAGATATTTTGCTATTAAAATACCCAAGATGTCGTGCTAAGTAAACAAAACAAACACTCATATCTTATTTTGGTTGCAGAGTTTTACGCTGTTTTCAGTTTCAGCATTTTTTGCCACTTGTTTCATTTCCAGTAGCATTTTTCTACTTTTCTGCCAGAATTTCGCTCCCTTACCATTTTTTTTTTGCTATAATAATTAAAAAGTTACGTTTAAAATCAATGGACAAAAATTCTACTTTGTGAATGAAAACGAAAGCTGGAGAATAGCTTAGCGACAACCCCTGGTGAGAAAATGTAGCAACAACCAGTTTTATCAGACCTTAATGCCTGCTCTTACTAAGTATTTCACCACGGGCGGTGGACACTGATGATACACGAAATACAATCATCAACCCTTCGAGAGAATCTTAACACCCACAATCCGAACTCTTGATAACGTGTGAGATTCGCATTCGGGAGCTCGGGTTCGATTCCTGGTGACCACCCACATTGACCATGGTGTTCTTCGTGGTTCAACCCACGTCGTCAGAGCGTATGATGGGAGGGGGGGAGAGTGGTTCATTCTGTCATGATTCTAATTTCCCTCATTTAATCTCCCTTTCAGGCGGTACTAGTCACTTGCTTGTGCCATGGGAAGATTTCTCTACCCATAAACGCCTGCCTGTCGTCCTCTTTAAAGGTGCTGCATGTTCGGAGACTTCCGCGCGTCTCTGTGGGCCTGGGACATCTCCGCGGCTTATTGCTGCCTCCCTGAGGCTGCAGTGACAATCGAATAATCAAAAAGCTGTACTTAACGAGAGTGTCGGAACACTCCAATATCCTACACTCTACTCTCAGGGTGTACGGTACTATAATGTAGTATATAATTATATTCCTGCTAAATTCAGTTACAGTAACGTTACGCTATATAGGCTTGCTTATTGGGTCACCTTAACAGCGGTTTCTTCATCAGCGAATTTCAAATTTGCGAATTATCCAGTCTGTGCACATAGTGACGAAAGATTAGCTCATTGCCATAGACAACTCTATAGACTTGCGAACGTGAAACATGGCAAATTTAACCTATTAAAAAATACATAAATGTATTTAAATTTCTTTAAAAAAAGAATTACATTTTCTTTCAAGGTATGGGGTTCTTTTACGTACAAATAAGCATTACATGGCCCAACGGCTTTACTTCTCTTCCGAAGAAGCCAGGCTAATAACTTTTATGTCCGAAAAATCCTTGGCCTTGGAAACCAGCATAGTAACCTCTGCACTTTCTTCCAGTTTTCATAATTTGTAAGGCATCAAATAAAGACCCCAAATGGTTACAACGGATACAGAATAGAGGACTCCGGTCCGTCTACTCTGTCTGTCGTGTTTCCCAGCGAGGCTACTACATGAAACTTCGACGCTTCCATAGCTGAAGGATGTGATTAGGCACCGGGCTCAAAATTCCATGATTGGACTATCATGAAAACACCCTGTCATCTCTGGGGGAATATTTACCTACAGAAAACCTCTGTATTTGCAGCACTAGGTGCCCCGCATGACTTTGGGCATTAAACCAGCGAGCAGCTACAAAGCTTGAACGTAAGTGGTCATCACTAGGACACCAACGGGGCAGCTTGCGGAGCCGACGCTGTAGCGCTGCCTCAGTATTAAGTCTAAACACCAAACATCCAACCGGAATGTGGTTAAGGCGCACAGCAAGGTTCATCATGAGATTGCCAATCAAGCACAGGACTGGACTGGACTACAACTGGCATACAGAAAGCTGCAAAACTTATAGAAACTCTTTATTTCTATGTTATAATTCTTGTTAATCGCAATACATAGATAAACGGTGAACAATATGTGCATTTGTGATAATTGAATTCTTTTCTCACAGAAACTGTGTGTAGGACAGGGGTTGGATAGGTAGACTGAAAAATGCAATGCCGTAGCCGGGATTTGAACCACGCGTCTCCCGGTCTCTAGCCGGTTGTTCTACCATTGAGCTACCATGGCAACACGCCGGCATAGCATTGAATTTCTCAACTGACTCGCATGTTTCCCGGTAAACCACAAGGTGTTGTTAAATTATTTTGAGATGACAACCCCAATAGCGACTTACAATGTTGTAAGTACTTTAAGTCCCAGGATTCATAGTATAGCCAACTGTTCTGGTCAATTGTGATAATTTTAATTGTTTTCTCACAGAAACTGTGTGTAGGACAGGGTTTGGATAGGTAGAGTCAGACAGAGCAACCGGCTAGAGACCGGGAGATCCGTGGCTCAATTCCTGGCATTGAATTTTTCAGTCTGACCCTACCTATCCAATATTTGCATTTCTTTTCAAAACTAGTGCGTAATTAAATACTTTCTTTACCATACACAATATATGTATATAGTAGGTGGAAAAGGTATTGTATTCCACTCAAACATTCGATACAAGATATCACCGGGATTATGTTTTGGGAACCCCTGAATAAACAAAAAAGAAAGATAGGATTTTTAGGAGAAAATCAATGTGTGTCTAAACAACATAGTTCAAGAAATACATGTTCCTCAGATCAAACTTTCAGTTCATTATCTTCCAAGAATGGGATACATGTTCCTCAGATCAAACTTTCAGCTCATTATCTTCCAAGTATGGTATACATGTTCCTCAGATCAAACTTTCAGTTCATTATCTTCCAAGTATGGTATACATGTTCCTCAGATCAAACTTCCTGTTCATTATCTTCCAAGTATGGGATACATGTTCCTCAGATCAAACTTTCAGTTCATTATCTTCCAAGTATGGGATACATGTTCCTCAGATCAAACTTTCAGTTCATTATCTTCCAAGTATGGGATACATGTTCCTCAGATCAAACTTCCTGTTCATTATCTTCCAAGAATGGGATATATGTCACTCAGATCAAACTTTCAGTTCATTATCTTCCAAGTATTGGATACATGTCCCTCAGATCAAACTTTCAGTTCATTATCTTCCAAGTATGGGATATATGTCACTCAGATCAAACTTTCAGTTCATTATCTTCCAAGTATTGGATACATGTCACTCAGATCAAACTTTCAGTTCATTATCTTCCAAGTATTGGATACATGTCACTCAGATCAAACTTTCAGTTCATTATCTTCCAAGTATTGGATACATGTCACTCAGATCAAACTTTCAGTTCATTATCTTCCAAGTATTGGATACATGTTCCTCAGATCAAACTTTCAGTTCATTATCTTCCAAGTATGGTATACATGTTCCTCAGATCAAACTTTCAGTTCATTATCTTCCAAGTATGGGATACATGTTCCTCAGATCAAACTTTCAGTTCATTATCTTCCAAGTATGGGATACATGTTCCTCAGATCAAACTTTCAGTTCATTATCTTCCAAGTATGGTATACATGTTCCTCAGATCAAACTTTCAGTTCATTATCTTCCAAGTATGGGATACATGTTCCTCAGATCAAACTTTCAGTTCATTATCTTCCAAGAATGGGATACATGTCCCTCAGATCAAACTTTCAGTTCATTATCTTCCAAGTATGGCATACATGTTCCTCAGATCAAACTTTCAGTTCATTATCTTCCAAGTATGGGATACATGTTCCTCAGATCAAACTTTCAGTTCATTATCTTCCAAGTATGGGATACATGTTCCTCAGATCAAACTTTCAGTTCATTATCTTCCAAGTATGGTATACATGTTCCTCAGATCAAACTTTCAGTTCATTATCTTCCAAGTATGGGATACATGTTCCTCAGATCAAACTTTCAGTTCATTATCTTCCAAGTATGGTATACATGTTCCTCAGATCAAACTTTCAGTTCATTATCTTCCAAGTATGGGATACATGTTCCTCAGATCAAACTTCCTGTTCATTATCTTCCAAGTATGGGATACATGTTCCTCAGATCAAACTTCCTGTTCATTATCTTCCAAGTATGGGATACATGTTCCTCAGATCAAACTTCCTGTTCATTATCTTCCAAGTATGGGATACATGTTCCTCAGATCAAACTTTCAGTTCATTATCTTCCAAGTATGGGATACATGTCACTCAGATCAAACTTTCAGTTCATTATCTTCCAAGTATGGTATACATGTTCCTCAGATCAAACTTTCAGTTCATTATCTTCCAAGTATGGGATACATGTTCCTCAGATCAAACTTTCAGTTCATTATCTTCCAAGTATGGTATACATGTTCCTCAGATCAAACTTTCAGTTCATTATCTTCCAAGTATGGGATACATGTTCCTCAGATCAAACTTTCAGTTCATTATCTTCCAAGTATGGTATACATGTTCCTCAGATCAAACTTTCAGTTCATTATCTTCCAAGTATGGGATACATGTTCCTCAGATCAAACTTTCAGTTCATTATCTTCCAAGAATGGGATACATGTTCCTCAGATCAAACTTTCAGTTCATTATCTTCCAAGAATGGGATACATGTCCCTCAGATCAAACTTTCAGTTCATTATCTTCCAAGTATGGGATATATGTCACTCAGATCAAACTTTCAGTTCATTATCTTCCAAGTATTGGATACATGTCACTCAGATCAAACTTTCAGTTCATTATCTTCCAAGTATGGGATACCTGTCCCTTAGATCAAACTTTCAGTTCATTATCTTCCAAGTATGGGATACCTGTTCCTCAGATTAAACTTTCAGTTCATTATCTTCCAAGAATGGGATACATGTCCCTCAGATGAAGCTTTCAGTTCATTATCTTCCAAGTATGGGATACATGCCCCTCAGATCAAACTTTCAGTTCATTATCTTCCAAGAATGGGATACATGTCCCTCAGATCAAACTTTCAGTTCATTATCTTCCAAGTATGGGATACATGCCCCTCAGATCAAACTTTCAGTTCATTATCTTCCAAGAATGGGATACATGTACCTCAGATCAAACTTTCAGCTCATTATCTTCCAAGTATGGGATACATGCCCCTTAGATCAAACTTTGTTCATTATCTTCCAAGTATGGGATACATGTCACTTAGATCAAACTTTCAGTTCATTATCTTCCAAGTATGGGATACATGCCCCTCGGATCAAACTTTCAGTTCATTATCTTCCAAGTATGGGATATATGTCACTCAGATCAAACTTTCAGTTCATTATCTTCCAAGTATTGGATACATGTCACTCAGATCAAACTTTCAGTTCATTATCTTCCAAGTATTGGATATCTGTCCCTTAGATCAAACTTTCAGTTCATTATCTTCCAAGTATGGGATACCTGTCCCTTAGATCAAACTTTCAGTTCATTATCTTCCAAGTATGGGATACCTGTTCCTCAGATTAAACTTTCAGTTCATTATCTTCCAAGTATGGGATACATGTCACTCAGATCAAACTTTCAGTTCATTATCTTCCAAGTATGGGATACATATCACTTAGATCAAACTTTCAGTTCATTATCTTCCAAGTATGGGATACGAACATTTTCAGGAAAATGCCCCCACCCCAAACTACCTTACACATAGAAGATTTTCAGAATTTTCCATGTTTTAAAAATGACTAACGATTTTAATTATAAGACCATATATTAAAGATATTTACAAAATAATTACTTTGTATATCTAGAGTTTTCTGGGAGTAGCCTCCGAATCCGTCTGGATGAGTTTTACATAAATGGTAAACGTAAGAAAGTCTTACACACAAAGTGTAGATCTCGTTAAAACACATGTTTGTGTGAAATTCAGGTTTTTATGAGGTTGACCATTCTGAGACATTCCCTGTGCTTTATTTAAATTTCCCAATATTTTCTTTTCTCAAAGGAGGAGACACCATTTATTTCTATTTTTTCATCCTAAGACCTTTACGCTGCGACGAGCTCTAAAATATTTTATTATCGCTTTAGTGTAATCTACTCCCTTATTTCCCTTTTATCTAATACAAAATATGTAACGTGAAGTGCATAGAAGAGTAAGGTTTTGGAAGCTGTAGACTATTTAAAGAAAGGTTACTTTTTTGTTACTTGCAAACGATAACCATTTCTGATAGAGATGTTTAAGACTTGTGTTGTTTTATTGTCTTCATTGATATCACTTAATACTTTTTAAAGCTTTTTATCTGCAGGACCTTTTGTATCTTTGCAGCAATTCAACGTTCGGTATGTTAAATTTGCCTTTAGTGGTATATTGCGCGGAAATTATACGCAAAGGCAAGATTTATGACATGTAATAACAGATTGAAGCTGTACATAAGAAGTTGTTCAGAGGTTACAGAGTATCCTGTCTTTACTGCTATGAAGTATGGTTCTGGGATATTTCTAGTAGTAACATGTTCAGATAACCAGTTTTTTCCATACTGTGATCGAAAACGCCGTGATTATTAGATTACGATAAGAGTCAATTGAATTGCTCAGGTAATGAATTTATGATTGAGTTCCCAAATCTTGGCAGAACTAAAGTGTAAAAACTTCGAGATAAACAAAAACTCAAAATAAGTGTTTATAAAGAATTGGAGCTCCACCTTCTGCAGAAGATATTTAATAAAATTAAAGATAGAAACCAAACAGCTTACCAAATAGAAGTTTAAGCGCACAATTTTGAATAAAATTAACTTAAATGTGTATGTTAGTCTAGAAAAGTAAATAATAATGCTCTAATATAAAGTAATATTTTTGCAAGATGAAATAAAGGCTGGTACATGCAACAACAACAACGTCTTTTGATGATTCGTCAGCAGCTTATCTCGCGTTAGAAAACAGCGTAGCTCTTTTAACTGAAATCCCTCAAACGTAACTCTCTCTGGCCGATTCAGTGATAACACAGCAACTCTCCATTTATTGTACTATAGGTTTAATGCTTATCATATAACAGGTTTCTTTCATATTTGATATTGCATTCACTGCGAGTGTGTGAGTGAGAGAGAGAGAGAGAAACAGAGAGAGAGAGAGAGAAAGAAAGAGAGAGAGAGAGAGAGAGAGCAATTTTCTGTTCCTTACTATAGGAATCAGAGCATATAAAAATCTGATGTGTTCCATTCACATGACTTTCTCTATATCTCTGCAATAACTTATTGTTAAAAAGCTTACTTCATGCTAATCGAGAAAAAATTAGCAGAAATCGTCTTATTACTTGCTTCCTTGCAAGCAGAAGCGAAATAAGGGAGTACCATAGGTTAAAATGATGGTCAATAGCTGGTTGCTATGTGACTGAAGTTCCTTTGTTTGTATGGACAGGAGTTGACAAATTCCTGTATGAGAAAAGTATAAGTTTTTCAAAGCTGAAACTAAAAACAACAAAATATCTTAAAAACGAGCAACTGCACGAAAAAAAAAAGGTATATAACATAAATTGTGTGTTTTAATGCGCTCTACATTTTTTTGTGTGGTAAGTTTTTGTCCATTTCTTACGGTTTAGCAGTTATGCAAAAATCCGCAAAATTCATCCAGAATAAAGTAGTCTTCAGAGACTATTCCCAGAAAATTCAAGATATACATTTTATTTGTCAGGTTAATACTCGATATTTAAATCAAAATCGTTACTCATTTTTGAGAAAATCAAAATTTTCGAAAGAAGTTCCATGTAAAGGGTGGTCGGTGGTGGGGGAATTTTTCTCAAAATCTTCGTGTCGCATCTCTGGAAGATACTAAACTCAAATATCAAGTTTGGTATTTCACCGACTAAATGGTGTTCACTGACACAACGGCCCTTTTTCTGAAAATACTTTTTTTGGATACAGGGGACCCTAAAACATATATTTCCGGTGAAAATTTTGGGTTGAATACAATCCCTTCTCTATACTTCATATACATAGTACGTGTAGAGAAAGTAAAACAGCTGTACTCTCAAAAGCATTATTGGTAGCTTGTTCCTTGAAAATCCAAGAGTCGTCTTAGTGTGAGATTATTGCATGTTAGTTTCTATAATTCCGCTGACTAGCATTGATTATATCCCATGTGTATTAACGCGAGAAACATCTCGCACCGTTAATTATAAGATAAACATTCGTTATGTTTCGTCTTCCCCTCCCCGTATTTGTAGAAGTGACACCCCTGGAACTAACAAGCCTATGTCTAGGGGTCAGAAGCCAGTCGGGGAGCCCACGGCACGAAACCACAGAATGGACAACCTGTTACGTGGGGTCGGCTCGCAGCCAGGCATGAAGTGGATGAAATGCAAGCGAAAGGTGATAATGGAGCAATTGGTGGAATGAGTGGCGGGAGAAACCCGCACAGGCGCTTGGGATCGAACCCGGGACGCCTAGCGACTCACCCACGGCGACGCCTTTGTATGAATATTTTATAATTAGGTGAAACGTTGTTACTTATTAAAGCAAACAAAATTCCAGGATTGATTTAGGTAGGCGCTTCCCAGAAAATTGTACCGGTGGTATGTTAACGATGTTGAACAACATTTTTAGAAGTTGGTGTGCTGGAATGTGTACAACAAATGAGGTAATATTTTAGTGCTATCAAAATGGTGTGCAGCGATTGGAAGCTAGTCTATAGGTATATTCTACTTCTGGCGGCTAATGAATGTCTTCGCTAGGAGTTTCTCGTCGGGGAAACACAATATTATAGTATATAAGGAGATTCCTTCAACTTGTAAACATGAATGAACCAACATTACCGTATAAGTGAGGGTTGTCTATTAAAGGGAAAACCAGACAGTTATTTGAGTGCTGCTGCAGGCAAGAAGGCTTCTAGAAGAACAATAAGCCCTACACTTCATTTTTTAGTTGTTTCGTTTTCCCTTTAATTTCAATGGTCATATCAGGGGCTTTGACATATAGGTTCAGAACATTAGGTTAATTAAGTTTATATTACTAAACCCACGCACATTTACTCCCACACTCATACTTCGAGGAATAATTCTGTTTAATGAAAACTTCCCCGCCCCAGCCGGGAATCGAACCCGGGACCTCCGAGTGAGAAGTCTGACCACGGAGGCAGTCCCTACTCCTTCATAACTGATAATGATAATCATAAATCTTTTATTCATTACAATAGAGTTTGCTTATCCGGATAATGTGATCCGATGGTGAAATTTCACCAAAAAACTGTGTGTGTGTGTGGGGGGGGGGGACATTTCACATGACTTTCTCTAGCTGCTCCACAAACTTCTTACAAAATGTAATTCTTCTCTCTACACATGCTAATCGAGATAAACATTAGCAGAATGCTCACAGACACACACACACGGAACTGTTTAAAAAAATGCTTTTCTTCGGACTCAAACATATATTTCCAGTGAAATCTTGACAAGGAATTTTTGTGTGGACATTGTGCATGCGGACTAGAGAAAATAATAAAATATTCTTTTTTTGACAGTAAAATTGCTAACTTTAAGAAAGTATACAGGCAGTTTTCCCACATAGCGCACACATTTACATCATCAGCTATATAAACACACCCAACTTTAAACCTCGTTTTCTCACAAACCTTTTTCCAACATTTTCTCATACTCAAGTGCTCCTCCATACGATACAAGTTTTTAACAATTTGTTTCGAAATTTTTACACTGCCGCTAAAAAGTAAATTAAATAAATGTATAAATGTTTAAATAATGCTCCAGTTTTGGGAAATAAGCTATTATTTTGAAATTTCAAGGGCTTTGAAGAATTTCAAAATCAATTTTATACAGCATTAAGCGTTTATAAAAAAATACACATAATGGATTTGTAAAATTTGGATTTTTACATGAATACTTTTAAAAGTGCATCTTATGGAGAATTTTTATTACTGCAATGAAACTAAGCAGCAAAATGTTTTTATTTAAATAACCAAGCATGCAAAATGTTTAAAACTAGTGAAAATATCAGTTGTATACAAACAAATAACTCATAGTAAGCTATTTTCAGACGGTTTGAATAGATATTTCAACAGGATCGCGCTACACTTAGCAAGCTATTTTCAGACGGTTTGAATAGATATTTCAACAGGATCGCGCTACACTTAGCAAGCTATTTTCAGACGGTTTGAATAGATATTTCAACAGGATCGTGCTACACTTAGCAAGCTATTTTCAGACGGTTTGAATAGATATTTCAACAGGATCGCGCTACACTTAGCAAGCTATTTTCAGACGGTTTGAATAGATATTTCAACAGGATCGCGCTACACTTAGCAAGCTATTTTCAGACGGTTTGAATAGATATTTCAACAGGATCGCGCTACACTTAGCAAGCTATTTTCAGACGGTTTGAATAGATATTTCAACAGGATCGCGCTACACTTAGCAAGCTATTTTCAGACGGTTTGAATAGATATTTCAATAGGATCGCGCTACACTTAGCAAGCTATTTTCAAACGGTTTGAACAGATATTTTAATAGGATCGCGCTACACTTAGCAAGCTATTTTCAGACGGTTTGAACAGATATTTTAATAGGATCGCGCTACACTTAGCAAGCTATTTTCAGACGGTTTGAACAGATATTTTAATAGGATCGCGCTACACTTAGCAAGCTATTTTCAGACGGTTTGAATAGATATTTCAATAGGATCGCGCTACACTTAGCAAGCTATTTTCAAACGGTTTGAATAGATATTTCAATAGGATCGCGCTACACTTAACAAGCTATTTTCAGACGGTTTGAATAGATATTTCAACAGGATCGCGCTACACTTAGCAAGCTATTTTCAGACGGTTTGAATAGATATTTCAATAGGATCGCGCTACACTTAGCAAGCTATTTTCAGACGGTTTGAACAGATATTTTAATAGGATCGCGCTACACTTAGCAAGCTATTTTCAGACGGTTTGAACAGATATTTTAATAGGATCGCGCTACACTTAGCAAGCTATTTTCAGACGGTTTGAATAGATATTTCAATAGGATCGCGCTACACTTAGCAAGCTATTTTCAAACGGTTTGAACAGATATTTTAATAGGATCGCGCTACACTTAGCAAGCTATTTTCAGACGGTTTGAACAGATATTTTAATAGGATCGCGCTACACTTAGCAAGCTATTTTCAGACGGTTTGAACAGATATTTTAATACGATCGCGCTACACTTAGCAAGCTATTTTCAGACGGTTTGAATAGATATTTCAATAGGATCGCGCTACACTTAGCAAGCTATTTTCAAACGGTTTGAATAGATATTTCAATAGGATCGCGCTACACTTAGGAAGCTATTTTCAGACGGTTTGAACAGATATTTCAATAGGATCGCGCTACACTTAGCAAGCTATTTTCAGACGGTTTGAATAGATATTTCAATAGGATCGCGCTACACTTAGCAAGCTATTTTCAGACGGTTTGAATAGATATTTCAATAGGATCGCGCTACACTTAGCAAGCTATTTTCAGACGGTTTGAACAGATATTTCAATAGGATCGCGCTACACTTAGCAAGCTATTTTCAGACGGTTTGAACAGATATTTCAATAGGATCGCGCTACACTTAGCAAGCTATTTTCAAACGGTTTGAATAGATATTTCAATAGGATCGCGCTACACTTAGCAAGCTATTTTCAAACGGTTTGAATAGATATTTCAATAGGATCGCGCTACACTTAGCAAGCTATTTTCAGACGGTTTGAATAGATATTTCAACAGGATCGCACTACACTTAGCAAGCTATTTTCAGACGGTTTGAATAGATATTTCAACAGGATCGCACTACACTTAGCAAGCTATTTTCAGACGGTTTGAATAGATATTTCAACAGGATCGCACTACACTTAGCAAGCTATTTTCAGACGGTTTGAATAGATATTTCAATAGGATCGCACTACACTTAGCAAGCTATTTTCAGACGGTTTGAACAGATATTTCAATAGGATCGCGCTACACTTAGCAAGCTATTTTCAGACGGTTTGAATAGATATTTCAACAGGATCGCACTACACTTAGCAAGCTATTTTCAGACGGTTTGAATAGATATTTCAATAGGATCGCGCTACACTTAGCAAGCTATTTTCAGACGGTTTGAATAGATATTTCAACAGGATCGCACTACACTTAGCAAGCTATTTTCAGACGGTTTGAATAGATATTTCAATAGGATCGCACTACACTTAGCAAGCTATTTTCAGACGGTTTGAACAGATATTTCAATAGGATCGCGCTACACTTAGCAAGCTATTTTCAGACGGTTTGAATAGATATTTCAACAGGATCGCACTACACTTAGCAAGCTATTTTCAGACGGTTTGAATAGATATTTCAATAGGATCGCGCTACACTTAGCAAGCTATTTTCAGACGGTTTGAATAGATATTTCAATAGGATCGCGCTACACTTAGCAAGCTATTTTCAGACGGTTTGAATAGATATTTCAATAGGATCGCGCTACACTTAGCAAGCTATTTTCAAACGGTTTGAATAGATATTTCAATAGGATCGCGCTACACTTAGCAAGCTATTTTCAGACGGTTTGAATAGATATTTCAATAGGATCGCGCTACACTTAGCAAGCTATTTTCAGACGGTTTGAATAGATATTTCAATAGGATCGCGCTACACTTAGCAAGCTATTTTCAAACGGTTTGAATAGATATTTCAATAGGATCGCGCTACACTTAGCAAGCTATTTTCAAACGGTTTGAATAGATATTTCAATAGGATCGCGCTACACTTAGCAAGCTATTTTCAGACGGTTTGAATAGATATTTCAACAGGATCGCGCTACACTTAGCAAGCTATTTTCAGACGGTTTGAATAGATATTTCAATAGGATCGCGCTACACTTAAGAATGTTTTGTGGTGCAGTTACATGATTTTCTTTCCCTCTATTGTTTATTTGATGCACATAAACTATTCTTACGAAAGCTTATTACTTTCTTTATACATGCTATGTACATTGTGTGTACAGAAGGTATTGTACTCCACCCAAAAATACGATACCAAGATTTCACCGGAAATATATGTTTTAGGGTCTCCTGTATGCAAAAAAAAAGCATTTTCAGAAAAACGTCCGTCAGTCTGTGGACACGATAACTCAAAAACGAAAAGTCGATAAAAGACCAAACTTAGTATTTAAGTTTAGTATCTTCCAGGTATGCGATACGAAGATTTTGATAAACATCCTCCCACCCCAAACTACCCTTTACATGGAACTTTTTTTCGAAAATGTTGATTTTTTCAAAAATGGCTGTAACGATTTTGATTAAAATATTGTATACTAAAGATATTTCCCCGACAAATGAAACGTAGATCTTGAGTTCTCTGGGAATAGCCTCTGAAGACTACTTTATTCTGGATGAATTTTACGCAATTTGCAAAGCTGCTAAACCGTAAGAGATCCGCAAAAACTTACCACACAAAAAATGTAGAGCACGTTAAAACACACAGTTTATGTTATATATTTCGTTTCGTGGAGTTGATCGTTTGAGATATTCCTTGTTTTTGGTTTCAGCTTTAAAAAACGTATTCTTTTCTCATACAGAAATTTGTCAACTTCTGTTCATACAAACAAAGGAACTTCTGTCACAGAGCAACCAGCTTTTGACTATCACTTTAACCTATGCTACTCCCTTATTTCGCTTCTACTTACAAAGAAGCAAATAATAAGACTATTTCTGCTAATTTTATCTCGATTAGCATGAAGTAAATAGGCGCATAAGCATTTTAACATTAATGTGTTGCAAAGATGTAGAGAAACTCATGTGAATGGAACACATCAGATTTTTATATTTTAATTCATTTTAATATAGATAAAGTAACAACATTACATATTTTGCCTAATAGCGATAGTCAAATGTTTAAGGACTAACCAGCTCAGTGCCTCAAGAAAATCAACTGAGTCCATATGACCTTAAATATTAAAATATTGAACCATTTAATAACGAATTTATCGGAAATGGCTCAAGTGACCGAAAAAGGATATTTGTATTTGTAAGTTTTGAAGGACCTTTTTGTTGGCGTACGTTTTTATCTATCCCTTAACGTTTACCAGATTTAATAAAGTCCTTCCGGCAGAGACATTCATAGGCTTTTCCCAGAATATTCATTTTATATTTTATTCGCCATGAAGTTAGTCATTTCTGAGAAAATACAAATTTAAATAGATAAATATCCCACGTAAAGGGTAGTTGTCGGTGGGGGATTTTCTTGAACTTTTTTTTTGCATCCTCAAATTTATATTTTCGGTGAAATCTCGGATCAAAATTTTGGGTGGTGTACACTAGTTTATTTTTTATATTCAGAGCAAAAGCCATAATACAATTTACGAGTTCTTGGTATTTCAATATTATGTTGTATGTTATAAGTTTCATAACTTTTTTAGGGTGTATTTAGGATTGAAATGGTTGTAACTAATAGATAAGATTGTTTCTGAAAAGTTGTCGAATTATCATCTAAACTAACGAAGATAAAAGAGAAAGTGCAGAAGAAGCAAGAAAACAAAGTTTACAATTTGGAATATTGGAAGTTTCTTCCGCCATCTTATCAACGTGAGTGTGAGGCCAAGCACCTATAGTATAGTGTACAATAGAAAACTGTATCACGTTTTGATCATGCTTATGTTCCACGATTCCCTGCTGGAAAAGAACATAATATACTGGTAACGTGAAGAATCGGCGGCAGAGTGGTTAGATGCGCGGCCCGCGTTCAGTTCCAGGTTACTACAAGTGGTGGTGGACGGGGTGGATTTTCTGCGGGTCCTCTAGTTTTCCCCGCCATTCATTCCATCAAATGCTGCATCATTCATTTCACATCATCTACTTCCTGGCTTTCCCACCAGGTTTGGAGTGATTAACCTCCATCATAACAGATCAGTAATCCGTTGCTTCTCAACAGGCGCCTGAGCCCAGGCTTTAGCCTGTGAGTCCTGGCGTAGGTCTTCCATAAACAGGTCGAGAAGCAGAACAAGAAGCTGAACATTATATTTGTAGCTTCAGTTTTATACACCTCCAGGAGCCCCTTAAAGTTAAATGTTGTGAGTCCTGGCACAGGTCTTCCATAAGCAGGTCGAGAAACAGAACAAGAAGCTGAACATTATATTTGTAGCTTCAGTTTTATACACCTCCAGGAGCCCCTTAAAGTTAAATGTTGTGAGTCCTGGCGTAGGTCTTCCATAAGCAGGTCGCGAAACAGAACAAGAAGCTGAACATTATATTTGTAGCTTCAGTTTTATACACCTCCAGGAGCCCCTTAAAGTTAAATGTTGTGAGTCCTGGCACAGGTCTTCCATAAACAGGTCGAGAAGCAGAACAAGAAGCTGAACATTATATTTGTAGCTTCAGTTTTATACACCTCCAGGAGCCCCTTAAAGTTAAATGTTGTGAGTCCTGGCGTAGGTCTTCCATAAGCAGGTCGAGAAGCAGAACAAGAAGCTGAACATTATATTTGTAGCTTCAGTTTTATACACCTCCAGGAGCCCCTTAAAGTTAAATGTTGTGAGTCCTGGTGCAGGTCTTCCGTAAGCAGGTCGAGAAACAGAACAAGAAGCTGAACATTATATTTGTAGCTTCAGTTTTATACACCTCCAGGAGCCCCTTAAAGTTAAATGTTGTGAGTCCTGGCACAGGTCTTCCATAAGCAGGTCGAGAAACAGAACAAGAAGCTGAACATTATATTTGTAGCTTCAGTTTTATACACCTCCAGGAACCCCTTAAAGTTAAATGTTGTGAGTCCTGGTGCAGGTCTTCCATAAGCAGGTCGAGAAGCAGAACAAGAAGCTGAACATTATATTTGTAGCCTCAGTTTTATACACCTCCAGGAGCCCCTTAAAGTTAAATATTGTGTCACCAATTTCAGTAGTATTCTTCTACTTAGCCTGTGTTATTGCGTTTCTTTCGGAATATTGTTGTTGAGGCCATTGTAATGGCGCACAACAAACATTCACATGCCTAACCATCAACTAGAAAGATACGGTCCTCATGGACATGAAGCGCAAAGTGCGGCCCAAGTGTTGGTCTTGAACTTTGCCCAAGCCCAGCTTCCTGCAACAGCCTATCAAACGTACTCGAGGGTCAAACGTACTACCCTTTGTCAAGTTTGGAGCAGGTCAAGGTGATTACCTCTGTCTGTACATATGTACATACTTCTCAGAAGAACTTCAAAATAACTTGTTGCTGCTCTGTTTACAGCTGTTTGCTTCTTAATGCAAATCAGCATCTTCTTTCGATTGAACACAAATTCGAATGAAGACCAAAGGCAAATTAAAAAATCTGATATGTTCCATTCACATGACTTTCCCTACATTTCTGTAACAAATTAATGTAAAAAAGCTTATGCTTCCATTTATTTCATGCTAATCGAGAAAAATTAGCAGAAATAATCTTATTACTTGCTACCTTGTAAGTAGAAGCGAAATAAGGGAGTACCATAGATTAAAGTAATAGTGAAAAGCTGGTTGCAATGTGACTGAAGTTCCATTATTTGTATGGACACGAGTTGACAAATTCCTGTATGACAAAAGAATACGTTTTTAAACCTGAAACCAAAAACAAGGAATATCTCAAACGATCAACTCCACGAAAAAAATGTATATAACATAAATTGTGTGTTTTAACGTGCTCTACATTTTTTGTGTGGTGAGTTTCTGTTCATCTCTTACGGTTTACCAGTTATGCAAAAATTCCGTAAAATTCATCCACAATAAAGTAGTCTTCACAGGCTATTCCCAGAAAATTCAAGATATACATATTGTTTATCAGATAAATATATTTAATATACGATATTTTAATCAAAATGTTTGTAGCCATTTTTGAGAAATTAAAATTTTTGAAAAAAAATCCATGTAAAGGTTAGTTTAGGGTGTTTTTTTTTTCTTCTCAAAATGTTAGTGTCGCGTCCCTGGAAGATGCTAAACTTAAATACCAAGGTTGTTATTTTACCGAATTTTCATTTTTGAGTTATCGTGTTCACACACACGAACCTTTTTCTGAAAATGCTTTTTTTTTATACAGGGACCCTAAAACATGTATTTCCGGTGAAATCTCGGTATGGAATTTTTGGGTGGAGTGCAATACCTTCTCTATACACTATGTACATAGTATGTGTAGAGAAAGTAATAATTCAAGATCTTAACCCGAACTGAAGACATAAATACAAGAAATTTGCCCAGCAATAATTTTATATTAGAGATTTAAATATAACAATTGAAATGTGAATGACTTGCACACAGTGTAATTATTCTATATTTGGAAACCAAAATTTACTAGGTGCTTTGTTAACTTTGTCTAATTCGACAACCCTGTGTGTGTGTGTGTGTGTGTGTGTGTGTGTGTATGTGTGTGTGAGATAAGTAATTAATTATGAACATCTAAAATCGATACATAAATACTTAAGTGTAATTTAAATAATTATTTATTTTCTTTAAATGGTTGTACATTTTAGGGACCATGTTGATGCTCTTCCCTTATAACGGAAAGTGATAAATGTTTTCCAAGCGATATTTTCCTTTTCGATTCAATTAACTTTCGTACGATGAGATAAACAGTGCTTATACATCAAGTATATGATAGACAATATTGTATTCCACCCAAAAATTCGATGTCAAGTTTTCTCCGGAAAGATATGTCTTGGGGTCCCTTGATTCCGAAAAAAAACATTTTTAGAGAAAGGTCCGTGTGTGTCTGTGGGTCGCATAGCTCAAAAACGAAAAAGCCGTTAAATACCAAACTTGATATTTAGGTTTAGTATATTCCACGAATACGACACGAAGATTTTCAAGAAAATCTTCCCCAGCACAAACTACCCTTTAGAGGAAAAGTTTTCGGAAATTTTGATTTTTTGAAAAATGGCTATAAAATTTTCATTAAAATTCCATATATTAAATATATTTGCATTCCAAATAAAATGTACATGTATCTTAAATTTTCCGGGAATAGTTTCTGAAGACCTCTTTATTCTGGATGAATTTTGCTTAACTGCTAAACCGTAAGAGATGGATAAAAACTCACTGCACAGAAAATGTAAGTGTCGTCAAAACACAATTTTTATCCTTTACGTTTTTGTTGTGGGCAACCGTTTGCAAGACATTCCTTGTTATTGGTTTCAATTGTAAAGTACTTACACTTTTCCCAAACAGGAAGTGTTCGTTTTTCTTTTGTTCTACTCCTGGCCAAGCGAAGAAGCGATTTGCAATGACAATCGCATAACGATAGCTTTTAAAACATTTGACTATCACTTTAACATAGCACATTCCTTCAGTTGCCTTCTACTTATAAGGAACTAAGTAATAAGAACATTCTGCTAATGTTTATCTCAATTAGCATTGTGAAGAAAAAAGAATACTCTTTTGTAAGAAGTTTGTAGAGCAGCTACAGAAAGTCATATGAATGTAACACATCAGATTTTTTTTGCAATAAGTTGCCTATTTCACAAAGATCTCGTTGTTTCGTTGGCGTAAGAGAGAGAGAGAGAGAGAGAGAGAGAGAGAGAGAGAGAGAGAGAGAGAGAGAGAGAGAGAGATGAACCTTAATTTGTGCGGACCTTTCATGAAGGAAGGAGAATAAGATAAATGGGGAAGAGATAAGCTGCTTCACGACTTTTGTTAGAATTCATTTGAAAGTGCAAGTCATATTTGGGATCGGAGTTAATGTCCACTAATGTAGTCATCAAATATGACTTAAGGTAAAATGTCTGTAACCACAAGCGCGCAGACATTGCCCTAGGAGACGCGTCGTTACGTCATGCCGTCTATGTTGCCACTTGACTCACTAATGTTTGTATTACATCTGGGAAATTGTCATTTTCTTTATAATAGTTTCTTCTAGCTTTTAGATATTAAATAGAATATTAATACTCACTTAAGAGTCTTACAGTATCAATAAATATTAGCCTAAGTTATGTACCTAAATTTGTACTTAATGTAATTATATTTGTTTTATTTATTAAACATAAAATATTACCCTTAAGATTGTACTGCACTTTTTAATGCTGGAGAACAGCAGCTGATATTTCTGATTATTTAGTCACGTTCAGGACCTTTTATTGAAGTAAGTCCTGTATTTTTGAAAATTTATTCTGAGTTTACTGTCATTTAGAGAATGTATTACAATTTTATAATTCCATTCATAAAGTGAAATATATTTATAGCTAAAATGTTAGAAATTGTTAATATTTTATTAGTAAAATGACTTCCACATACCGCTCAGATTAAAATAACTAGCATTTCGTTACATTCTCATGATTTGTATTAAATTAATAAATAGGTAGTCCAAGATGTTATAACTGGTAAGTTATTATATAAAAAATAAATAATTTATGAATCATAACAAGCATTATGGTCTGATTCCAAAAAAAAAGGTAATTAGTAATTGGTTTGTAATATTTTTGTTTATATTGTAATGTATTACATTGGTAGCGTTGCTTAAAAAATGAAACTAAAAGATAAACTTCAGTTTTTAAACTAGATACTCGATAAACTTTTTATTTTAGTTCAATTTTCAGACGTTATCAAACCCGAAAAAGGCGTTCTGTCTAGTTTCATTTTGAGTTTTATCCGTGGGCAAGTTGATCTAAACCCTCGGGATTGTTTTCACATGCAACAAAGAGGTTGTAATGACAAGAGTGGAAACTCTCTTAGTGGGCGAAGAACCTCTGGAGACCTGAGCTAACATCCCGACATTTACAGTGCTCAATAATAATAATAATAATAATAATAATAATAATAATAATAATTCATAATTTGTTCATAATAATTTCAGTGAGTGGAGAATAAACTAATGCATAGTTTACAAACATAATCTAATTAATATTGTTTAAAAATTGAGGATATTTTTCTTTGCTAGAGGCGATGTAGCTACATTATTTGAAGTTTTTAATTTTGAAGCAATGAGCAGAATAAATAACAAAGTTCTGGCCACTTTCGTCAGTTCTCATAGGAAACGCACACATTTTCGCGAATTTGTGTTTGGAAACTATTGCATATCACCTTCACATATTTGATAGGCTTGTTGTTATGGAATGATATCATGACACTGTCACTACACGCACCTTGGTAGACGACATGTTTCTTGCGATCGCTGCTGTATCCTCAACTGTCCACGTCCTGCAACACACACAACTGACTGACATATATAACTGTTTGCTTTGCCGCTTATATAGTGCATAGCTTCCTTTTGGAGTCCGGATGATTGAAGGGTGGAGGTGGAGGGAATGTGTCTCGAAAATAGGAGAAATTTGTGAGAAGATGAAACTGGAAGTGGGAGTGAGGTGGGGAGATAACGTTAAAAGGGAAATAAAGAGAAAGGGGAAAAAGTGGATTTGCTGGAGCACATGGTGAAGAGGAGAGGTGGATGTTGCAATGAAAGGAAGGGAGATGTTCCCAAGGTAGTGGAGGGGCGGATAATGATGTAAGACTAACGTTACTTCTAGTGGCGCTTCCTCTGGTAAGGGACCTCGCTCAGTGCTCCAGACGCCATCTCCGTACCGGGTGCTCATGAAAAAGTGTGTCGCCTTCAGCCCAACCTCAAGTACTGGCTAATTCATCACAAAAAATATTTTCTTTACTTAAAGGAATTATTAAGCATAAATTTATATCGATTAAGTTTATTATATCAAATGTATTTATCAAATACAAAATCTTCACAATAGGTAGTGGTGGAAAATGCTGTTTTTGCGAAACGGCTTAGAAACAAGTTTCCTGCAAGAGAAACTCTCTTTAACAGTTTCGCCGCATTTATCAGCTGCAAAACTGTTGTAGACATGTTGTGTACAACCATTGAGACAAACACAGTCCATCGGTGGAATCACAACGCGCCAAATGCAACCATTCACTAGGTACACTGAATAGGAAATTATCAAAGTGCGGAAGAGGGAATGAGTATATTCGCATTTCGCGCGACAAGGTACAAAAGTACACCTTGCGGTAATCTTTGGAAGCAATGACAGAACGCTACAACCGCAGCGAGTAACGCTTACAATAAGTGAAACAACTGTTGAGTCTGTAGCGGGGAAGAATAACATAAGTGTTTTATAAAACAGTTTCAGATATTTGTTGTGTTGATGAAAATGTTTCAAAATAACTTGTGTTATTTTTGTCCCATCACCAACAATAGGCAATATTGTTCATTAATAGTTGGTGCATTCCAAATGCTGCAATAAAGAGAATATTAGTCAATTTCTGACCATTGTCTATAAAATACTTCACGCCGCTTCCTTGAAAGGTTTTGTAAAAGCTGTGCGGTTTTACATCGAAGTTGCGACTAGTCCGGTACAATTTTTGTCACGAGAATTTTTTAAATTGTTTTATTCTCACTTCATCTATTTATAGTTTCTGGAAAACAATGGAAGCATTCTTTCAGCACACAGCTTGTCAAGAATATATTTGACTATTTGCTTTGAAAATTAAAAGTCTGATGTATTCCATTCACATGACTTTCTCTACATCTCTACAATATTTTTTTTTTTTTTAGTTTAACTTCCTTTAACCCGGTTGGTCATATCGGACGATGAATGAAATTGGTGAAATGATACTCAATGATCTCGGGGTCGATGAAGCTTAAAGTTACTCGACATTCGAAATAAACCATACCCAGGTAACTCACCCTAAGCGAAATTCGAACTCACGACCTCTTGAATGCGAGGCAGAGACGCTACCACCACACTACCCAAGCGGGCAACAAATTGTTGTTAAAAAGCTTATTCTTCTATTTACTTCATGCCAATCGAGAAATAATTAACAAAAATAATCTTATTACTTGCTTCCTTATAAGTAAATTCGGAAGTACCGTAGGTTAAAGTGATAGTGAAAAGCTGGTTGCTATGTGACTGAAGTTGCTTTGTTTGTATGGACAGGAGTTGACAAATTCCTGTATGAGAAAAGTTTATGTATTTTAAAGCTGAAACCAATAACAACGGATAACTTTAGCAGCTTTTGGGCAGCAAGAAATGCGATAATAACATCTGTAAGGCTATCGACAAGGAGGAGTATAGATTCAAGTCTGGTTAGCTTTACTGCGGTTAGAACAGACTTCCAGTTCTGCTCGTCTTAGTCCTCGTGCGGATTCAACAGGAAGCTCTCAGTGATGCAGCAATATCTCACTGGGCGAATCCTAAATACAGAGGTGTGTTGCATACTGCAGGCCTACCCCTCGCTCTCAAATACCAACATTACTCAGAGACGATGCTCAGACAGAAGCGTCTCGATCATCCTGTTTTCTTGTCATTTTCCCTGTTCACTAGACAAATAGCCACTGACTGATTTTCCTAGCACTCATTACATGTTTTAGGATTATAGGGTGTAAGAGGGGAGAGAAATGTTGCATAGATTTTTCTAAGGTTAGAAACGCTCTGTAAACGTTAGGGATCGGCAGTGTTGTGACAGTCGTCACCAGATCTGGCCGCCATTGCTGCTCCCTCTTCTTATTCCTTCCTCCCGGACGTTAAGTATACGTAGTGCTGAAATCTATTTTCGTTACCTTATACCAATTAGTTGCTGTTTCAGTCCAGGTAATCCGTGCTGAAAGATACTTTTCACTTATGAATAAAATATAAGAATGCCTGGCATATAGTTTCCGTTTTTGTAAAGTACTTTTTTCATATATTTTGTAAAAGGAAGCGTTAATAGCTCAACAAAAAGCTGAAAAAAAGAAAGTATCAGAACCTGGATTCAGAATCAAGGAGATAACTTATCACAGTCAAGTAAATGAATGCATATTAAATACAGATGAAAACCAATAACACTGAACCATATGCTTTCAAAAGAAACGTAATTAATTTTGTGGTTCCTAACTCTTGGCAGCTGAATTTTAAGTAAATTATATAAGATACTTGAGAACCCGAATATAGTGTTTTCTGTTATTTTCCTTAAGCTATATGTTTTCTACTCTCGTGTAATATCAAAAGAGAGCTTGAGTTTATCGAGCATGTGTTAAGTGAGATTCATTTGGACGGGCTTTCTCCGGTTTCCTCCGCCGTCACATTACACAGATGCTCTATTTTCATTCCATGAGGTGCCATAATGGTAAAAGCGGGCGTTAAACAAAACTGACATTCAAACACTCCAAATGAATCGTGGCAGAGCAATTCCTGCTTGCGTTCTGAATAAATAAAACAAAAAGTAATTTTAAACAAAGCGGCGTATTGTTTGATAACACATCCTGCTAGCTTAGGAAACAAAGGCTAACCTCAAAAGCAAAATAACAATATTACACAATAATGTTTTCAGCTTTCGAAGAATTACTAGTTTCTCTACCATGGTCTCAGTAGGTAGAGAAAGTATTGTATTGTACTCATTGAAATGTGATTTCACCGGAAATATCTTGTTGTTTTGAGTTGTTTTTCTTTTTACGCAGAAGAGTTGTAGCTCCTTGTTACAGTGAGCTCCTAATTTATGACGTCAGGTGTTATATTTCAAATTTCAGTTAAAAGGGTCTCGGAGATCTGAACGCTGGTGTACATTATAGCGTACACCTAAACTCAGTTCAGCCTTAAGTTGGTCCTCGTCAAAACAACTCCAGGTGACCACGTGGTGTGCACACGCGGCATATTGTAATGTAGAACAACCCCAGGTGACCACGTGGCGTGCACACGCGGCATATTGTAATGTAGAACAACCCCAGGTGACCACGTGGCGTGCACATGCGGCATATTGTAATATAGAACAACCCCAGGTGACCACGTGGCGTGCACACGCGGCATATTGTAATGTAGAACAACCCAGGTGACCACGTGGCGTGCACACGCGGCATATTGCAATGTAAAACAACCCCAGGTGACCACGTGGCGTGCACACGCGAGATATTGTAATGTAAAACAATCCCAGGTGACCACGTGGCGTGCACACGCGGCATATTGTAATGTAGAACAACCCCAGGTGACCACGTGGTGTGCACACGCGGCATATTGTAATGTAGAACAACTCCAGGTGACCACGTGGTGTGCACACGCGGCATATTGTAATGTACAACAACCCCAGGTGACTACGTGGCGTGCACACGCGGCATATTGTAATGTAGAACAACCCCAGGTGACCACGTGGCGTGCACACGCGGCATATTGTAATGTAAAACAACCCCAGGTGACCACGTGGCGTGCACACGCGGCATATTGTAATGTAGAACAACCCCAGGTGACCACGTGGCGTGCACACGCGGCATATTGTAATGTAGAACAACTCCAGGTGACAACGTGGCGTGCACACGCGGCATATTGTAATGTAAAACAACCCCAGGTGACCACGTGGCGTGCACACGCGGCATATTGTAATGTAAAACAACCCCAGGTGACCACGTGGCGTGCACACGCGGCATATTGTAATGTAGAACAACCCCAGGTGACCACGTGGCGTGCACACGCGGCATATTGTAATGTAGAACAACCCCAGGTGACCACGTGGCGTGCACACGCGGCATATTGTAATGTAGAACAACCCCAGGTGACCACGTGGCGTGCACACGCGACATATTGTAATGTAAAACAACCCCAGGTGACCACGTGGTGTGCACACGCGGCATATTGCAATGTAAAACGAACAGAGCCCGTATTCCGACAACTTAAACGGATCAAATTATTCTGTTAAGTATAATGGTGATAAAATTGATAGTCGTACCAAAATAAATGCGGGTACATGTAAAAATTGCATCTAAAAACACACTCGAAAAAACATATAACATGCATGCAATAACTTACATTTTGTCGCTCTCTGGAAGCGGCTGTATTCCCTCCGTCGTCTGAGCTGTTTGTGCTGCTGCTTTCCAACCCACGTTTGATAACAACAACAGTGTCACTTAAACTATCATCTCCCAAAACAACGCTTCGTCACGTGTTCGAACTGCAAGCGACCGTTACTGTGTAACGACTCTTGCTGGATCTTACAGCTCTGTTTAACGGTATAAACGGGCGTTTGTTAGGTATTTGTATACAATATTATACCATTTAACAATTAATTTATTCTGTCATTTAGATTATTTGCATGGTATTACATTACTGTGCGCATTGCTACTGTGTTGTACCGCGGTGCACTGACCACGTGGATCGGTTTTGGCGGGGATCAACCTAAGAGTGAATAGAATCTAATTGTTTAACTTATATTTTAGGAAATAAAGAAAAGTGAAAGCTGTACTTCTGAAATATGACGTATTTAATGTCAATTTGAACAGGAATTTCTCCTTAAATTCTCTATCAGATGAATACTACACGGAGTATATAATTACTTTCTCTACTACATATAGTAAGTAGGGAAAGCATTGTATTCCACTAAAAAATCAATACCGAGATTTCACCGAGAGCCAATAAAAATACACGTTTATATAAAATGTGCGTGTGTGTGTGTGTGTCTGTGATTATTAAAACTGAAAAACAAACTTGCTACTTAAGTTCAATTTTCTCAAAAATGGTGTAAGCCATTTTGATTAAAATATCACATATTTAAGATTTTCATGACAAATGGTATGAATATTCTCTACAGCTTTTGCCATCTGGTAAATCGTAAGAGATAGACAAAATCTTTATTTAGCGATCTATGTATGGCAAATCTAAAGGATCATTATTTGTGTCTAGTGATCAGTAGGTATTATCGTCTATTGTCACCAAAATGATCCATGTTGTGCATCTTGTGGACGTGAAAGTCATATGGGGTCATCGTGATGGTAGTTACTTGTGAAATTCAACATTTCCGTCATCTATTTCATAGCATTGTCCCCATCGTTCGTCTGTAGTCCTAAAGACGAAATAGGATCTGGAGCTTTCCTGGCGACGAACATATTCTAGACGTTCTCGGGCTTCAGGTGTAGTGATGACGAGTGATCGACGTTTCGGGAGCGTGCATCTCTCCCATCATCAGGATAATGAATGTTCATCACTACACTTGGCTTGAAGACCGAGAACGTCTGGAAGAAGCCCTAAAGACATTCGTCGTCAGCGTATCAGCTGTAGTTGCTCATGTGCTGCTCCAATATGGTTCCTGAGGTCTTGTAGATATCGTGTAGTACACTCGTGTCGTGACAAAGCTAATGGTTAAATGAGCACGATGGCCATACTTGTGGTGAGCGTCTACCAATCCATCTCTCAGGAAAGTGGTGGTTGAGCTATTGCAACATACACTTGTCCTTTGAAGTTTATTGACCAAGAAGATATTTGCTCGCTTATTTCCTGGTTTCTGGAATGTTGTCTAAACTTTTCTGGGGGCTGTACATATCTTAAACCGTTCAATTGAGCACCGGTAACAACCACTAGTTCTTCATACTTGAACACCAGCCAGAAATTTCAATGTTAACCTGAAAATGAATCACGACTATAATTCATCCAGTACATATATCACCGTTTCCAGATATCTTACAGAATAAAAACTTATTCAGTTCTATTTTACTCGTAGGGCTAAGTAACAAGATGAGTATTATTTCCAATATTGAATGACTGAATTAATAAACTATAAACTAATTACTCTGGTTTGAGATTGATACTACTCTCCTGTTTCGTTGTGAAAGTACTTATAATAGCTTTACTTCAACTCAAGCAGCCAAACATTTATTTTTTACAATAGTTGATGTACATTATATTCACACTTAGCCAATTTCTTCATAATATTTATATTCCTAACTGATATATAGATAATTGTTTAATAATATTAATCATTATGATGTGCCGATGATTTTTAATAAATCCTTAACATCTGTATGCTTTTAGGTTACTTGTTATACCATTTGTTACTCCGATTATTATGTTGTATATTCAAACATGCATGGACAACATCCATAAAAATATTAAAATGGCAATTGATGTTATGAAATTTTCCAACAATAATAGATGGACAGGAGTTTAGTTTTGGACGGTTGTTTTCTACGCCTCGAAGGCGTTCGTCCGCAAATAAAATATATTAGTTTTACGTTCTTTTGGACACAGTTTACTAACTGGAATAATCAATTTCTGACCCATAATGAAAGACTTGACATGTTACTAGACTGTATGTACTGCTCTATAAGTTGAGTCATGTAAATTATAACTATATTATTCAATTCTAGTTATTTTGCATATATGTAGTTTAAATTGTGCTTTACTAGCACTCTGTATAATTAGAAGCAGATAGTCAGTAAACCATTGTCAAAACAGTAGATTGTGCCAGGGGAACCAACTCCAATAAAGACAAAGTCAATTTTGTCGGTTGACAAGGTTATGCGAGTGTTTTCTGGGATGCACAGGAAATTATTTTTATTCATTACCTGAAAAAGGGTAAAAGTATCACTGGTAACTATTACGCAAACTTACTGCGACGTTTGAGTGATGAGGCGAAAAGAAAAATACCTCATTTGAAGAAAAAAAGAAGAAAAAAAAACAAAAACAAAACAACAACACAAATCTTCTTTCTCCGGGCCATCGTTCAGTCATTGCAATGGGAGAAATGTGGGAATCAAAGTTGGAATGGCTTGAACATCCACCCTATTCGCCAGATCTAGCACCCAGCGACTACAACCTGTTCCCGAACCTCAAAAAGTGTCTTGGAGGACGAAGATTTCACAGCAACTAGGAGGTCATTGATGCGGTAAACTGCTATTTTGAGGACCTTGATAAATCGCACCACAGAGATGGTTTAATTAAATTAGAACACCGATATGACAAATGTATTAGCCTTTCTCTACATTATCTTGTGACATAAATAAAAAAGAAATAAATTCTGTTTACATTGAGAGGCCCGGGACTTATCAGCCGACCTAGTAGAACTAAGCTTCCATAGAATTGTAGCAGATCGCTCCTGAAATATGGTTATGAAACATTGGGCAGCACAGATAAGATTCTTAAGATCGATATTGGGTGTTACAAGAGCACATCGATTGCAAGAACTGCATGTGACGTAGGAAAACAGCAATATCAATGACAATGCAAGTATTGTACAAAGAATGGAGATTTTTGCTATATAAACCATATGGACGCACATCCACAAGGAAGATAAGCAGTACAGTTCTCATAACAAAGCCCGAGAGCTAAATTTGTTTATTTTAGTAGGAGAGACATTTTTACTTAATCTTCCACCAACCGATCCAAATCCGTTCCATAATACTTGTAAAGAAAAAAGTATTATACAATTCAACTGAAGATTCTGGTCTATGTTGAATTTTCTGGGAATAACCTCTGAAGACCTCTTAATTCTACATAAATTTTTCAGAATTTTGAATAACGGTTAAACCGTAAGAGAGAGATAAAAACTTAATGTACAAAATATGTAGCTAGATCTCGTTAAAATACGTAATTTATGTGATATATATTTTTCTTATAGAGTTTACCGTTTTTGAGACATTCCTTGCTATTGGTTCCAATTTTAAGCTATGGCTTTTCTGAAACGGGAACATGCAAAGCGAATCAAACCTCAATTGCTTCACATAGCGACCAGCTTTTAAAAGATATGACTATCACTTTAGCCTAGTGTATTCCCTTCTTCTTACAATGAAGCAAGTAATAAGACAATTTCTGCTAATGTTTATCTTGATTGGTTTGTTGATGAAAGAATATGGTTTTTGAAAGAAAAGCTTCTATTTGGAATAGCTAGAGAAAGCTCAGTCGGTAAGTGGTTATTCGTTTTGTGTGCTTGCGGATATTCGTGGACATACAGAGAGCATAGAATTTCAAGGCTATCACAGAGCGACATGCTCTTCCATATCTGACGATTGTTTCAGCTAATGTAGCTTACAATGAATTTTAAAGGGTTCTGAATTTTTAAGAAATAGATAGAATAATTATCTGTATAAAGAAACATTTGTAAGAAGAATAGGGAGGGAATTTCACATGAATGTAATTATGTTTGTAAATATAAATTTGTCGCTAAGTGGTTCCTTCACTCTGAGTTAGACAGTAACGAATTATTCTAATAGACATGGACAACTGCGAACTAAAATCTGTTTCTTGAGGATAACATTAATTACAGCTGACGGTTCTGTCCTGAAGTGAACATATACAAGATGACTGATGGGCACTACTCTCACCATGTGAAGTATATTCAAAAGGGTTGTCTCCGTAGCTCACCTGCCTGCTAGCTGAGGATCCGTGCTCCATTCTTGGCTGGCTTGCCGATTTTTAGACAAGATTTTCCCCACATCCTTACCAAAGTTTGAAAACTCTATGAATGTGTATATATATGTGTGTGTGTGTTTTTTTTTTTCTAGTGTATAAGAACCAAAGAAACAAAATTAAAATGTTTGCGAGGTATACCATTACCAATTGGTAATACGTTTCATAGCCGTCGATATGACCTTGTAGTTAAAGTCTGGACTTAAAAAAAAGAGAAAGAAACAAACTGAGACGAATTGAATCAAATGCCATGAAGCCATGTCGACACATACTGTACAGTGGTTTCTTGATTGGGGAATTTCTAGTTTGCGAGTTGGCCACTATGTGCAAGGGCTCAATTTGTCGCCCATAGATCACACTACAGCACGAATTCACGATTTTCGGACGTGAAAATAGTGAACTTGGTCCAATGACTTTTTCTTTCATTGCATGTGCTTCTTTTTAGTGCAAATAAACATCTCAACGGCTTTACTTCCCTTTTGTAGAAAGCCATATTAAGGATTTTTACATCCAAAAAATGCAACACCCTCCACCGGGCTTGAACCCGCGACCTGAAGTATATGAGGCTAGTACGGTAAACAGAACATGACGGAAGACGACTACTGGGACGAAACACTTGGATCTTCTCTGTAATTTTACTTCAGGCATTCCATAAAACGTGACCCAAGACTCCACATTCAACAATTTCTGCCCTTCGAGAGACAATAAAATGTAATGTTTAATACTTCAAGTACCATGCATCGCCATTTGTAAATATGAAAGGTGAAAGGCTAATGAAATCCGGAAACTGCTACTGAAAGGTGTCCATTAATCTGAACACTTTCTAGTTCATTACTGAACCGAGCGAGGCGTTTCTTCTGGGATCCGTTTCCCGCAGCCGAACTCTCTGACTCAGGCGTTTTAAAGATGTTGCTGTTTCACTAGGTCAATACTGGGCAGGTTTCTTCTTTCCCCGACCCTCCTGTCATTTCATTTCATCCCAACCGGTCTCTTTCAGGGTTGACGAACACAGCAGCAGAGGCGTCGGAGGTGACTGCGCTATGGAAATACAGCTTTCGGCGGCGGTATGGCACTGGTAGTTGTCTGCGGAATCAGGTGATCTATCCGGGGCGTTGGGATGAACTGCTTGTAAACTGTTAAGACCCTGTCTGCTTTCCTTTTGAGATTACACTGATCTCATCCTCTCTTCCAGGGACCAAAGGGCTGCACTGTGGGATATCCCTCAGTAACACACATTTTATTATCGACTGGCAAACCTTGAAATATATTTCCCCTGATGCTACTCTTTGCTCATTGTGTGTGTTCATGTAACATTTTGCTGGGCATCATATCAACCTGCACATTTACTCAGCGAGATGGTAACGTCTGAGGGTCATATTTGTTATGTCGTGGGTTTAAAGTCCGGGGCTTTTCGTGGGCTTCCCTGGTAGGTATTTACGCAAAAGTTATACATTTTCTGTCCTTTATTGTATCCCGTTTCATATTCGCAGAAACGCCTGCGATGTGGCCCAATCAAGGAACCATCTATCCTGCTCAATAGAGGGGACAGTCCGGGACACCTTTGTCGAATCTGAACTTGCACATTTGTTGTGGTGACGTGAATGCAACGAGATTCTTCACATGCTTGGCTTTTGTCGCAAAGGAGAGCTCCTAAGCAACAATCGGCACCAAGGACTAAGAAGTAAAACTGCTGACTGCCTTCGGTAATAATTAAATAAGAGACATATGAGGAAGCGACGTGCATATACTAAACGCTCGACATTGCATCAATTGCTAGAAAAGCAACCAGACATTGCACTGTTCGGTGTGAGCGTGATGGCAGAGGTACGTGACACTATGTACCTTAGAAGCAAACACATGTAAGTACCTTATTGCTATTTGGTACACGGAAAGAGTTGCAACATTTACTGCCAATGTTTGTTCTTACTGCATTACAAAATATGTCTCTGACCATTTTAACAGATTCCTTTCAAGTTGTACACAACACAACTGAAAGTAATTGTTAAAATAAACATAAATCGACGGTGTAGCTGCCAATAACATAAATGTTCAATAAAAAGGTTTTAAAATGGGAAACAAAAAATGTACAACATTTAAAAATCATTATTTTAACATTACTAAACAATTAAATATTTGGTGATTTACTTTTATTACAAATCTGATGTGTTCCATTCATATGACTTTCTCTACATCTCTGCAACAAATTATTGTTAAAAAGCTTATGCTTCTATTTACTTCATGCTAATTGAGAAAAAATTAGCAGAAATAGTCTTATTACTTGCTTCCTTGCAAGCAGAAGCGAAATAAGGGAGTACTATAGGTTAAAGTAATAGTCAAAAGCTGGTTGCTATTTGACTGAAGTTCCTTTGTTTGTGTGGACAGGATTGAGAAATTCTTGTATGGGTAAAGCATGTTTTTCAAAGCTGAAACCAAAAACAAGCAATATCTCAAAAAACGATCAACTCCACGAAAAAAAATGTATATGACATAAATTGTGTGTTTTATCGTGATCTACATTTCTTGTGTAGTAAGTTTTTGACTCACTTACGGTTTACCAGTTATACAAAATTAAATAAAGATCATCCAGAATAAAGAGGTATTCAGAGGCTATTCCCAAAAACTTCAATACATACATTTTATTTGGCGTGTAAAAATAACTTAAATGTAAGAGATTTTAGTCAAAATCGTTAGAACTATTTTTGAGAAAATCAAAATTTTCGAATTTATTTTTCATGTAAAGGGTAGTCTGGGGTGAGGGTGTTGTTTTGAAAATCTTCGTGTCGTATCCTTGGAAGATACCAAACTTAAATACCAAGTTTGGTATTTAATGGCCTTTTAGTTTTTGGGCTATGCTGTCCACACACACACGGACCTTTTTCCAAAAGTGCTTTTTTTTTTTATTCAGGGGGACCTAAATCATGTATTTCCGGTGAAATCTCTGTATCGAATGTTTTGGTGGAATACAATACTTCCTCTATACACTATGCACATAGTAAGTGTAGAGAAAGAAAAATTAGTATTAGATAATATTTTAATACTACAAACACTTTCAAAATAGATTCAAAAAAGGCTGAACCCTCTATGGTTCCCCTTATATAAGGGCCGCTATCTATTGTGGAAAGGTGTTTAATTCCTAATTCAAAATGTATTATTTTATATCGGTAATAAGTAATAGGATACTTAATATTTTAGTATTGATACCATTACTAAGAAATTGTTTTAAATTGCAAGTCGTATAAAAAAGAATAATTATGGAGATTTTTATAGGATACAAAGAGTTTATGAAAATTTCAAATATGATTTTTTTCTCTGCAAATGTAAAAATACTTGTTCCGATAACAAGTATGGTTTTGGATTATGAAATGTCATATGTTGCTGTTAGGAGAAGCGACTGATATGCGCGGCACGCTGACCAACATATGTTGACTCCTTGTTTAACGGGCACCAAGTTTGCCCTCAGCATGATTTACGACTTAACACGGTACACTTTTTGCCGCTGCGTCAGTTGAAATGAATGATAATTGTCTGAATACTCCAAGGATTTGTTTGCCTCGCTCGTCACACTGAAAGAACACAATTAATAGACGACGTTAAACAAAGGATCTGGAGGATAAGAACCCAGGCTTTCTGTACAATATGTATAAGGGCATCATTTTTATGGTTGTGGTGATGGTTATGATGCTTGTTTGCTGATCCGAATGGTATGGTGTTTTCCCTAGTAGGTGTCCATCACTGTCACGCCGGAACCCAAAACGTGATCAACCAAATGTTGACAGTCAACCCTTCAAAGAGAATTAAAGCCTCGGATTTGCGTATGTTCACATTTAGTTCTAAGTTATTTTTTTATTTTTCTCTAGCACTTAAAGTAACAGAAATACAGGGTGTCCTATTTAGAGGAATTGAGAAGTAAACTCATTTAAAATAAAATAAAGGTATCATTGAGATTTACATCCAACAGTACTTTCAGATTAAAGTTATATTGGCTGATTTACAAAACCGAAAGGGTTTATACCTAACAATAGTTTACATCAATTCAGTGTACCAACCAGTTCTAACGAGCATCGCTCAATATGACAAAACTTTCTCGAGGGTTTTTCAAATGGTTAGGAGAATGTTGTGTGGGACTTTCAAAATGTCTTTGTTATGATATAATTTCATTTGTTTTGGCTGTCATGGTTTTTGTGTCTTTGCTGGGATTTCAGAGATGTTCTGTTCAAGTGTCCATGAGACGATGTTCCCTGCTTGTTTATTTACAGCTAGTTTTATTGATGGAGGACGATGTCGACACTAAGGGCAGTGTCTACTTATTTGGCTTGATCTACTTCAGGACAAAGAGATGTGGTGAGAGAATATAGGACCAGAAAATCTCCTCACGATGCCATTGCGCATGCTCGTGGCCTGCAAGCTGACGAGCGCAAGACTTCTAGCAGGAAGGAGTAGCGCAGATTTGCTGGAGTTCCTGATGAATGACGAGGGGAAGGCAGTCGAAAGGGACGATGGTGAAGACGAGACAGCGCCGAACCGCCGCTGCTACGGCAGCACGCACCACTACTCCCCCGGCAGTCGCCGAGGATTCAGTATCTCCGTCTCCGCCGGCTGAGGCAAACCTCCTTTCGCCGCCAGTCGCCAGCGCAGCTTCGCTGCAACTGCCACCGCAGTTGCCGCTGCCTACAACACCATCTCCGCCGAGCTCCACACCGCCGCCCCGGTTCAGTGCCGTGGTACGGGGGGTCCCTCGGGACCTTTCCACCCGGCATCTGCTCACCGCCGCGCAGTCGCGGTGGCCTTCATGCTTGAGGGCCACCCACATTTTCTGCGACCGGGGGCCAACTCCGTTGGTAAGAGTGGAGCTTCAGGACCCGGCTGACCTTGAAGCTGCTTTGACATCAGGGTTGCCCTTATTAGGGCGACTTCTGCCAGTCGAAGTAAGCAGACAGGAACGCCACCGGCCCTGCCACCGCTGCTGCGCCTTCGGGCACAGCCAAGATGCCTGCACTTCAGCGCCGCGGTGCCATTACTGTGGGACCAGCGTCTTGACGACGCAGTGCACTGGGCATGATCTCCGCCCCCGTCGCCGGTTCTGTGCCACCTGCCGTGGCACCGGACATTTCACTGGCCAAGCCCAGTGTCCCCTTTACCCGAGGGTCGGGCACACCACTCCGCAGCCAGTACGATCACCGCAGACCCTACACACAGACGCCACATCACCTCCAGCTTCTATTGACACAGCGACGCGGGTTGCCATTCAGGATCTTCATGCGGAGATCCTGAATATCGGCGCTCGCTTAGCTGATTAGTAGAGGCCTTCACCAGCGTCATCACCAGGAAGCTGCTGGACCTACAAGCTGCCACCACCACCGCCATCTCCACTCTACAGGCCTCCACCGCTGAGCTGTCCAACCGGATGGCTAGCGTCCAAACGCAGCTACAGCAGGACCAACAATATCAGCAGCAACATTCGTCTCCACAAAAGAACCACCGACTCCTCAGTAACATCCGGCTCATCATCAGGGATGAGATGAAGGCCCCGAAGACGACGCCAGTATGGCCACCAAACCACCACAGCGACCCTGAACCTCTGGTTCAGGTAGCTGAAGGACCATTCCAACATCAGCCTAGGACAGCGCAGCAATTGTTCAGAGAATACCACTCAGAACAAAGGAACGCCAGGAAGCATCACCATTGACCTTCACAAAAATCACCATTAACTACCCTTCACTTACACCAATTACTTCTCCAGCGGGGCACTCAGGGTGTCCACTGGCTAATATCACCATCACTCGCTGTTACTGCCACTGGCAGGCAGCATTCACTATCACCAGAAATGCGCAGGTGCTTAATGCGGTACTGCAACAGAGAGGCATGGGCCTCCTACTTCCGGTGGGTTTTTTTTGTTAGTGCCACCCTGGTTCGAGTCCAGGGTGGGGAGTCTCACACTCCCAGCTTGCCTGGGGTTAGGGCGTTAGTTGCCTTTTCCCCCATCATCAATAAAAAAAAATGACGAAGCAAGCACACAGTGATCACTTAGTGTTGCCGGTTGCCTCGCTTTGGTGCTTCGTGGCGCAGGGGATCGTCTGTTTGAGTCCAGCTTTGGACATGGGTGTTTGTCTGTTTGTAAATGTGTATATGTCTGTGTATTGTAAGTACAAAGAAAACAGGACATAAATAGGTAAACAAAGGAAATGTAAGGAAACTGTAAAAGAAAGGAAAAAAGAGGAAAAAGGAAAAAGAAGCAATACAGTCCTGACGAGACTCCGGATGGTAAAAGGAAGGCTAGGTCTTATATAATATGAATTTTGAAGAAGATTCAGTTGCGTTTGCCCCAATCAGAACCACAAACATCGAAACTGCATATATTAAGACGTTTTAAGAGGAATTACTAAAGTTAATGCAAAAATAAAATTAAAATTGGAAGTTTATTGTTAATAACAAAAGAAAGTAACGCTGCCTGGACTGAATTAAGAATGTAAAAGACAAGATGGCACATTAGTGCCTTTCATGTATTATTATAACTATTTTAAAAAGACTCGGGGCGCTCGTGTTTACAACACAAGAACGCTTCCACACTTATCTCGTACCATTAAAATTCAGGAACAGACCTTTGAAACATATGCTGGGAGCGTACGACGAATTAGTGCATTTAGAAGACCGTATTTCACTTCCATTATTCAAATGTCTGTTGATTTTGTAGCTGAATATTGATATTCCGACATTGCTAAGGGATTCTACCTAATAATCTGAGACGCGTGCAATGTGGGAGGACATAGTACCAGAAATATTTTAATTACTTAACTGAGTTTTAGCACAAGGACAGGAATAGGATTGGTAATGTCATTTTGAAAGATTCAGTGGCATACCCTGATATGACAATGAATTTCAAGTGTGACTCGGCCTATCCAATATTAGAATGGACAGAAAAACAATTCGTATCTACTGATTTGTGGTCAGAAGAGAGCCAGCCAATTTATCACGTAAACTAATTTAGAGTTAAAGCAATGCTTCAGAAAACATTGACTTTGCTTCATATGTGCAGATTTTCTGGGACAAAATGCCTGAATAACCGCATACGCGAGCAGGTGTTATGATATACAAGACTTTCCATGTCAGTTTTATTAGAGGCGGTATCTTTCAAATTCGTTGTTTGTGAAGCTCACTACTACGAAACTGTACTACATGGAGTACATATAGATAAAACGAAGCACAGAGAGAAGAAAAAGGTTAATAACAAAACATTGATGGTGATAATAACAAAAATAATTTAATGAATAATAATTACTAAAAAAACAAAAACTTCGCAAGGTTGCTGTTCTCAAAACTGTATTGTGGTCGTAGGTTAAAATTAAACAAGATGTTTGGCCGAATTCTACAGTCACCATCTTCAGGGGTGATCATTGTAGGAGTTAAATGGTTAGATTTTAACCGACGACCAAGGCAATACAGCCCGGAAAATGCGTTCTTAAGTATGGCGACACCGGCCGTGAAAACAGCCCAAGATACTCTATAAGGTTGCTATTATATAACAATCTGATGTGCTCTATTCACATGACTTTCTCTACATCTTTGCAACGAATTATTTTTAAAAAGCTTATTCTTTTATTTACTTAATGCTAATCGAGAAAAATAAATAGCAGAAATTGTCTTATTACTTTCTTCCTTGTAAGTAGAAGGGAAATAAGGGAGTACCATAAGTTAAAGTGATAGTCAAAAGCTGGTTGCTATGTGACAGTAGTTCCTTTGTTTGTATGGACACGAGTTTACACATTCCTGTATGAGAAAAGTTTAAGTTTTTTAAAGTTGAAACCAAAAACAAGGAATATCTCAAAACGATCAACTCCACGAAAAAAATGCATATAACATAAATAGTGTGTGTTTACGTGTTCTACATTTTTTGTGTAGTAAGTTTTCGTTTATCTCTTACGGTTTAGCTGTTATGCGAAATTCCGTAAAATTCATCCAGAATAAATTAGTATTCAGAAGCCATTCCCAGAATATTCAAGATATACATTTTATTTGTCAAATAAATTTCTTTAATATACGAAATTTTATTCAAAATCTTTAGAGCAATTTTTGACGATGTTTTCTAAAGTTATGTTCATGAGGAAAAGTTGGCGATGTGTTAGTATCTCAGACGTTGGGTTGTTTACAAGCAGGTGAACCGAGATTTCTCCGGAAATATATTTTGTTTTACAAACTTCACGCCATCAGAGTAAAGGGCAGAGGGAAGAAGAGTGCAATACAATACCTTCTCTATACACTATGTACGTGTAGAGAAAGTAACAATTCGTATCTGTCACTATTACTGGTTTGTGGTCAAAACGTTAATTAGACATAGCTCAGGGCGCTTCAAACACACTGTGCTGCAATGCTATTTGTAAAATGAAATATTCCAGTGTGTTATATTCTCTACTAAATCTGTGTGTGTTATATTCTCTACTTATTCACCTCCTATTCTCTATATGTTCATAGTTTCACTGTAAAGAGAACCATTAATATACTAGGTTGTATATATATTTTTTCAGTAGACATAACTTCAATATATAGCTTTAAATATATTCAAGTCACGGCTCAGAACTCTCCCCACCACCCTCATTTCACTATCTATTCCCTCTCATTCGGTGGAATCACCACGCGGCACGATATGCCAGACTACATGCCGGTTCCCTGCTATTTTTGGCTCGGAGTATATTTGTGAGAACATATGTTTAGTAGTGAACTTTAATATTCCAAAAAAAGACGATTGAGCATGTAGATGCAGTTTGGGAAGCTATATGACGTATTCAATCAGCGCAAACAATTTTTCCTGACATAACCAATCTGCTAGAATTGAGCAGTGCACAGTTTTATACAAAGAGTGAGTATAGATGGATATACATTGGCCATGTTAGGAACTGTTATATTTTACTCTTGTTTGTGTTATTTTTAATATATCGAATTCCTTTGAAAATCTTTGAATCTTTGAATCTTTGGCGTTTATACATTAATTCTTTAAACAATTTCTGCTGTTTAAAATGCCACACGTATTAATGGTTTCATGAGATAAAAGACGTTATTCTTTTCTTTGAAATATATTTTATTTTTGTTAAATTCGAAAATAGTTATATACTATTGTAGTTAGTGGACTATTTTAGTAGAATCTTAGCCTATTGTGTTAAAATCGGTTCTATTGAAGTTTGGATTCAATTCTGAACAAAACATTATTATTATTATTATTATTATTATTATTATTATTATTATTATTATTATTATTATTATTATTATTACAGAATAATCCATTTGTTTGAGTGCTCAAAATATTTAATATTTTTTTTAATGTTAAATTCCCACTAAGTTAATGTTTATTATACGACTTGTATGCTGTGTCGCTTGTTGCTGTGTGAACTTGCAGCTTACTTATTTCATTACATTATCTTCGCTCAAGCATGCCGGTCCTCATGGTCACGCTCGCTAAAGCGTCTCGCTTTGGTGCCTCGTGGGCAGGGGATCGTGGGTTCGAGTCCCGCCTTGGGCATGGGTGTTATATGTTTGTGCAATGTGTATATGTTTGTAAAAGAAACAGTAAAACCAGTAATCAGTAAAACCTACGGGGGGAAATGTAAATAGGAATACAGTACCGGAGTCCCGATCAGACTCCGTTACTGTTTATATATATAAAAAGGCATCAGGGTCGCAATACGACTTACTTGCAGTTGTCTTGGTTTCCCAAATATGAACACTATGTGATTAATTCCGCGAAGTAACTTATTCTGAAGTTATTCTCATTCTCCTTATCTATTTCACAAGAAGCTGCGCTTAGGGTTAACTGTATCACCTCATAGAGGATGATCCATTTTTAGTGATTAGTACTATTATTAAACCGAAAAGCAATCTCTCTGATTGAATTTTTATTAAAATTCAGATCAAATGATACAATCTTATACTTTATAAGCGCACCATTCTGTACAGAACTACAGAATTGTCAATAAAGGTATGATATCGATAAAAATCGAAAATTTAATTTTGTGACTTGACCTTTCTGTGTGAAAGATACCGAAATTCATTAATTATAAACAGTCTTCAAAGTGATTTGGGTTAAATATAAATTAAATCATGTACTGTACTTAAAATATAATCTCTATAAACTCTTATTAAGTTTAAATTAGAACGCCAAATGCTTAAAAACAATTGCATATTCCTCTTTCCTTTATTTTGTCGAGGGAACATTAACCCATACCGGTAGGTGGCTACAGATAAAGTCAGCCTGGGCTGGGTACAGGTTGGCTTTATCTGTAGTCAGTCCCACACGCCTGGCTGCGGAACTGTCTGGAACTGAACAACTGGAGTGGAGGGCAAAAGACATTAATGGTCGCTCGCAATACATTGGTTGTAATTAGAACAGCTACGTATAATTACGTCATGAAGATACCTGAGTAGGGAATAATTGCGACAACACGTTCCTTATGATCATCAGCATCTATACACAGGGGTTAGACCTTGAATGTCCTGTTGGAAGTTGAATAAAATCATTTCATTCACTAGACGGACTTTCATTCCTCAACTGAACAAAACACAAGTAAATATTATCATTGAACTTGAATATAGCATACCTGCATATAAAGTGTTTTACGAACAGGATGTAAGCATCACAGAGAACGTAATTCAGCTTTAATTCCATTTTCTCAGTTTCTTCTCAGTGATTCCATGTACACTTTCTCTTTTTACTTTAATGCACAAAGTCGTCAACAAGAATTATAAAGAGGGTTTGTTAAGAGTGTCTGTGCAGTAAAGTGGTCAAAATGCTGAATTAAAAATGAAAAATATGCTGGGTTCGATTCTAGGCTGATGAAGCTATTCTTATTTCCCTCCCTCAAGAGCCTGGAAATATGAATGCGATACTGAATGTGTATTAAGTTAATCGAAGAGTACACTTTTAAGGTACACCTCAACAATTTAAGTAGTCGTTATAGGAGGTCAATGTTATAATACAACATTACCTAAGGCGGCATGTAAATAAATTAAAAACAAGCAAATAAATAAAATGATTTAGCAGAAAACAAAACAGATCTGCGATACTGGATTTTCAGAGATGGTATATACAGTATAAAAATAAAATAAACGTGAAATTAGGAACCTGTATTCCTCTTCAGTATATATATATATATATATATATATATATATATATATATATATATATATATATATATATATATATATTAGTATATCAATATGTGCGCAACAGGAGAGTATGATCTGTGCTTCCTGAAATAATTTATAAACAAATCTAAAATTAGAATCAATTATTACTTAATGCTATTTATGTTCTAACACTTAGCGCCCTGCGGTGCTGTGTTTCAATCTAATTACAGATTAGAAAAGCTAAGTTAATCGAGATTTCGAGTATTTTTTTTTAAGTTTAGGACAAATTGTAATATTGAATCTAATATTTTGGCATTGCCTTCTAATGCTAATGAGCATGTACACAATAGTTGTAAGAGTGAAATTAGTGTTTTCATTAGCTCTGTCTGATGAGAAGGGGAACTACTGAAGGATCTGTATCAGAGTTTGGCATCATCTTGCCTTTATTCTCATGGAAACAATTGTTACTTTCTCTATACGTACTATGTGCATAGTGTATAGAGAAGGTATTGTATTGCACCCAAAATTCAATACCGAGATTTCACCGCAAATATATGTTTTGAGACCCCCTGAATCCAAAAAAAAGCATTTTTAGAATAATGTCCGTGTGTCTGTCTGTGTGTCTGTGGGCAGCATAGCTTAAAAAGGGAAAGACCGTTAAAAACCAAACTTAATATTTAAGTTTGATATCTTCCACGGATGCGACACGAAGATTTTCAAGACAATCTCCCCACCCCAAACTACCCTTTACATGGAAAAAAATTCGAAAATTTTGATTTTCTTAAAAATGGCTCTAACGATTTTGATTAAAATCTCGTAAATTTTGATTTTCTTAAAAATGGCTATAATGATTTTGATTAAAATCTTGTAAATTTAAGATATTTACTTGACAAATAAAATATATATCTTGAATTTTCTGGAAATAGCCTCTGAAGACCACTTTATTCTGGATGAATTTTACGGATTTTTGCATAACTGCTAAACCGTAAGAGATGGACAAAAACTTACCACACAGCAAATGTAGAGCACATTAATATTATATTACATTACATACATTTTTTCGTGGAGTTGAACGTTTTTAAGATATCCCTTGTTTTTATTTTCAGCTATGAAAAACTCCTGTGCATACAAACAAAGGAGCTTCAGTGACATAGCAACCAGCTTTTGACTATCACTTTAACCTGTGGTACTCCCTTATTTCGCTTTTGCTTACAAGGAAACAAGTAATAAAACTATTTCTGCTAATTTTTTCTCGATTAGCATGAAGTAAATAGAAGTAAGAGCTTTTTAAGAATAATTTGTTGCAGAGATGTAGAGAAAGTCATGTGAATGGAACACATCACATTTTTTACGCAAAAATACACTGAGTATAGTCTGTGATATTTCAATGGTACAAATTTGTCACGTCTCAGAGCAGCTAGCCACTAACTCAGTAATTCCGGTTCATGTATTAGAAAACTAAAATAAATGATCACTCACGAGAATAAATCGGCATTAAATTGGAACACTAATGTTTATCCTTACCGATGGAAACTGGTCTCGGAATCATTTATCCGGTGGTTGGTACAGTTACATAGCATAGGAATGCACCATGTTAATTACTAAACCATCTCACTTTTAAAGCCTTTTAAGCGAACTGAACAAATGACAAAAAGCCTTTTCTGCCCTGGCTATGCGCGAGAGGTTTCAATTAGCGACAGCAACACTAGCGCCAACGCTGAGTCTAGGTAATGCAATTCCAAGGTATTTGATCTGTACCCTTATGAAACAGACATCTTTGACAATTTAGCTCCACTATTAAAGCACCAATACAAAGACCGAGATTAGGCAATTTCAACCAATCGCGGTCATCTGACTGGAGTGTTATCGCAGCTGATGTTCGCTTCTTTGTAATCTTGTTGCACCTCTCGTTCGTTTGTTTAATCTCCTGTATAGGAGGCAGTGAAGAAAGAAAAAAAAATCGGCAAATAAACATGGTTGAATGAGTCATGTACCATTTGAGAACTAATGTAAGTATTACAATGATAAAATCTCCCTTCCTATATATTATAAATTATTAATAGTGTATTTCGCTGAATTGTCTTATCAAATACAACTCGTGTTTTCATCTCTTCGCTGTGGTCGTGAATTATCGACAAGGTGAAAACGCTAGTGCTGTGATAAGCTGCTTGCCTGTAGATTTACACCTTCCTGGCAGTGGACGTACAAAGGATCGTTAGTGAGGTGCGTGGGTGTAAGAGAGACCTCGACCCTTTGACCTGCAAGATATCAACTCTTTTTAAGGGACATATTTTTTTGTGCACCACTTTCGATGTCAGAGAAGAATGAACGAGCCTGCTAGTGCCGTGGTATTGTGTTCTGAAAGGTCTTCTTCAGAAAGGTATTTCGATTTAGATAACCGAAGCATTTTCGAACCAGATATAACAAGCGGTATAATATTGTAAATGGAAGTATGCACTTATTCTCTGTGAAGGAATGCAGGTGAGAAAAGCGCGCCTCAAGGACTTTCCAATTAGTGTTTGTTACCTTCTTCAAAGCTAATTGTATTTCTCGCGTCGTCATTACGCACAATTTAACATCCAAATTACATCCTTCGCCATACACATTTACTTTCCCTAAAGCTCGAAATGAACAGTTGTGCTGATTCCGTTTTCGTTCAGCAAAGGTGAAAGTTGGGGTTTTGAATGAATAACCCAACATATTCAGATTTAAATCAGTAAAACTGGCGTAAAATGTTACGTTAAGCCTGAATAATTAATAATTTCTCTACACGTACTATATACATAGTGTATAGAGAAGGTACTGGATTGCATTAAAAAATTCAATGCCGAGATTTCACCGGAAATATTGAGACCTCCTGAATAAAATAAATAAATAAATAAATAAATAAAAAAAACATTTTTAGAAAAATGTCCGTGTGTGTGCAGCATAGCTCAAAAAGGAAAAGTCTGTTAAATACCAAACTTGGTATTTAAGTTTAGTGTTTTCCAAGGATGCAATACGAATATTTTCATGAAAATCCCCCCAACCAACTACCCTTCACATGGAAAAATTTTCGAAAATGTTTACCTCCTCAAAAATGGCTCTAACGATTTTGATTAAAATCTCTTATGTTTAAGATATTTATGTGACAAACAAAATGTATACCTTGAATCTTATGAAAATTGCCTCTGAAGATATCTTTATTCTAGATGAATTTTGCATAACTGGTAAACGGTAAGAGATAGACAAAAACGTACTTGATAGAAAATGAATAGCTCTTTAGAACACACAATTTATGTTTAGTGGAGTTCATCGTTTTGAGATATCCCTTCTTGTTGGATTCAGCTATGAAGTGCTTTTCTCATACAGGAATTTGTCAACCGCTGTCCATACAAATAAAAGGAACTTCAGTCACATAGCAACCAGCTTTTGACTATCACTTTAACCTATGTTAATCCCTTATTTCGCTTCTACTTACAAGTAAGCAAGTAATTTCTATTAATTATTTCTCGATTAGCATCAAGTGAATAGAAGCACAAGCCTTTAACAACAATTTGTTGTAGATATGTTGAGAATTGTTTTATAAATATTTATATAGCTTTATAATCTAAGAATGTGTTTTGTTTTACGGAAATAGCTGATTACGAAATATCTTAACATTTTTGTATACAGAGAAACTCTGGTAAGGTCTTAGAGCAAGCAAACACGTGACGAACACGTGACAATATTTCTGATGTGTTACCTCCACATTAATATTCGAAAAAAAAGTTTGTGCAACTGGTTTTATTACATATTCCCTCGTAGGTACAATGGGGATGGTGGAATACAGTAAACTGAAACGACAGTCAATCTTTTAGGAATTGTCCGTATGTGATGGCTTTGAAAAGGAAATCGACCAATAAGTAACTCGCATTTGAGAAAAGTATAAGTTTTTGAAAATTCACACCAATAAAAATTAAAGGACATGGTTAAGAAGAATAAATGAATGAATAGCTTTGACACGCATTGCGTTGTTTCCGAGATGTGCGTTTTGCTTTTGTGTCTTTGGTAAGTCATTTAAAATAAACAGAGCTTCAGAGACCATTGTCAGGAAAGACGTTACAAATGTGCCATTTTTATGAAATGGTTGTAGCTAATATTTCTCGAGAAGTATTGCATGTAAACGTTAGGGTGGGGCATTTTTCTTAAACATTTTCGCATCGCATACTTAGAACGCGTAGCAATTAAATAGTAACTTCTGTGTTAAATACCTTTCCGTTTTTGAGTTATGCAGCGCACCACACACACTCGGCTGTCACGTAGCTCAGCCGTACCTGCCATGAGAGGGACACCAGGTTCGATTCCGTTTTTTTTTTTTTTTTTTTTTTTTAAAACAATAACGGAGTCTGATCAGGACTCCGGTACTGTATCCCTATTTACATTTCCCCCCGTAGGTTTTACTGATTACTGGTTTACTGGTTTTTACTGTTTCTTTTACATTGCACAAACATATAACATCCATGTCCAAGGCGGGACTCGAACCCACGATCCCCTGCCCACGAAGCACCAAAGCGAGACGCTTTAGCGAGCGTGGCCATGGGGACCGGCTCGTTTGGGATTGGGAAGTTTTCACTAGTCAAAATCTTTCCCTTTCTTCTCCAGAGCCTGGAACAATGAATGAGAGCATGGAAATGTATGTGTGTGTGAGAGAGAGAGATAATAGGTAAAATTGAAAGAAAAACTGCACTGCCGATAGGATGTTTGAGAAGTAAATGCCGCCGTGCTGTTAAAGTCGTAAATTGAACAACACAAAGTAATCTTTCTGCTTATCTATTTCATGCATAGCACATAGGTAGACAGAACATTGCATTCGACACCGATATTTCACTGGAAATACACGTTTCAGGAATAAAAACAATTGAAAAAATGGTGCACGGTTGTGTGTATGTGACTGTGAACAGCGTAACTGAAAAATAAAAAATCTGTCAAATACCAAGCTGGTTATATAAGTTCATCTTGCAAGGATGTGATCTAAAGTTTCTTATGGTATCTATTGTGACTGTTAATTATCAGCCTTCTTGTAGTATTATAGCCTGAGATTACCTGCAGGCAATATAAATATCGGTGTTATTGGGAATTAAATTAGCGGGTTGTTGTTGTGGGCTGTGCTAAACAAAACTTTTGATTAGTAAAACATTTCTGAAGATGTGTGCATAGGTACGTTTTCGAGTCTGTGTTACTGTGTGTGTTTTTGTGTCTGAGTTTGCGTGTGTTTTTGTGTCTGAGTTTGTATGTGTTTTTGTGTCTGAGTTGGTCTGTGTTTTTGTGTCTGAGTTGGTCTGTGTTTTTGTGTCTGAGTTTGTATGTGTTTTTGTGTCTGAGTTGGTATGTGTTTTTGTGTCTGAGTTGGTCTGTGTTTTTGTGTCTGAGTTTGTATGTGTTTTTGTGTCTGAGTTGGTATGTGTTTTTGTGTCTGAGTTGGTCTGTGTTTTTGTGTCTGAGTTGGTATGTGTTTTTGTGTCTGAGTTGGTCTGTGTTTTTGTGTCTGAGTTGGTATGTGTTTTTGTGTCTGAGTTGGTATGTGTTTTTGTGTCTGAGTTGGTCTGTGTTTTTGTGTCTGAGTTTGTATGTGTTTTTGTGTCTGAGTTGGTATGTGTTTTTGTGTCTGAGTTGGTCTGTGTTTTTGTGTCTGAGTTGGTCTGTGTTTTTGTGTCTGAGTTTGTGTGTGTTTTTGTGTCTGAGTTTGTATGTGTTTTTGTGTCTGAGTTTGTATGTGTTTTTGTGTCTGAGTTGGTCTGTGTTTTTGTGTCTGAGTTTGTGTGTGTTTTTGTGTCTGAGTTTGTATGTGTTTTTGTGTCTGAGTTTGTGTGTGTTTTTGTGTCTGAGTTTGTATGTGTTTTTGTGTCTGAGTTGGTATGTGTTTTTGTGTCTGAGTTGGTCTGTGTTTTTGTGTCTGAGTTGGTCTGTGTTTTTGTGTCTGAGTTTGTGTGTGTTTTTGTGTCTGAGTTGGTCTGTGTTTTTGTGTCTGAGTTTGTGTGTGTTTTTGTGTCTGAGTTTGCGTGTGTTTTTGTGTCTGAGTTTGCGTGTGTTTTTGTGTCTGAGTTTGCGTGTGTTTTTGTGTCTGAGTTGGTCTGTGTTTTTGTGTCTGAGTTGGTCTGTGTTTTTGTGTCTGAGTTGGTCTGTGTTTTTGTGTCTGAGTTGGTATGTGTTTTTGTGTCTGAGTTGGTATGTGTTTTTGTGTCTGAGTTGGTCTGTGTTTTTGTGTCTGAGTTGGTCTGTGTTTTTGTGTCTGAGTTGGTCTGTGTTTTTGTGTCTGAGTTGGTCTGTGTTTTTGTGTCTGAGTTGGTCTGTGTTTTTGTGTCTGAGTTGGTCTGTGTTTTTGAACCTGAGTTGGTGTGCGTTTTTGAGTCTGTGTTAGTGTGTGTTTTTGTATCTGAGTGTGTGTGTGTGTGTGTTTTTGAGTCTTTGTTAGTGTGTGTTTTTGTACCTAAGTTTGTGTGTGTTTTTGTACCTAAGTTTGTGTGTGTTTTGTATCTGAGTTTGTGTGCGTTTTTGTTTCTGAGTTTGTATGTGTTTTTGTGTCTTGAGTTTGTATGTGTTTTTGTATCTGATTTTTGTGTGTTTTTGAGTCTGTGTTAGTGTTTTTTTGTATATGAGTTTGTGTGTATTTTTGAGTCTGTGTTAGCGTGTGTTTTTGTATCTGATTGTGTGTGTGTGTGTGTGTGTGTGTGTTTTTGAGTCTGTGTTAGGGTGTGTTTTTGTACCTAAGTTTGTGTGTGTTTTGTATCTGAGTTTGTGTGCGTTTTTGTATCTGAGTTTGTGTGTGTTTTTGTATCTGAGTTTGTGTGTGTTTTTGAGTCTGTATTAGTGTGTGTGTTTTTGTGTCTGTGTTAGCGTTTGTTTTTGTATCTGAGTTTGTTTGTGTTTTTGTATCTGAGTTTGTGTTTGTTTTTGTATCTGAGTTTGTGTGTGTTTTTGAGTCTGTGTTAGTGTGTGTCTGTTTTTGTGTCTGACTTTGTGTGTGTTTTTGTGTCTGAGTTTGTGTGTGTTTTTGAGTCTGTGTTAGTGTGTGTGTGTTTTTGTGTCTGAGGTTGTGTGAGTTTTTGTATCTGATTTTGTGTGTGTTTTTGAGTCTGCGTTAGTGTGTGTTTGTGTTTTTGTGTGTTTGAGTGTGTGTGTGTTTGTGTACATTTTTTGTGTCTGAGTGTGTGTGTGTGTTTTTATGTTTGTGTTTTTGTGTCTGCGTCGGTGTATGTCTTATCGGGGAGAGTTCCATACTGCAGCCCCTTGCGCTTATTGTGCGTTAGAATCCCAGAAAGAGGATGTCGGGCAGCTGAAACCGACCGCGGGGAAAGAGCCACGGTGGTAAGTCTCTAATATAGTCCAAACGGGGAGCGCCAGGAGCCCGGGCCTTGGTTCTGACTAAACTTACCAACTCTTACACAGACTCCAACACCACTCTGCCAGCGAGGGCTTCACTACCACGGAGGGGTGTCACCATCGTAGTCACAACCCTGAAAAAGACCGATACGGCTGAAACCAGGAAGTTCAGGAGATTAAAGAAACCTCTCCAGCATTTGCCTGGTGGCCCACAAAACCCCATGGGTTAAAGAGATCGGTCACGGGAATCGCACCTACGACCTCCCATGTCAGTCCCAACCTGAGCCACCGCTTGTTCATCTTAGGCTTGTAGAAACAGTTTAAGTGATTTAGTTGTTCCTGACTTTCGATGTGTCAGCCGCAACAATGCAAAACAATAGATTTCAATTACAGATGCATGTTTCAAGGCTCATTAATTAGCATTGTTATCTTCTTCGTGCTTTCAAAGTTGTGAATATGAAAACCATGCGCTTTTAGTATTTTGAAAAGCTATAATCTCAGTTACAACCCAACGAGAAAATACCTAGGTATTAAAGGCAATTTGTATCCACAACCTCAAAGTTCCCATGTTTACCTCACAAGTATGGAAAATTCTTAGTCGCTCAAGCATTTTACTTTGTCTAGCACATATGTACAAGCACATAGGAGGTAGAGAAGTATCGTCCTCCATCTAAATTGGATACCGAGATTTCATTGGAAATGTATACATTTTGAGGATTTCTGAATCCAAAATGAAGCATTTTTAGAAAAAGCTAGTGTATGCGTGTATGCGTGCGTGTGTGTGTGTTCAATGTGAATGACTTTTGCAATACCTAGCAAACCCTAGCTAGCTTATGTCTTATATTCGGGCTAGCTGTTTCTGTTATTGGTTTCAATTTTAAAACATTTATACTCCTCTCAAACAAAAAATCATTGTTTTACTCGTAACCATCAAAGAGATAAATTTCAATGACAACCACATACCACGGCATTTAAGGGTTTGACTATCGCTTTAGCTAATGCATTTCTTTAGTTCCCCTATAAGTAGCAATTTACGGTTTATCTCGATTGACAAGGAGCAGATAGAAGAGTAATGTTTCGCAACAAGGAGACTGCTTCCCTCATGTAATGTTATGAATAGCCGCTCCCCATACTGTAGCAGTGATCTCGATTGACAAGGAGCAGATAGAAGAGTAATGTTTCGCAACAAGGAGACTGCTTCCCTCATGTAATGTTATGAATAGCCGCTCCCCATACTGTAGCAGTGATCTCGATTGACAAGGAGCAGATAGAAGAGTAATGTTTCGCAACAAGGAGACTATGCTTCCCTCATGTAATGTTATGAATAGCCGCTCCCCATACTGTAGCAGTGATCTCGATTGACAAGAAGAGTAATGTTTCGCAACAAGGAGACTATGCTTCCCTCATGTAATGTTATGAATAGCTACTCCCCATACTGTAGCAGTGATCTCGATTGACAAGGAGCAGATAGAAGAGTAATGTTTCGCAACAAGGAGACTATGCTTCCCTCATGTAATGTTATGAATAGCCGCTCCCCATACTGTAGCAGTGATCTCGATTGACAAGAAGAGTAATGTTTCGCAACAAGGAGACTATGCTTCCCTCATGTAATGTTATGAATAGCTACTCCCCATACTGTAGCAGTGATCTCGATTGACAAGGAGCAGATAGAAGAGTAATGTTTCGCAACAAGGAGACTATGCTTCCCTCATGTAATGTTATGAATAGCCGCTCCCCATACTGTAGCAGTGATCTCGATTGGCAAGGAACAGATAGAAGAGTAATGTTTCGCAACAAGGAGACTATGCTTCCCTCATGTAATGTTATGAATAGCTACTCCCCATACTGTAGCAGTGATCTCGATTGACAAGGAGCAGATAGAAGAGTAATGTTTCGCAACAAGGAGACTATGCTTCCCTCATGTAATGTTATGAATAGCCATTCCCCATATTGTAGCAGTGATCTCGATTGACAAGGAGCAGATAGAAGAGTAATGTTTCGCAACAAGGAGACTATGCTTCCCTCATGTAATGTTATGAATAGCCACTCCCCATATTGTAGCAGTGATCTCGATTGACAAGGAACAGATAGAAGAGTAATGTTTCGCAACAAGGAGACTATGCTTCCCTCATGTAATGTTATGAATAGCCATTCCCCATATTGTAGCAGTGATCTCGATTGACAAGGAGCAGATAGAAGAGTAATGTTTCGCAACAAGGAGACTATGCTTCCCTCATGTAATGTTATGAATAGCCACTCCCCATATTGTAGCAGTGATCTCGATTGACAAGGAACAGATAGAAGAGTACTGTTTCGCAACAAGGAGACTGCTTCCCTCATGTAATGTTATGAATAGCCACTCCCCATACTGTAGCAGTGATCTCGATTGACAAGGAGCAGATAGAAGAGTAATGTTTCGCAACAAGGAGACTATGCTTCCCTCATGTAATGTTATGAATAGCCACTCCCCATACTGTAGCAGTATGCTGTGGAAGCTCTGGGTTCCATTACTGCTACTGGCACTACCTTTCTGAAAATATGCTACTCCCGTTCCTACACTGTAGCCAGAAGGCTGAGTGTGCAGCGGTTGTGCGGAACGCTTTGTCGTTCTTAGGCAGTTACCCCATGCGGTTGGTTATCTTACGTTTGCTGAACAATGGCTGTAATATTCACTTTACTAGTGTTGCATTACATGAAATAGAAAGCTACGGTTCTAGAAAATATATCATAAAAATCTGATGTGCACCGTTCACATGGCTTTCTCTACATCTCTGCAACAAATTGTTCTTAAAAAGTTTATACTTCTATTTACTTCATTCTAATCAGAAAAAAATTAGCAGAAATAGTCTTATTACTTGCTTCCTTGTAAGTATAAGGGAAATAAGGGAGTAGCATAGGTTAAAGTGATAGTCAAAAACTGGTTGCTATGTGACTGAAGTCCCTTTGTTTGTATGGACAGCAGTTGACAAATTACTGTTTGTGAATGGTATACCTTTTTTCAAAACAGAAATCAAAAACAAGGAATGTCTCAAATACGAACTCCACGAAAAAAATGTATATAACATAAATCGTGTGTTTTAACGTGCTCTAAATTTTTCGTGTTGTAAGTTTTTGTTCATCTCTTACGTTTTAGCAGTTATTCAAAATTCCGTAAAATTCATCCAGAATAAAGTACTCTTTAGAAGTTATTCCCAGAAAATTCAAGCTATACATTTTATTAGTCTGATAAATATCTTTAATATACGATAGCTTAATCAAAATCGTTAGAGCCAGTTTTGAGAAAATCAAAATTTTCGAAAAACTTTCCATTTAAAGGGTAGTTGGGGGTGGGGAATTTTTCTCAAAATATTCGTGTCGCATCCCTGGAAGATACTAAACTTAAATACCAAGTTTGGTATTTTACCGACTTTTCGTTTTTGAGTTTTCGTATTCACGGACACACGTACGCACACGGACCTTTTTGTGAAAATGCTTATTTTTTGGATACGGGAGACCCTAAAACAAATATTTCCGGTAAAAACTTGGTATAGAATTTTGGGTGGAATGCAATGCCTTCCCTATACACTATGTACCTAGTACGCGTAGAGAAATTAAAAATACATCACTGAAGGGCAAAATCAAGACGAAAATAAGATTAAAGAGAAAATTATATAAATATTTTGTGTTAAAACACACGACTTTCTCTACCCATTCTTCAATAAACTGTTCTAAAAAATAATTTTTCTGTGTGTAATAGATTAGTTATAGATAAGCTAAGAGACATATTTTCTTCTACATACAATGGAGAAGGCGCATACATAGGCTCAAGCATTAGGCACATCTTTTAGGACCTGGTCTCTATGCGAAGACTTTGTACATATTTTCCTTTCTCCTTGAACAGGAGAAATAAATCCGAATAACGATCTTCCTTAAATACTTCAAAATTCAAAAGCAATGACGATAATATCACAAAAATGGATGTCACAACAGCAAATGTATTTCACACGGTTTAGCAAAATGCGGCAAATAAAGAGGTCTTCAGAGGATGTTCCCACAAATTTCAAGATACACGCTTTATTTGCAATGTAAATATCTTTAATATACGGGATTTTAATGAAAAGCATTAAAGTCATTTTTTAGAAAGTCAGAATTTTTCTACGCAGAGAGTAGTTTGTATTGGGAGGATTATCTTGAAAATCTTTGTGTCGCATCCCTAGCAGATACCAAATAGCAAGTTTGATGTTTAACGGTCATTTCGTTTTGGAGCTATGCTGTCCAGACACACACACACACACACTCTCACACACACAAACACACACACACACACTCTCACACTCTCACACCCACACACTCACACACTGACCTTTTTATAAAAACCTGATGTGTTCCATTCACATGACTCTCTCTATATCTCTGCAACAAATTATTGTTAGAAAGCATATGCTTCTATTTTAATTTATGCTAATTGAGAAAAAATTAACAGAAATAGTCTTAATCCTTGTAAGTAGAAGCGAAATAAGGGAGTAGCATAGGTTAAAGTGATAGTCAAAAGCTGGTTGCTATGTGACTGAAGTTTCTTTGTTTGTATGGACAGGAGTTGACAAATTCCTGTATGAGAAAAGTATGTTTTTCAAAGCTGAAACCAAAAACAAGGAATATCTAAAAAACGATCAACTCCACGAAAAACAATGTGTATAACATAAATTGTGTGTGGTAAGTTTTTGTCCATCTTTTACGGCTTAGCAGTTATGCAAAATTCCGTAAAATTCATCCAAAATAAAGTAGTCTTCGGAGGCTATTCCCAGAAAATGCAAGACATACATTTTATTTGTCAGGTAAATATCTTTAATATACGAATTTTAATCAAAATCGTTTCAGCCATTTTTGAGAAAATCAACATTTTCAAAAAAAAGTTCCGTGTAGAAAGTAGTTGGGGAGGAGGAAATTTTCTTGAAAATCTTCGTGTCGCATCCTTGGAAGATACTAAACTTAAATAACAAGTTCGGTATTTAGCGATATTTTCGTTTTTTTAGCTATGCTGTCCACAGACACACACACGGATATTTTTTAAAAATGATTTTTTTTTATTCAGGGGGACCCAAAACATATATTTCCGGTGCTGCAATCTCGGTATGGACTTTTTGGACGGAATACAATACCTTCTCTATCCACTATGTACCTACATTGGTTAGAGAAAGTAAGAAAAAGTCCGTGGATTGGCTCAACAGGGAAGCTCACAAGGAATCGAATTCAAACAAAAGAGTGCTAACAGAGTGTGTCCAACGTCACAAAGACCAGCCTAAAGAAGCGCATAAACAAGAATGTTCTTCAGAAATGGAGACCTCGCAAGCAAGCAAGGTTCCATGACGTCATATAGTGCTAATGCAAAGCCTTGACTTCAACATGTAGTATCGTTCTATATTACTTTCTCTATACGTATTGTGTACATACGTATTGTGTTCCACCCAAAAATTCCATACTGAGATTTCACCTGAAATAAATGTTTTGAGGTCCCCTAAGGCCAAAGATCATTCTAGAAAAAGGTCTTTGTGTGTGTCTGTGGATAGCAGACGTAGTTTTAATTACTAAAATAGCGTTAAATACCAAACTTGGTGTTTAGGTTTACTATCTTCCAAGAATGCGACAAGATAATCCCTCCACCCGAAACAATCCTTTACATGGAGCATTTGTTTGAAAATTACCTTTTTCTTAAAAACAGCCAACTATTTTGATTAAAATAGCGCATATTATAGATATTTAGATCACAAATTAAATGCACATATTGAATTTTCTGGGAACAGTATCTGAAGACCTGTTCGTTCTGGATGAATTTTCCTCAATTTTGCGTAACTAGTAAACCGTAAGACAGACAAAAATAGAAAATGTAGATCTCGTTATTTTTTGGGTAGTTTTTAACGCCCGGTTTTAGTACTTGAGGCACCGCAGGCGATGACACTGATGGTACACGGAATGAAGATGCAGCACCGGTGGAATGAGATGGCGGGGGAAACCGGAGAACCCGTCCCTTTGGCCACCACAAATCTCACATGGGATGAAACCGGGCCGTGTAGGTGAGAGGCGAGTGACCACGCGGCCACATCTCCTTAAAACAAGCATCTTTTATACAGTTTACTATTTCCAAGACATTCCTTGTTATTGGTTTCAAGTTTAAACGGGGGGTTACCTTTCCTAACATATGGTTTTGATTACTGCTGGCGTTGCAAAAGGAACCAAACTTCAATTGTTCACATAGCGACTAGCTTTTAAAAGACAAGACTATCGCTGTAGCCATATTTCCCTTCTGCTGTGTATTATAAGAGGTTACAGTTCTGATTGTGAATAAGGTGTACTGTACATTTAGATTGCAGTATTTGAATATCTTTATCTTTTTATTTTCGTGTTTACTCTTTTAAGTCTTTGTTGTTGTTGTTGTTGTTGTTTTAATATTGCTTTTATTACAAAATCACATGTTGTCTGTGTGATTGTTGAAGCTCGATGTTTGATATTGTTATTTCAATAAAAACACTTATTCCATCATTCACACAAAGAACTAGGTAGTAAGACTTTCTTATAATGTTCATCTCGATTAGCTTGGTGTAGATAAAAAAATCTCTTTTGTAACAATATTTTGTTTGCAAAACAGGCAGAGAAACTCATGTGAATGGATTTTTATATCAATTGCTCTATCTTGCCCTCGTAGAACGAAGTAAATACGGGAGCTTGTTTCATTTGTTTCAATCCAAATGTATATACGTATAAGAGAAGGTAATAAGAATGATACTCTTCAGAACAAAGCAACATTAATAATTGTTAGATTATTGCTATGAGAATATTGTACTGTAGGCAGGTATTCCATGGCTACCGTCGAGAGGAAGTTGAGACGTATAAAGGCAAGAAGAGAAAACTGAATGTGAGTGACGTGTTCCGGGAAACGGAAAAAGGATATAAATCCTTTACATTATTAGATTTTCTTTGTGATAAGAAGGGCGTTTACCAAGTGTTAGTAACAATTTGCGGATGACAGGCTTTGCTCAACTCTTGACCTCCGCGCTATGAAATAATTACACACGTTAAATAAAACATGAAGTTTAGAGTAATCCTCACACACTCACACAGACACACACACTCACACACACTGACACACACTCACCAGACACACACACTCACTAACACACTCAGTCACTCACACTCACACTTACACACACACTCACACGCACTCACACTCACACACTCACTCACTCACACTCACACTCACTCACACTCACTCACACTCACTCACACTCACTCACTCACACACACTGACACACATACTCACACTCACTCACTCACTCACACTCACACACTCACTCACACTCACTCACTCACTCACACACTCACACTCACTCACACACGCACACTCACACACTCACACTCACTCACACACTCACACTCACTCACACACTCACTCACAGACTCACACTCACACACTCACTCACAGACTCACACTCACACACTCACTCACACTCACTCACACACACACTCAGACTCATTCACACTCACACTCACACATTCACACTCACTCACTCACTCACACTCACTCACTCACTCACTCACACTCACTCACTCACTCACTCACACTCACTCACTCACACTCACTCACTCACTCACACTCACTCACACTCACTCACACTCACTCACTCACTCACACTCACTCACTCACTCACACTCACACACTCACTCACTCACTCACTCACACTCACTCACTCACTCACTCACACTCACTCACTCACTCACTCACTCACTCACTCACACTCACTCACTCACTCACTCACTCACACTCACTCACTCACTCACACTCACACACTCACTCACACTCACTCACTCACTCACACTCACTCACTCACTCACACTCACACACTCACTCACACTCACTCACTCACTCACACTCACTCACTCACTCACTCACACACTCACACTCACTCACACACACTCACACTCATTCACAGACTCACACTCACACACTCACTCACACACTCACTCACACTCACTCACACTCACTCACACTCACTCACACTCACACACTCACACTCACACCCACAATCACACACTCACACTCACTCACTCACACACACTCAGACTCATTCACACTCACACACTCACACTCACACACTCACACTCACTCACACACACACACTCACACTCACTCACACACACACTCAGACTCATTCACACTCACACACTCACACTCACACACTCACACTCACTCACACACACACACTCACACTCACTCACACACACACTCAGACTCATTCACACTCACACACTCATACTCACACAGTGCGAGGAGATGAGATACATCAACAGGGCTTACAAAATATAATTCCACATTTTTTGTAATTTACAATTTTCCGACTGCTACTCAATAATATATACAGAGGCAGAGCTTCAGTTAGACAACACTGGTAATGTTTGTGCTGTTATGAGGTCTACATTACTCTAGTGCAGTTCTGATAGTTTAGAATACAACATAACCTGATTGAAGAGGATTTAACCATCAATTACTGTAATGTGAAGACATACTTCTATTGTTAATTAAATCGTTACAGAAAATAAAAGTGACAAACGGTTTCTAGACCGATGGTCAGGTTTAGGCCTAATTAACCACTTGAAGGAAGGGAGAAGAAAGACACAGGCATTCCCCGCTATCACACTTCACATGATGTATCAGTATCAGCAAACAAATAACATTTGTTGGATCTTAAAGTGCAGCTTGTACATCACACTTCACATGATGTATCAGTATCATCAAACAAATAACATTTGTTGGGACCTAAAAGTGCAGCTGGTACATCACACTTCACATGATGTATCACCAAACAAATAACATTTGTTGGGACCTAAAAGTGCAGCTTGTACACCACACTTCACATGATGTATCAGTATCACCAAACAAATAACATTTGTTGGGACCTAAAAGTGCAGCTTGTACATCACACTTCACATGATGTATCAGTATCATCAAACAAATAACATTTGTTGGGACCTAAAAGTGCAGCTTGTACATCACACTTCACATGATGTATCACCAAACAAATAACATTTGTTGGGACCTAAAAGTGCAGCTTGTACATCACACTTCACATGATGTATCACCAAACAAATAACATTTGTTGGGACCTAAAAGTGCAGCTTGTACACCACACTTCACATGATGTATCAGTATCACCAAACAAATAACATTTGTTGGGACCTAAAAGTGCAGCTTGTACATCACACTTCACATGATGTATCAGCAAACAAATAACGTTTGTTGGGACCTAAAAGTGCAGCTTGTACACCACACTTCACATGATGTATCAGTATCACCAAACAAATAACATTTGTTGGGACCTAAAAGTGCAGCTTGTACACCACACTTCACATGATGTATCAGTATCACCAAACAAATAACATTTGTTGGATCTTAAAGTGCAGCTTGTACATCACACTTCACATGATGTATCAGTATCATCAAACAAATAACATTTGTTGGATCTAAAAGTGCAGCTTGTATGTGAAACGTCACTCACTGAACCCTGACTTCTTTTCATTTACACTTGTCATTGTCATCTTTATTTAAAGTAGGATGCTCGTGGATTGGTAGACCCGTCTTGACAGTTCTTCTACATGCCGCACAGGTTCAGATCAGCTCTGGACTGTAACAGTGGGGGTAACTTCCTGAACAAATTTACAATCAATAATATGTTTCTGTGAAGTTGTTCTGTTACTAGACGTTTGACAGTTTGTTTACTAGAACTGCCACCGGTTTCTGAATAAGTGCACTGCTAGAAAACCTACTATGCTTGTAAAGCAAACTAATTTTGGTCTCACATTTGATGTTATTTGAATGCTTTACTTCCTACAGACGTGCTTCTGTGTTAGGCAGTGATAGCTGTTTTGCAGTAATGGGATGCACACTACGCTGACCTTTACTCACGCAAGTAGCGCCACACGATATTGCCAAACCTGGTCGTTCTTACCTCCTAACGACGTGGTTCTGTGTTAGGCAGTGATAGCTGTTTTACAGTAATGGGTTGCACTCTACGCTGACCTTTTCTCACGCAAGCAGCGCCGCATGATATTGCCAAACCTGACCGCTCTTTCCTCCTAGCGACGTGGTTCTGTGATAGGCAGTTATAGCTGCTTTACAGCAATGGGTTGTACTCTATGCTGACCTTTGCTCACACAAGTAGCGCCGCATGATATTGCCAACCCTGGCCGATCTTACTCTGCATAAGGAAATCGGTACGAACTTCCTAGCTCTGGTAATTAATGTTATTCTGAGAAGGAAGTAAGTTTAAATTCAAACGGCTATTTTACAAAAGAGGGATTTATTTGAAAGTCAGAAATATTGGCAACTACTTTTGATAAAAAAATCAAACGAATAAAAGCTCAATTTGTATTATACACTGTATTTATTCTCTTCTGTTGATATTTTTATTGTACTCTTGTAACATTTCACATATTCAGTTTTGTACCAGGATTAAAGGAAATGCTGTGTAATTATCAGCTTTGTCCTCAAGCAACGCTGACGTCACTCATTTAATCATCTTTCTCCAAAATGAATTAATCAAAAGACGAAAAACACAGAAACAGGAAAAGGTTTAACTGTCGGTAGGAGGAGGCAAAAATGCGGTGTCATTTGTTGCACTTTTATTAAATTAGGTTTTCAAAGATTGGTTAAAACATTACGCTATTTACAAAAGGCATCACTGGTATATATCGGTGAACAGGTCATTATAATATGTAGTTCGTACATTGCTTGGCAAGCCACAAGAAAGGAGGACCTTGTGTTCTACAGAAACAAAACATCATTATAGGTATACATGCAATTTTATGCAAATTCCTATTAGTTTGTTTTAACATCTGACATGGAATGTTCTTGCAGTGCACTTGATTGAAATGGCTCAGGCGCATACCTCTGGCTCTCTTACCATTGGCTCGGACACCACTGGCTCGCATACATCTGGCAGCCATATCTCTGGCTCGCATACATCTGGCACCCATATCTCTGGCTCGCATACCTCTGGGTAGCATATCTTTGTCTCGCATATCACTGACTCGTATAACTGTGACTCGCATATCTCTGGCTCGCATACCTCTGACTCGCATACCTCAGGCACGCATATCTCTGACTCGATACCTCTGGCTCGCATACCTCTGGTTCGCATATCTCTGACTCGCATACCTCTGGCTAGAATATCTCTGACTCGCATACCTCTGGCTCGCATATCTCTGACTCGCATACCTCTGGCTCGCATATCTCTGACTCGCATATCTCTGGCTCACATACCTGACTCGCATACCTCTGGCTCACATACCTCTGACTCCCATATCTCTGGCTCGGATATCTCTGATTCGCATACCTCTGGCTTGCATATCTGCGACTCGCATATCTCTGGCTCGCAAACCTCTGTATCGCATATCATTGGCTCGCATACCTCTGACTCGCATATCTCTGACTCGCATACCTCTGGCCCGCATATCTCTGGCTCGCACACCACTGGCTCGCATACCTCTGCCTCGCATATCTCTGACTCGCATACCTCTGGCTCACATACCTCTGACTCGCATATAACTGACTCGCAAATCTCTGGCTCGCATACCTCTTACTCACATATCTCTGGCTCGCATATCTCTTACTCGCATATCGCTGGCTCGCATATCTCTGGCTCCCATACCTCTGGCTTGCATACCTATGGCTCGATACCTCTAGCTCGCATACCTCTGGCTCGCATATCTCTGACTCGCACACCTCTGGAACGCATACCTCTGATTCGCATAGCTCTGGCTCTCTCGCAAACCTGTGGCTCGCATATCTCTGACTCGCATACCTCTGGCTCGCATACCTCTGGCTCGCATACCTCTGGCTCGCATACCTCTGGCTCGCATACCTCTGACTACAAATCTCTAACTCACATACTTGTGACTCGCATACCTCTGGCTCGCATACCTCTGCCTCGTATACCTCTGGATCGTATACCTCTGACTCACATATCTCTGACTCCCATATCTCTGGCTCCCATATCTCTGACTCGCATACCTCTGGCTCGCATACCTCTGATTCGCAAATCTCTGCTTCGCATACCTATGACTCGCATATCTCTGAATCGCATACCTCTGGCTCACATATCACTGACTCGCATACCTCTGGCTCGCATATCTCTGGCTCGCATATCTCTCGCATACATCTGGTTCGCATATCTCTGGCTCGCATATCTCTGACTCGCATATCTCTGAATCGCATACCTCTGGCTCGCATACCTCTGGCTCACATACCTCTGAATCCCATATCTCTGGCTCGCATTTTTCTGACTCGCATACCTCTGGCTCGCATATCTCCAGCTCGCATACCTCTGGCTCACATACATCGACAACCATATCTCTGGCTCGCATACCTCTGGCTCGCAAACCACTGTATCGCATATCTCTGGCTCGCATATCTCTGGCTCGCATATCTCTGGCTCGCATATCTCTGACTCGCATATCTCTGAATCGCATACCTCTGGCTCGCATATCTCTGACTCTCATAGCTCTGGCTCGATATTCTCCGGCTCGAATTCCTCTGGCTCACATACATCTGACTCCCATATCTCTGGCTCGCATACCCTAGCTCGCAAACCTCTGTATCGCATATCTCTGGCTGGCATACCTCTGACTCGCATATCTCTGGCTCGCATACCTCTGGGACACATACCTCTGACTCCCATACCTCTGGCTCGCATAACTCCGGCTCGGATACCTCTGGCTCACATACATCTGACTCCCATATCTCTGGCTCGCATACCTCTGGTTCGCAAACCTCTGTAACGCATATCTCTGGCTCGCATACCTCTGACTCGCATATCTCTGTCTCGCATATCTCTGGCACGCATACCTCTGGCTCACATTCCTCTGGCTCACATATCTCTGACTCACATACTACTGACTCGCTTACCTCTGGCTCGCATATTACAGACTCGCATAATTCTGGCTCGCATACCTCTTACATATCTCTGAATCGCATACCTCTGGCTCGAATACCTCGGACTCGCAAACCTCTGGCTAACATACCTCTGGCACGCATACCTCTGGCTCGCATATCTCTGTCTCGCATGTCTCTGACTCGCAAACCTCTGGCTTGCATACCTCTGGCTCACAAATCTGTGACTCGCATACTTCTGACTCGCATACTTCTGACTCGCATACCTCTGGCTCGCATACCTCTGGCTCGCATACCTCTGGATCGCATACTTCTGACTCACGTATCTCTGACTCGCATACTTCTTACTCCCATAAAGCTGGCTCGCATATTTCTGACTCGCATATCTCTGACTCGCATATCTTTTCTTCGCAAACCTCTGGCTCGCATATCTCAGACTCGCTTACATCTAGCTCGCATATCTCTGACTCGCATTCCTCTGGCCTGCATAGGTCTGGCTCGCATACCCCTGGCCCGCATATTTCTGAATCGCATAACTCTGGCTCGCATACCTCAGGCTCACATACCTCTGGCTCGCATACCTATGGCACGCATACCTCTGGCTCACATTCCTCTGGCTCACATATATCTGACTCACATACTACTGACTCGCTTACCTCTGGCTCGCATATCTCTGGCTCGCATACCTGTGGCTCGCATACCTCTTGCTCACATATCTCTAACTTGCATACCTTTTGCTCGCAAATCTCTGACTCGCATAACTCTGGTTCGCACATTACTGACTCGCATACCTCTGACTCGCATATCTCTGACTCGCATATCTCTGACTCGCATATTTCTCTGGCTCACATACCTCTGACTCTCATATCTCTAGCTCGCATATCTCTGATTCGCATACCTCTGGCTCAAATATCTCCGGCTCGCATACCTCTGGCTCACATACATCTGACTCCCATATCTCTGGCTAGCATACCTCTGGCTCGCAAACCTCTGGCTCGCAAACCTATGGCTCGCAAATCTATTTTTCGCAAACCTCTGGCTATCATATCTCTGACTCGCTTTCCTCTGCCTCGCATATTTCTGACTCGCATACCTCTGGCTCACATACCTCTGGCTCGCATACATCTGGCACCCATATCTCTGACTCGCATACCTCTGGCTCACATACTTCTGACTCACATACTTCTGACTCACGTATCTCCTGCTCTCATACATCTGGCTTACATACCTCTGGCTGACATACTTCTGGCTCACATACTTCTGACTCACACACTTCTGGCTCATACATTTGGCTTACATACCTCTGGCTCACATACCTCTTGCTCATATACTTCTGGCTCACACACTTCTGGCTCACATACCTCAGACTCACATACTTCTGGCTCACATACCTCTGAATCACATACCTCTGGGTCACATATCTCTGGCTCACTTACCTCTGGCTCACATACATCAGGCTCGCATACCTCTGGGCTGCATACCTCTGGCTCACTTACCTCTTGCTCACATACTTCTGGTTCACATACCTCTGGCTCACATACCTCTGGCTTACATACCTCTTGCTCGCATACCTCTGGCTCGGATATCTCTGGCTCACATAATTCTGGCTCTCATATCTATGGCTCAAATACCTCTGGCTCACATATCTGTGGCTCACTTACCTCTTTCTTGCATACCTCTGCCTCGCACACCTCTGGCTCGCATAGCTCTGGCTCGGATACCTCTGGCTCGCATACCTCTTTCTTGCATATATATGGCTCGCAGAGCTCTGGCCCACATATCTCTGGATCGCATATCTCTGGCTCGCATATCGCTCGCTAACATACCTCAGACTCACATACCTCTGGCTCACATACTTGTGGCTCACATCCTATGGCTCACATACCTCTGGCTCACATATCTCTGGCTCACATATCTCTGCCTCACATAACTCTGGCATCACATAGCTCTGGCTCACATAGCTCTGGCTCACATACCTCAGACTCATATATCTCTGGCTTGCATACCTCTGGCTGACATACCTCTGGGTCACATACCTCAGACTCACATACCTCTGGCTGACCTACCTCTTGCTCACATACCTCTGGCTCGCATACCTCTGGCTCGCATAAGTCTGGCTCACATACCTCTGGCTCATATCCCTCAGCTCGCATTCCTCTGGCTCACATATCTCTGGCTCACATACCTCTGGCTCACATACCTCTGGCTCATACACCTCTGGCTCACATACCTCTGACTCACATACCTCTGGCTGACACACCTCTGGCTCACATACCTCTGACTTACATACCTCTGGATGACAAATCTCTGGCTCACATACCAATGTGTCACATACATCTGGCAAACACACCTCTGGCTCACATACCTCTGGCTCGCATACCTCTGGCTCATATCTCTCTGGCTCGCATATCTCTGACTCGCATACCTCTGACTCTTGTATCTCTGGCTCAGATACCTCTTGCTCGCATTGCTCGGGCTTGCATATCTCTGGCTCACATAGCTCTGGCTCGCATACCTCTGGCTCACATAGCTCTGGCTCATATCCCTCTTGCTCGTATACCTCTGGCTCACATATCTCAAGCTCGAATTCCTCATGCTCGCATTCCTCTGGCTCGTATATCTCAAGCTAGAATTCCTCATGCTCGCATCCCTCTGGCTCACATATCTCAAGCTCGAATTCCTCATGCTCGCATTCCTCTGGCTCGTATATCTCAAGCTAGAATTCCTCATGCTCGCATTCCTCTGGCTCAAATATCTCAAGCTCGAATTCCTCATGCTCGCATTCCTCTGGCTCGTATATCTCAAGCTCGAATTCCTCATGCTCGCATTCCTCTGGCTCAAATATCTCAAGCTCGAATTCCTCATGCTCGCATTCCTCTGGCTCACATATCTCAAGCTCTCATTCCTCATGCTCACATTCCTCTAGCGCACATATCTCAAGCTCGAATTCCTCATGCTCGCATTCCTCTGGCTCACATATCTCAAGCTCGAATTCCTCATGCTCGCATTCCTCTGGCTCAAATATCTCAAGCTCGAATTCCTCATGCTCGCATTCCTCTGGCGCACATATCTCAAGCTCGAATTCCTCATGCTCGCATTCCTCTGGCTCAAATATCTCAAGCTCGAATTCCTCATGCTCACATTCCTCTGGCTCACATATCTCAAGCTCGAATTCCTCATTTTCGCATCCTCTGCCTCTATATCTAAAGCTCGAATTCCTCATGCTCGCATTCCTCTGGCTCGTATATCTCAAGCTCGAATTCCTTATGCTCGCATTACTCTGGCTCACATATCTCAAGCTCGAATTCCTCAGGCGCACATTCCTGTGGCTCGTATATCTCAAGCTCGAATTCCTCATGCTCGCATTACTCTGGCTCACATATCTCAAGCTCGAATTCCTCATTTTCGCATCCTCTGCCTCTATATCTAAAGCTCGAATTCCTCATGCTCGCATTCCTCTGGCTCGTATATCTCAAGCTCGAATTCCTCATTTTCGCATTCCTCTGCCTCTATATCTAAAGCTCGAGTTCCTCATGCTCGCATTCCTCTGGCTCGTATATCTCAAGCTCGAATTCCTCATGCTCGCATTACTCTGGCTCACATATCTCAAGCTCGAATTCCTCAGGCGCACATTCCTGTGGCTCGAATATCTCAAGCTCGAATTACTCAGGCGCACATTCCTGTGGCTCGCATATCTCAAGCTCGCATATCTCAACCTCGCATATCTCAAGCTCGAATTCCTCAGGCTCACATTCCTCTGACTCGCATATCTCTGGCTCTCTTATCTCTGGCTCGCATATCCCTGGGTCGCATATCTCAAGCTCGAATTCCTCAGGCTTACATAACTCTGGCTCACATACCTCAGACTCACGTACCTCAATCTCACATATCTCTGGCTCGCACACCTCTGTCTCGCATATCTCTGGCTTGTGTATCTCTGGCTCGCATATCTGTGGCCCGCATAGCTCTGGCTTGCATGCCTCTGGCCCGCATAGCTCGGGCTTGCATACCTCTTGCTTGCATATCTCTGGCCCGCATATATTTGGCTTGCATACCTCTAGCTTGCATAGCTCTGGCTTGAATACCTCTTGCTTGCATACCTCTGTCTCGCATATCGCTGGCTTGCATAATTTTGGCCCGCATAGCTCTGGCTTGCATACCTTTGTCTCGCATATCTCTGGCTTGCATATCTCTGGGCCGCATAGCTTTGGCTTGCATACCTCTGGCTCGCATATCTCTGGCCCGCATATCTCTGGCTTGCATATCTCTTGCTTGCATATCTCTGGCCCGCATAGATCTGGCTTGCATGCCTCTTACCGAATACCTCTGGCTTGCATAGCTATGGCTTGCATATCACTGGCCCGCATAGCTCTGGCCCGCATATCTTAGGCTTGCATATCTTTGACCCGCATAGCTCTGGCTTGCATTCCTCTTGCTTGCATATCTCTGGCCCGCATAGCTCCGGCTTGCTAACCTCTGGCACGTGTACCTCTGGCTCACCTATCTTTTGCTCGCATACCTCTGGCTTGTGTACCTCTGGCTCGCATATCTCTGGCCCCCATAGCTCTGGCCCGCATAGCTCTGGCTTGCATACCTTTTGCTTGCATACCTCTGGCTTGTGTACCTCAGTTTGCATACCTCTGGCTTGCATATCTCTGGCCCGCATATCTCTGGCCCTCATAGCTCTGTCTTGCATACCTCTAGCGTGCATACCTCTGGCTTGTGTACCACTGGCTCGCATACATCTGGCTTGAATACCTCTTGCTAGCATACCTCTGGCTTGTGTACCACTGGCTCGCATACATCTGGCTTGCATATCTCTGGCCCGCATAGCTCTGGCTTGCATACCTCTGGCTTGTATACCTCTGACTCCCATATATTTGGCTTGCATATCTCTGGCCCGCATAGCTCTGGCTTGCATACCTCTTGCTTGCATATCTTTGGCCCCCATAGCTCTGGCTTGCATACCTCTTGCTTGCATATCTCTGGCCCGCATAGCTCTGGCTTGCATACCTCTGGCTCGCATATCTCTGGACTGCATATCTCTGGCTCGCGTATCTCTGGCCCGCATAGCTCTGGCTTGAATATCTCTGGCCCGCATAGCTCTGGCTTGTATATCTCTGGCCCGCTTAGCTCTGGATTGCATACCTCTGGCTTGTGTACTTCTGGCTCCCATATCTTTGGCTTGCATATCTCTGGCCCGCATAGCTCTGGCTTGCATACCTCTTGCTTGCATATCTCTGGCCCACATAGCTCTGGCTTGCATATCTCTGGCCCACATAGCTCTGGCTTGCATACCTCTGGCTCGCATATCTCTGGACTGCATATCTCTGGCTCGGGTATCTCTGGCCCGCATAGCTCTGGCTTGAATATCTCTGGCCCGCATAGCTCTGGCTTGTATATCTCTGGCCCGCTTAGCTCTGGGTGCATATCTCTGGCTCGCGTATCTCTGGCCCGCATAGCTCTGGCTTGAATATCTCTGGCCCGCATAGCTCTGGCTTGTAAATCACTGGCTTGTATATCTCTGGCTTCCATATCTCTGGACTGCATATCTCTGGCTCGCGTATCTCTGGCCCGCATAGCTCTGGCTTGAATATCTCCGGCCTGCATAGCTCTGGCTTGTATATCTCTGGCTTGTATATCTCCGGCTCGCATATCTCTGGACTGCATATCTCTGGCTCGCGTATCTCTGGCCCGCATAGCTCTGGCTTGAATATCTCTGGCCCGCATAGCTCTGGCTTGTATATCTCTGGCCCGCTTAGCTCTGGATTGCATATCTCTGGCTCGCGTATCTCTGGCCCGCATAGCTCTGGCTTGAATATCTCTGGCCCGCATTGCTCTGGCTTGTATATCTCTGGCTTGTATATCTCTGGCTCGCATATCTCTGGACTGCATATCTCTGGCTCGCGTACCTCTGGCTTGTATATCTCTGGCCCGCATAGCTCTGATTGTATATCTCTGGCTTGTATATCTCTGGCTCGCATATCTCTGGACTGCATAGCTCTGGCTCGCATATCTCTGGCCCGCATAGCTCTGGCTCGCGTATCTCTGGCCCGCATAGCTCTGGCTTGAATATCTCTGGGCCGCATAGCTCTGGCTTGTATATCTCTGGCTTGTATATCTCTGGCCCGCTTAGCTCTGGCTTGTATATCTCTGGCTTGCATATCTCTGTCTCGCATATCTCTGGCTCACATATCTCTGGCCCGCATATCTCCGGCCCGCATAGCTCGGGCTTGCGTATCTCTGGCTTACATATCTTTGGCTTGCATATCTCTGGCCCGCATAGCTCTGGCTTGCATACCTCTTGCTTGCATATCTCTGGCCCACATAGCTCTGGCTTGCATACCTCTTGCTTGCATATCTCTGGCGCGCATAGCTCTGGCTTGCATAACTCTGGCTCGCATATCTCTGGACTGCATATCTCTGGCTCGCGTATCTCTGGCCCGCATAGCTCTGGCTTGAATATCTCTGGCCCGCATAGCTCTGGCTTGTATATCTCTGGCCCGCTTAGCTCTGGATTGCATATCTCTGGCTCGCGTATCTCTGGCCCGCATAGCTCTGGCTTGAATATCTCTGGCCCGCATAGCTCTGGCTTGTATATCTCTGGCTCGCATATCTCTGGACTGCATATCTCTGGCTCGCGTATCTCTGGCCCGCTTAGCTCTGGCTTGAATATCTCTGGCCCGCATAGCTCTGGCTTGTATATCTCTGGCTTGTATATCTCTGGCTCGCATATCTCTGGACTGCATATCTCTGGCTCCCGTATCTCTGGCCCGCATAGCTCTGGCTTGAATATCTCTGGCCCGCATAGCTCTGGCTTGAATATCTCTGGCCCGCTTAGCTCTGGATTGCATATCTCTGGCTCGCGTATCTCTGGCCCGCATAACTCTGGCTTGAATATCTCTGGCCCGCATAGCTCTGGCTTGTATATCTGTGGCTTGTATATCTCTGGCTCGCATATCTCTGGATTGCATATCTCTGGCTCGCGTATCTCTGGCCCGCATAGCTCTGGCTTGTATATCTCTGGCCCGCATAGCTCTGGCTTGTATATCTCTGGCTCGCATATCTCCGGTCTGCATAGCTCTGGCTTGCATATCTCTGGCCCGCATAGCTCTGTCTCGCGTATCTCTGGCCCGCATAGCTCTGGCTTGAATATCTCTGGCCCGCATAGCTCTGGCTTGTATATCTCTGGCTTGTATATCTCTGGCCCGCTTAGCTCTGGCTTGTATATCTCTGGCTTGCATATCTCTGTCTCACATATCTCTGGCTCGCATATCTCTGGCCCGCATATCTCTGGCCCTCATAGCTCTGGCTTGTATATCTCTGGCCCGCATAGCTCTGACTTGCATATCTCTGGCCCTCATAGCTCTGGCTTGCATATCTCTGTCTCGCATAGCTCTGGCTTGTATATCTCTGGCCCTCATAGCTCTGGCTTGCATATCTCTGTTTCGCATAGCTCTGGCTTGCATATCTCTGGCCCTCATAGCTCTGGCTTGTATATCTCTGGCCCTCATAGCTCTGGCTTGTATATCTCTGGCCCGCATAGCTCTGACTTGCATATCTCTGCCCCGCATAGCTCTGTCCCGCATAGCTCTGGCTCGCATATCTCTGGCCCGCATAGCTCTGGCTTGCATATCTCTGGCTCGCATACCTCTGGCTCGTATATCTCTGGCCCCCGTAGCTCTGGCCCGCATAGCTCTGGCTCGCATAGGTCTGGCTCGCATATCTCTGGCTCGCATATCTGGCCCGCATATCTCTGGCCCTCATAGCTCTGGCTTGTATATCTCTGTCCCGCATAGCTCTGGCTCGCATATCTCTGGCCCACATAGCTCTGTCCCGCATAGCTCTGGCTCGCATATCTCTGCCCCGCATAGCTCTGTCCCGCATATCTCTGGCCCCCATAGCTCTGGCCCGCATAGCTCTGGCTCGCATACCTCTGGCTCGCATATCTCTGGCCCGCATAGCTCTGGCCCCCGTAGCTCTGGCCCCCATAGCTCTGGCTCGCATACCTCTGGCTCGCATATCTCTGGCCCCCATAGCTCTGGGCCCCATAGCTCTGATCCGCATAGCTCTGGCTTGCATACCTCTGGCTCGCACATCTCTGGCCGGCATAGCTCTGGCTTGTATACTTATGGCTCGCATATCTCTTGCCCCCATAGCTCTGGCTCGCATATCTCTGGCTCGCATATCTCTGGCCCCCATAGCTCTGGCTCGCATACCTCTGGCCCCCATAGCTCTGGCTCGCATATCTCTGGCCCCCATAGCTCTGGCTCGCATATCTCTGGCCCCCATAGCTCTGGCTCGCATATCTCTGGCCCGCATATCTCTGGCCCCCATAGCTCTGGCTCGCATACCTCTGGCTCGCATATCTCTGGCCCCCATAGCTTTGGCCCCCATAGCTCTGACCCGCATAGCTCTGGCTTGCATACCTCTGGCTCGCATATCTCTGGCCGGCATAGCTCTGGCTTGTATACCTATGGTTCGTATATCTCTGGCCCCCATAGCTCTGGCCCCCATAGCTCAGGCCCCCATAGCTCTGACCCGCATTGCTCTGGCTTGCATACCTCTGGCTCGCATATCTCTGGCCGGCATAGCTCTGGCTTGTATACCTATGGCTCGTATATCTCTGGCCCCCATAGCTCTGGCCCCCATAGCTCTGGCTCACATACCTCTGGCTCGCATATCTCTGGCCTCCATAGCTCTGGCCCCCATAGCTCTGACCCGCATAGCTCAGGCTTGCATACCTCTGGCACGCATATCTCTGGCCCCCATAGCTCTGTCCCGCATAGCTCTGTCCCGCATAGCTCTGTCCCGCATAGCTCTGGCCCCCATAGCTCAGGCTTGCATACCTCTGGCCCGCATAGCTCTGTCCCGCATAGCTCTGTCCCGCATAGCTCTGTCCCGCATAGCTCTGGCTTGCATATCTCTGGCTTGTATACCTATGGCTCGCATATCTCTGGCCCCCAGAGCTCTGGCCCCCATAGCTCTGCCCCGCATAGCTCTGTCCCGCATAGCTCTGTCCCGCATAGCTCTGGCTTGCATATCTCTGGCTTGTATACCTATGGCTCGTATATCTCTGGCCCCCATAGCTCTGGCCCGCATAGCTCTGGCCCGCATAGCTCTGGCCCCCATAGCTCTGACCCGCATAGCTCTGGCTTGCATACCTATGGCTCGCATACCTCTGGCTCGTATATCTCTGGCCCCCATGGCTCTGGCACGCATAGTTCTGGCTCGCATACCTCTGGCTCGCATATCTCTGGCCCCCATAGCTCTGGCTCGCATACCTCTGGCTCGTATATCTCTGGCCCCCTTAGCTCTGGCCCGCATAGTTCTGGCTCGCATACCTCTGGCTCGCATATCTCTGGCCCCCATAGCTCTGGCCCCCATAGCTCTGGCTCGCATACCTCTGGCTCGCATATCTCTGGCCCCCTTAGCTCTGGCTCGCATACCTCTGGCTCGCATACCTCTGGCCCGCATAGCTCTGGCTCGCATACCTCTGGCTCGCACATCTCTGGCTTGCATATCTCTGGCACCCATAGCTCTGGCCCCCATAGCTCTGACCCGCATACCTCTGGCTCGCACATCTCTGGCCGGCATAGCTCTGGCTTGTATACCTATGGCTCGTATATCTCTGGCCCTCATAGCTCTGGCTTGTATATCTCTGGCCCTCATAGCACTGGCCTGCATATCTCTGTCTCGCATAGCTCTGGCTTGTATATCTCTGGCCCTCATAGCTCTGGCTTGCATATCTCTGTTTCGCATAGCTCTGGCTTGCATATCTCTGGCCCTCATAGCTCTGGCTTGTATATCTCTGGCCCTCATAGCTCTGGCTTGTATATCTCTGGCCCGCATAGCTCTGACTTGCATATCTCTGCCCCGCATAGCTCTGTCCCGCATAGCTCTGGCTCGCATATCTCTGGCCCGCATAGCTCTGGCTTGCATATCTCTGGCTCGCATACCTCTGGCTCGTATATCTCTGGCCCCCGTAGCTCTGGCCCGCATAGCTCTGGCTCGCATAGCTCTGGCTCGCATATCTCTGGCTCGCATATCTGGCCCGCTAATCTCTGGCCCTCATAGCTCTGGCTTGTATATCTCTGCCCCGCATAGCTCTGTCCCGCATAGCTCTGGCTCGCATATCTCTGGCCCGCATAGCTCTGTCCCGCATAGCTCTGGCTCGCATATCTCTGCCGCGCATAGCTCTGTCCCGCATATCTCTGGCTCGCATATCTCTGGCCCCCATAGCTCTGGCTCGCATACCTCTGGCCCCCATAGCTCTGGCCCGCATAGCTCTGGCTCGCACATCTCTGGCTTGCATATCTCTGGCCCCCATAGCTCTGACCCGCATAGCTCTGGCTCGCATACCTCTGGCTCGCATATCTCTGGCCCCCATAGCTCTGACCCGCATAGCTCTGGCTTGCATACCTCTGGCTCGCACATCTCTGGCCGGCATAGCTCTGGCTTGTATACCTATGGCTCGCATATCTCTTGCCCCCATAGCTCTGGCTCGCATATCTCTGGCTCGCATATCTCTGGCCCCCATAGCTCTGGCTCGCATACCTCTGGCCCCCATAGCTCTGGCTCGCATATCTCTGGCCCCCATAGCTCTGGCTCGCATATCTCTGGCCCCCATAGCTCTGGCTCGCATATCTCTGGCCCGCATATCTCTGGCCCCCATAGCTCTGGCTCGCATACCTCTGGCTCGCATATCTCTGGCCACCATAGCTTTGGCCCCCAAAGCTCTGACCCGCATAGCTCTGGCTTGCATACCTCTGGCTCGCATATCTCTGGCCGGCATAGCTCTGGCTTGTATACCTATGGCTCGTATATCTCTGGCCCCCATAGCTCTGGCCCCCATAGCTCTGGCCCCCATAGCTCTGACCCGCATTGCTCTGGCTTGCATACCTCTGGCTCGCATATCTCTGGCCGGCATAGCTCTGGCTTGTATACCTATGGCTCGTATATCTCTGGCCCCCATAGCTCTGGCCCCCATAGCTCTGGCTCGCATACCTCTGGCTCACATATCTCTGGCCTCCATAGCTCTGGCCCCCATAGCTCTGACCCGCATTGCTCTGGCTTGCATACCTCTGGCTCGCATATCTCTGGCCGGCATAGCTCTGGCTTGTATACCTATGGCTCGTATATCTCTGGCCCCCATAGCTCTGGCCCCCATAGCTCTGGCTCGCATACCTCTGGCTCGCATATCTCTGGCCTCCATAGCTCTGGCCCCCATAGCTCTGACCCGCATAGCTCAGGCTTGCATACCTCTGGCACGCATATCTCTGGCCCCCATAGCTCTGTCCCGCATAGCTCTGTCCCGCATAGCTCTGTCCCGCATAGCTCTGTCCCGCATAGCTCTGGCCCCCATAGCTCAGGCTTGCATACCTCTGGCCCGCATAGCTCTGTCCCGCATAGCTCTGTCCCGCATAGCTCTGGCTTGCATATATCTGGCTTGTATACCTATGGCTCGCATATCTCTGGCCCCCAGAGCTCTGGCCCCCATAGCTCTGCCCCGCATAGCTCTGTCCCGCATAGCTCTGTCCCGCATAGCTCTGTCCCGCATAGCTCTGGCTTGCATATCTCTGGCTTGTATACCTATGGCTCGTATATCTCTGGCCCTCATAGCTCTGGCTTGTATATCTCTGGCCCTCATAGCACTGGCCTGCATATCTCTGTCTCGCATAGCTCTGGCTTGTATATCTCTGGCCCTCATAGCTCTGGCTTGCATATCTCTGTTTCGCATAGCTCTGGCTTGCATATCTCTGGCCCTCATAGCTCTGGCTTGTATATCTCTGGCCCTCATAGCTCTGGCTTGTATATCTCTGGCCCGCATAGCTCTGACTTGCATATCTCTGCCCCGCATAGCTCTGTCCCGCATAGCTCTGGCTCGCATATCTCTGGCCCGCATAGCTCTGGCTTACATATCTCTGGCTCGCATACCTCTGGCTCGTATATCTCTGGCCCCCGTAGCTCTGGCCCGCATAGCTCTGGCTCGCATAGCTCTGGCTCGCATATCTCTGGCTCGCATATCTGGCCCGCTAATCTCTGGCCCTCATAGCTCTGGCTTGTATATCTCTGCCCCGCATAGCTCTGTCCCGCATAGCTCTGGCTCGCATATCTCTGGCCCGCATAGCTCTGTCCCGCATAGCTCTGGCTCGCATATCTCTGCCGCGCATAGCTCTGTCCCGCATATCTCTGGCTCGCATATCTCTGGCCCCCATAGCTCTGGCTCGCATACCTCTGGCCCCCATAGCTCTGGCCCGCATAGCTCTGGCTCGCACATCTCTGGCTTGCATATCTCTGGCCCCCATAGCTCTGACCCGCATAGCTCTGGCTCGCATACCTCTGGCTCGCATATCTCTGGCCTCCATAGCTCTGGCCCCCATAGCTCTGACCCGCATAGCTCAGGCTTGCATACCTCTGGAACGCATATCTCTGGCCCCCATAGCTCTGTCCCGCATAGCTCTGTCCCGCATAGCTCTGTCCCGCATAGCTCTGTCCCGCATAGCTCTGGCCCCCATAGCTCAGGCTTGCATACCTCTGGCCCGCATAGCTCTGTCCCGCATAGCTCTGTCCCGCATAGCTCTGGCTTGCATATATCTGGCTTGTATACCTATGGCTCGCATATCTCTGGCCCCCAGAGCTCTGGCCCCCATAGCTCTGCCCCGCATAGCTCTGTCCCGCATAGCTCTGTCCCGCATAGCTCTGTCCCGCATAGCTCTGGCTTGCATATCTCTGGCTTGTATACCTATGGCTCGTATATCTCTGGCCCTCATAGCTCTGGCTTGTATATCTCTGGCCCTCATAGCACTGGCCTGCATATCTCTGTCTCGCATAGCTCTGGCTTGTATATCTCTGGCCCTCATAGCTCTGGCTTGCATATCTCTGTTTCGCATAGCTCTGGCTTGCATATCTCTGGCCCTCATAGCTCTGGCTTGTATATCTCTGGCCCTCATACCTCTGGCTTGTATATCTCTGGCCCGCATAGCTCTGACTTGCATATCTCTGCCCCGCATAGCTCTGTCCCGCATAGCTCTGGCTCGCATATCTCTGGCCCGCATAGCTCTGGCTTGCATATCTCTGGCTCGCATACCTCTGGCTCGTATATCTCTGGCCCCCGTAGCTCTGGCCCGCATAGCTCTGGCTCGCATAGCTCTGGCTCGCATATCTCTGGCTCGCATATCTGGCCCGCTAATCTCTGGCCCTCATAGCTCTGGCTTGTATATCTCTGCCCCGCATAGCTCTGTCCCGCATAGCTCTGGCTCGCATATCTCTGGCCCGCATAGCTCTGTCCCGCATAGCTCTGGCTCGCATATCTCTGCCGCGCATAGCTCTGTCCCGCATATCTCTGGCTCGCATATCTCTGGCCCCCATAGCTCTGGCTCGCATACCTCTGGCCCCCATAGCTCTGGCCCGCATAGCTCTGGCTCGCACATCTCTGGCTTGCATATCTCTGGCCCCCATAGCTCTGACCCGCATAGCTCTGGCTCGCATACCTCTGGCTCGCATATCTCTGGCCCCCATAGCTCTGACCCGCATAGCTCTGGCTTGCATACCTCTGGCTCGCACATCTCTGGCCGGCATAGCTCTGGCTTGTATACCTATGGCTCGCATATCTCTTGCCCCCATAGCTCTGGCTCGCATATCTCTGGCTCGCATATCTCTGGCCCCCATAGCTCTGGCTCGCATACCTCTGGCCCCCATAGCTCTGGCTCGCATATCTCTGGCCCCCATAGCTCTGGCTCGCATATCTCTGGCCCCCATAGCTCTGGCTCGCATATCTCTGGCCCGCATATCTCTGGCCCCCATAGCTCTGGCTCGCATACCTCTGGCTCGCATATCTCTGGCCACCATAGCTTTGGCCCCCAAAGCTCTGACCCGCATAGCTCTGGCTTGCATACCTCTGGCTCGCATATCTCTGGCCGGCATAGCTCTGGCTTGTATACCTATGGCTCGTATATCTCTGGCCCCCATAGCTCTGGCCCCCATAGCTCTGGCCCCCATAGCTCTGACCCGCATTGCTCTGGCTTGCATACCTCTGGCTCGCATATCTCTGGCCGGCATAGCTCTGGCTTGTATACCTATGGCTCGTATATCTCTGGCCCCCATAGCTCTGGCCCCCATAGCTCTGGCTCGCATACCTCTGGCTCACATATCTCTGGCCTCCATAGCTCTGGCCCCCATAGCTCTGACCCGCATAGCTCAGGCTTGCATACCTCTGGCACGCATATCTCTGGCCCCCATAGCTCTGTCCCGCATAGCTCTGTCCCGCATAGCTCTGTCCCGCATAGCTCTGTCCCGCATAGCTCTGGCCCCCATAGCTCAGGCTTGCATACCTCTGGCCCGCATAGCTCTGTCCCGCATAGCTCTGTCCCGCATAGCTCTGGCTTGCATATATCTGGCTTGTATACCTATGGCTCGCATATCTCTGGCCCCCAGAGCTCTGGCCCCCATAGCTCTGCCCCGCATAGCTCTGTCCCGCATAGCTCTGTCCCGCATAGCTCTGGCTTGCATATCTCTGGCTTGTATACCTATGGCTCGTATATCTCTGGCCCCCATAGCTCTGGCCCGCATAGCTCTGGCCCGCATAGCTCTGGCCCCCATAGCTCTGACCCGCATAGCTCTGGCTTGCATACCTATGGCTCGCATACCTCTGGCTCGTATATCTCTGGCCCCCATGGCTCTGGCACGCATAGTTCTGGCTCGCATACCTCTGGCTCGCATATCTCTGGCCCCCATAGCTCTGGCTCGCATACCTCTGGCTCGTATATCTCTGTCCCCCATAGCTCTGGCCCGCATAGTTCTGGCTCGCATACCTCTGGCTCGCATATCTCTGGCCCCCATAGCTCTGGCCCCCATAGCTCTGGCTCGCATACCTCTGGCTCGCATATCTCTGGCCCCCTTAGCTCTGGCTCGCATACCTCTGGCTCGCATACCTCTGGCCCGCATAGCTCTGGCTCGCATACCTCTGGCTCGCACATCTCTGGCTTGCATATCTCTGGCCCCCATAGCTCTGGCCCCCATAGCTCTGACCCGCATACCTCTGGCTCGCACATCTCTGGCCGGCATAGCTCTGGCTTGTATACCTATGGCTCGTATATCTCTGGCCCTCATAGCTCTGGCTTGTATATCTCTGGCCCTCATAGCACTGGCCTGCATATCTCTGTCTCGCATAGCTCTGGCTTGTATATCTCTGGCCCTCATAGCTCTGGCTTGCATATCTCTGTTTCGCATAGCTCTGGCTTGCATATCTCTGGCCCTTATAGCTCTGGCTTGTATATCTCTGGCCCTCATAGCTCTGGCTTGTATATCTCTGGCCCGCATAGCTCTGACTTGCATATCTCTGCCCCGCATAGCTCTGTCCCGCATAGCTCTGGCTCGCATATCTCTGGCCCGCATAGCTCTGGCTTGCATATCTCTGGCTCGCATACCTCTGGCTCGTATATCTCTGGCCCCCGTAGCTCTGGCCCCCATAGCTCTGGCTCGCATACCTCTGGCTCGTATATCTCTGGCCCCCATAGCTCTGGCCCGCAAAGTTCTGGCTCGCATACCTCTGGCTCGCATATCTCTGGCCCCCATAGCTCTGGCCCCCATAGCTCTGGCTCGCATACCTCTGGCTCGCATATCTCTGGCCCCCTTAGCTCTGGCTCGCATACCTCTGGCTCGCATACCTCTGGCCCGCATAGCTCTGGCTCGCATACCTCTGGCTCGCACATCTCTGGCTTGCATATCTCTGGCCCCCATAGCTCTGGCCCCCATAGCTCTGACCCGCATACCTCTGGCTCGCACATCTCTGGCCGGCATAGCTCTGGCTTGTATACCTATGGCTCGTATATCTCTGGCCCTCATAGCTCTGGCTTGTATATCTCTGGCCCGCATAGCTCTGACTTGCATATCTCTGGCCCCCATAGCTCTGACCCGCATAGCTCTGGCTCGCATAGCTCTGGCCCCCATAGCTCTGGCCCCCATAGCTCTGGCCCCATAGCTCTGACCCGCATACCTCTGGCTCGCATATCTCTGGCCCCCATAGCTCTGGCCCGCATACCTCTGGTTCGCATACCTCTGGCTCGCATATCTCTGGCCCCCATATCTTTGGCCCCCATAGCTCTGGCCCGCATACCTCTGGCTCGCATACCTCTGGCTCGCATATCTCTGGCCCCCATAGCTCTGACCCGCATACCTCTGGCTCGCATACCTCTGGCTCGCATATCTCTGGCCCCCATAGCTCTGGCCCCCATAGCTCTGACCCGCATAGCTCTGGCTTGCATACCTCTGGCTCGCACATCTCTGGCCGGCATAGCTCTGGCTTGTATACCTATGGCCCGCATATCTCTGGTCCGCATAGCTCTGACCCGCATAGCTCTGGCTCGCATATCTCTGGCCCCCATAGCTCTGGCTTGCATATCTCTGACCCGCATACCTCTGGCTCGCATATCTCTGGCCCGCATAGCTCTGGCTTGTATACCTTTGGCCCGCATATCTCTGGCCCGCATATCTCTGGCCCGCATAGCTCTGACCCGCATAGCTCTGACCCGCATACCTCTGGCTTCATATCTCTGGCCCCCATAGCTCTGGCTCGCATATCTCTGGCTCGCATATCTCTGGCCCCCATAGCTCTGGCTTGCATATCTCTGACCCGCATACCTCTGGCTCGCATTTCTCTGGCCCGCATAGCTCTGGCTTGTATACCTATGGCCCGCATATCTCTGGCCCGCATAGCTCTGACCCGCATAGCTCTGGCTCGCATACCTCTGGCTCGCATATCTCTGGCCCCCATAGCTCTGGCCCCCATAGCTCTGACCCGCATAGCTCTGGCTCGCATACCTCTGGCTCGCATATCTCTGGCCCCCATAGCTCTGACCCGCATAGCTCTGGCTTGCATACCTCTGGCTCGCACATCTCTGGCCGGCATAGCTCTGGCTTGTATACCTATGGCTCGCATATCTCTGGCCCGCATAGCTCTGGCTTGCATATCTCTGTCCCGTACACCTCTGGTTCTGATATCTCTGGCTCGCATTCCGATGAGTCTGCAGCCGCGATCCAGCTGACCTAAGAATTTTACTCGTTTTCCTCGGTCGCCACGCGAATAATTTTTCCTCTCGTCACTTTAAACACTGTATATCATTTCCTTCTACTTTGTGGCATATTAGGTATGGACTTATTGTTTGCTTCTCATCTAAGGCATTTGGTTATAAGTTCTTGGGAGCTTTAGACCTTGAAATCTAGGGTGATTCCAATAATGATAATGATAATAATAATAAAAATAGTAATAATAACATAATTATATATTTCTGATGTAAATATATTTTCCACGCCTCGGGAATATGATATGCGTATTTTTAGGTGTTTAGTTTTAAAATAAATATTTAAACACATAAATAACAAAATATTAGACTCCTATATGTGGAGACACAGTATCAGAATAAGCTTCTTAAAAGCATGCGGGAAAATTAAGCGTTATGGCGCAGTGCTTTAGACACGAATGTTGAATTTAAAGTGTTTTGTTCTGTGGAAAAATACTTTCAACGTGAAGAGATGGTGCTTCTTGAAGAAATTGCCCCAAGCTAATACATAAATAGTTGGTCCAAATGTTGTCCAGTAACATCTGTTGACGAGGATATTACTGTTTCTGATTAGGTATGTAATGTATGCAATGTTAACCGATAGACGCTTCATGAACTTACAGTGTGAATTTGGAGAAAATGGTCCATGTAAGCCTACTGCAAATCAAATTACAACAACGATCGAAATGATGTCTAAGAAAGTAACACGTATAACAAGTTTAATAAAGGGACACCAGAGTAGCTCATGAGCAGTAGCTCATGAGCAGTAGCTCTCGTGTTTTGTTCGATTCCTGACTCTGGGGTGGTCGACCAAATACTCTACCTACGTTATGTGGACAATACCCAAGGCCCAACTGCCAAGTTTAATAAAGGGACACTAGAGTAGCTCATGAGCAGTAGCTCTCGTGTTTTGTTCGATTCCTGACTCTGGGGTGGTCGACCAAATACTCTACCTACTTTATGTGGACAATACACAAGGTCCAACTGCTTCGGGTCCACGGCAAAAGCTGTAGGTCCACTCGCGCCACCACATGTTCATCATCACTCTACCGATGGGTACCTCGCCTCAGAAATGGCCCGACATCTCTTTATGGAATCAGATTACAGGCCGCTCAGAAAGGAAAACAATGTCATTGCATAATTATTAGTGTACATTTTCGAAAATCAAATTTTAAAGATTTTGAGAGCATAAGTGAATGTATAGGTTATATGAATACACATCTGACGTCTAAGAATTATAACAAATTCTTTGAAAATATTAGATAAATAGAATGTGTCCCATTGAAATACAGATAGACGATCATATCCTACCCTGCCTTATATTGAGTGAACAATAGCAATATATTATTCGATGATAATATGACTATTAGTGAGGAATGTGAAACTAAAAATATTGGAATATGAAACACATAGCCCGTGAAAAAGGAAAGTGAAGGGTTGAGCAACATTTTACGTGTAACCAGACAACGCTACGAGAATGAAAAATGAACGCACTCACTTGAAGGAATTTCTTTTCTCTTGGCGCCCAATTCTTTAAATAACTGGCATCACATGGACCCGCTAATAAATTCTCTTCCTGGCAAGACATCGTTCTTTTAAAAAACTCATTGTTTAAAACATGGTCAGGATACTCCTTTAACAAAAGCTTTCAAACTTCATTAAAAACCTCGCATTTCAGATGAATATATTTCTCACCAAGCAGAGACTCTTAGCGTTATTTATTCACCGCATCATATATTTACTTTCAGGAAGCTGTAAATCAACAGGTGATAATATGGGCTAGACAAGGAGAGCGCACACTGAAGCCTACAAACATTTCTTGAGGCTAACATCTCCCAAGAGGAAGGGATCAAATGAATTAACCACAGTGCAGACAGACATGTCAGAGACGCGCGGAAGTCCCCAAAAGTTCCAAACTGCCTACAGAATACGTTGATCAGACAGCACTCTACCTATAGGAAGAATTCTTTCATTTAATCAAGCATCCACGCCTGTTTCCCACATACCATTAAACCTAGAAGCACACCTAACAGATGAGAGGGAGTGTAATGAAAGGGAAATGATGTAAAGAAATTTTTGATAAATGAGAAACTACTTCAGCATTCGCCTACCGACCAGCAAAAACTACACACAAATCAAGGTCAGTGCGAAATCTTCGGAAGGGAGCTCCACACGTTACAGGGAGGCACCTGAAATCACTATATTTGCAAATATTTGGAAAGAATTCCAAATGACCTCAAGAAAATTTTAGAATAGCATTGTTTAGTGTTTTTTTTAATACAGTGAGAAAGAAAAGCTACGCGCATGGAACACGTTCTCATTGTCGCGGTCTGCAAGTGCTGTACTTGCGAACGCCAAAGTGTGCGAATAGTGCACACCAAACGTAACACCTTTGTTTTGGACGCTCGGCTCCCGTCTTCATTCGGTACATTTCGTGCACTTTCGGAAGTAGAGCAGAGCGACAGCATGACGTACGCTTCAATACCAAGGTTACATCTCAAGGCATGTGAGTTCTTTTTCGCTAGATAACCATAGTGGCCAGGGACCCAGAGACGTGCGTGCGACCAGCGCTGCTTGTAAAACTAGCGCCCAAGAAAAGGTTCATGCATAGTAGTGCCGTGGCGACTCGTGTCAACGTGACTACTTTATTTACACAGTGGTGAAGTATTTACGTAAAACCTACTATTTGTTACTTTCTCTACACGTACTATATACATAGTATGTAGAGAAGGTTTAGTACTGTACCCAAAAATTCCATGCCGAATTTCACTGGAAATATCTTTTGATACCCGCTAATACAAAAAAAAAAAAAACATTTTTAGTAAGATGTTCGTGTCTGTGTGTGTGTGTGTGTGTGTGTGTGTGTGTCTGGACAACATAGCTCAAAAACGAAAAGGCCGTTAAATACCAAACTTGGTATTTAAGTTTGGTATCTTCCAAGGATGAGACATGAACATTTTCAAGAAAATCCCCCCACCATCAACTACTCTTTGCATGGATCATTTTTATAACGTCGTGATTTTCTGAAAAATGGCTCTAACGATTTTGAATAAAATACTTTATATTTAAGATATACATTTCATTTATCATAAAAATATTTTACATTTTGTGGGAATAGCCTATGAAGACCTCTTCATCATTCTGGAATACTTTTATATAACTGTAAAAAATATACAACTCTTACTACACAAAAATTTACATTTCATTACAACACACACTTTGTTTGTTTGTTTGTTTGTTTATAGAGTTAACCTTTTCTAGATATTCCGCATTATTGGTTTCAATTTTAGCCAATTAAACTTTTCTCAAACGGAAAGACATGACAGACATTGGAATATAGATTATTTCACATAAGGACCGGCTTTTAAAGTATGCGACTGTCACTTTAGCCTGTGAACTTTCTTGTTTGCCTGCTACTTACAAGGCGCTAGTAATAAGACTAATTCTGCTTATATTTATCTTAATTAGCATGATGTAGATAGCAGATTTGCCGAACAGCTAGAGGACGTTATGTGAATGTAGTTTTGCCCTTCTACTTACAAGGGACAAAGTAATAAGGAACATTTCTGTTAATGTATTATGATAGAAGAATAAGCTTTTTATCAGTATGATGTGTGAGTATATTCTTAGACAGCAATAAAACTGAACATCGCTCTACTTTTCGCAGCAAATACAGGAGTAGATATGAAATAATTTTGTTCCGCCATTTTAAAGCCTAGGCAGCGCCGTGACAAAGTGGTTACTGGTCTCACGGTGGCTCGGGTTCCATCCCGGGGGACTATGCGGCGGACAAAGCGGCATCTGGCGGGTAATCTTCTGGTTCTCCGGTTTCCCTCGCCATTCATTCACCAATTGCTCCTGAATCTTGTCTTACATCGCTACTACCGTTATTTCATATGATTTTCTTCCTCTTTCTCATACCAGGAATCAAGCTGATCATCTATGCTGCTACTCTCTCTAAGTCTGTCTCCTCCTGCCGAGCGAGATGCCTCGCGGGCACTATGTGCTCTAGAAGTTTCTTTCATCCCCTGAATTTCCCGTCCCTTCATTTCGTTTTATTTCATGTTACAATTCGGTCTTTCCAGTGAGGTGTCTCTCCGCGCGGAGGGGGGCGTGTGGAAACCTGGCGGGGAATACAGCACTACTAGCATCGTGTAGCGTCCACCTGATGGGGTTTCATCCCGGGGTTTGATGTACTACAGCGCATGTGCATCCCCTCCAGTCCAGTCCAGTCCTCATCTGACCCCAGGCCCTGGCGTGCTAACAGGGTAAACAGCAAGCAGAGGAACAAGAGAATTTAAAGGTTTATAATTACTAAAATACAAATATGTGAATAACACAGCAGCAAAACGTTTGCGTCCTCCAGATGGGGGGGGGGGGGTTACATGGCAGACCTGGCTAAATGTTGATGCTAAAAATCCTAAAGGATTACCAAAATAACTGACAAAACCGAATGCTGTCAAACAGACTCCCAAAGGAATAAGTTCAATACCAAAATAACTGACAAAACCGAATGCTGTCAAACAGACTCCCAAAGGAATAAGTTCAATACCAAAATAACTGACAAAACCGAATGCTGTCAAACAGACTCCTAAAGGAATAAGTTCAATACCAAAATAACTGACAAAACCGAATACTGTCAAACAGACTCCCGAAGCAAACTCAAAGGGAGGAAGATGTGTAGGACGAACCAGCTGGGAAGGTAGTACGAACCGGAAGTAAACTCGCAAACCTTAAAAAGGACAGAAGAAGAAGAAGAAGATTATGCTGATGATGAGGATGATAGCACACTATGCTTCCACGTGTTGTAAAAAAAAACCATTTCCAATAAATTCCCTAATTATTTTGTAATAATGTTGGCATTAGTAAGCTACGACATTGACTTGTGCTTCAGATACATAGAGCTCAGTTGTTTTGTGTAACAAAAGGTGCCTCGAGGACCGGGTTATCGGTTCTTACTCCCGATTTGTTTCGGAGTGATCTGTCCCACTACAGACGGGTATCATGAGTAACAGCAGAGCAGAACTCACCGCTCAGCGCCCTAACCTTGGCAGCAGAAATCCTTGTAACAAGTTCCTATAAATTAAATGGCGTTTTTAGTTTTTGGAGGGGGGAGTGGGCTTAATGTCCTTTAGCCGGATAGTCGTATTGGAGGATGAATTAAATTGGTGATTGATGTTCAAATGATCTCGGGGTCCATAGATCTTAAAATTCCTCGGCATTTGTTTTCTCAGATAAGAGAAAATCTCGAAAAGCTCTTGTCTAGGTAACTCACCCTAAGCGTGATTCAAACTCGCGACCTCTTGAATGTGAGGCCCTTGTTCTACCGAGGTGGGGTGTCTTCTATGACGCTCTTTAACGACTGCTGTTTTCAGCGACCCACTGGATAATTTTGTTCAGAGGCTCCTTTATGAGGCCTGAGGTTCTTTACGTGCCGTAAATCTACGATATGGGACCAACTCACTGCATCCATCACCTTATACAAGCGACCTTTGACGGCTACCAGTTCCTATCGTGCAGGAGGATCTTCGTAGCACGTGACCGTAGGAAGTGGCCAATCCAGGACATTGGCGCGTAAAATTCCAACCAATCGGAACTCATTACCTCTGCATTTTAATCGTTTTTATCTGTGAACCAATGTTCGCCTCATAATAATAGTATCAGTGTGCATTGCTATTCCCGTACATAATGGCGGAAAAAACGTTTTGGGAAAAGTCTATCGCTGAAATAGACATATTCATAAAAAATATGATTTGTTCCATTCACATGACTTTCTCTATATCTCTGCAAATTATTGATAGAAAGCTTATGCTTCCATTTACTTCATGCTAATCGAGAAAAAAATAGCAGAAATTGTCTTAAAACTTGCTTCCTTAAAAGTAGAAGCAAAATATGGGAGTAATATTGGTTAAAGTGATAGTCAAAATCTGGTTGCTATGTGACTGAAGTTCCCTTGTTTGTGTAGACAGGAGTTAACACATTCCTGTATGAGAAAAGTTTCTTTTTTAAAGCTGAAACCTAAAACAAGGAATATCTAAAAAACGATCAACTCCATGAAAAAAATGTATATGATACAAATTGTGTGTTTTAACGTGCTCTACACTTTTTGTGTGATAAGCTTTTATCTATCTCTTACGGTTCGGGAGCAATGCAAAATTGCGTACATTTCATCCAGAATAAAGTAAACTTCCAAGGCTATTCCCAGAAAATTGAAGATATACATTTTATTTGTCAGGTAAATATCTTTAATATACGATATTTTAATCAAAATCGTTAGTCATTTTTTAGAAAATCAAAATTTTCGAAAAAAAGTTCCATGTAAAGGGTAGTTTGGGGTGGGGAGATTTTTCTCAAAATCTTCGTGTCGCATCCCTGGAAGATACTAACTTAAATATCAAGTTTGGTACTTTACCGACTTTCGTTTTTGATTATCGTTTTCACAGACACACGGACACACGAACACCCGGACCCACACATACACGGACCTTTTTCTGAAAATACTTTTTTTGGATACAGGGGACCCTAAAACATATATTTCCGGTGAAATCTCCGTATCGAATTTTTTGGTGGAGTGCAATACCTTCTCTATACACTATGTACAAAGTATGTATAGAGAAAGTAAAAATAGACATATTAGTTAAAAACTCAAAGCCGCAGGATATAATGTAGCAATACAAAGAGATCTAAAATATATGATATGGACATCAAGTTGTAGTGATTTCAACAAGTTGCTCGCGAGTTTGTCGGTTTGAAGTTCTCGTTGTGTTAGTTACGATAAATGTTAACTTTGGAAGAAGCTCATTACAACTACTTAGGTCGAGAAACGAGATCCCACAAATCAGCACATAGTTTTGTTATGAAACATGTTTAAATGATTGCATAGCCAAGAGTGTTCCAACAACATTGCGGTTCTCTCTCAACTGACTTGCATTTGACTGAAGCTTAGTGAACAACCTAGGAACCCAAATAGAGTAAACAATTAGTATGAATGAATGAATAAATAAGTGTATTTATTAATATAGCAATATCATACATAGAATTTCAACAGTCGCACGGGTCCACAGACCGTACGTGCTTTTGTAATACACATTACAAGCAATATTAAAACAACAACCACAACAAAGAATTAAAAGAGTAAACACGAAAATAAAAAAAGACAAAGGAAATACACAGTCAAAAGCAATATTAAACAACAATAAAAATTAAGAGTGAATCCGAAAATAAAGATACAAAGATATTCAAATATATCAATTTAAATTTACAGCACAGAGTACACCTTCATAAATGCACCCTCTTATAATAGATAATTACACTTAAAAGACATATATACACATAATATATACAACCCTAGCACAACAGTGACCTAAGTATGAGATAATATACATGTATGTAGAACATTGTAGTCACTTTTGTTTAGTTGATCTTATCCCCCCCCCCTTCTCTATTGGCAGCCTCCTCAGATCTCAGCTGTCTTGCCGTAAGTATAAATTTACCTAGCCCGTCCATGTTTTCCGTGCCTGCCAGTAGCGTCCAACATGCTTCTATCCCTACATTCGCAGTGGTAAAAAATCGCGGCAAATATTTTTCCCGCCATTCCTCCGTACCCCTACATCTTGCCAAGATGTGAGTCCACGACTCTTCCCCCTCGCAAATGGGACAGATTCTTATACCATTCTCGTCAGAAATTTTCGTGCTCCTCCATGCTCCTAGTCTAATCCACGCGAGCCCCTCTCTAATGAGTTTGGTACCTGTTTTGATGTATTGCTCCATACCCCACTCCGATTTCAGCCCAGACTGTACTTCTAATGACACCTTCTCTGTGCATTGCGCAATTATTTGCTGTCTGTCAATATCACAAAGACGTTTCTTAATTTTTCTCCAAATACTTCGCCTGTTTTCCTGCCCCGCCATCCAAATGTCTCCCATCCCAATGGTTTCCAACCCTTTCTTTAATTTTGATGCCCACGTCAAATTACCTTCCATTCGCAACTGTTCACGGTAGCAGACTGCCCTAATTAGAGATTGGTTTACGTGAACGATTCTCATCCAATATTTAACTGCTCTGATTTTGCACTCTATCGTTTCACTATGTACCCCGAATTCCCTCATTATTCCGCAGTTTGCCGTACCCCTCCCTACACCCAGAATTCCTTTCAAAAATTGGGTCCTCACTTGATCCAGATTCCCTTTTTGTTCCCACCCCCATATTGCTCCTCTATATGTCATCGTGGATCTAACTGTCGCTCCGTATACAGTTTCCATTAAGGTTATGGAGATATTCGGAATTCTGTAGCTTATCCGGAGAGCTTCCGCCGCTTTCACCCTTGCCTTGTGTTTCGTAATGTCAATGTGTTTTGTCCATTTTCCGTTCATTGTAAATGTGAGTCCTAAGTACACAAAGGATTTAACATTGTCCAGTATCTGTCCTGCATATGTCCAAGTCTCCTCCCTGCAATCCGTTTACTGTCGTAGAACACGATACTAAATCGTCTGCGTATAAAAGTGTTGGGATCTGCAAATCCGCTACTACTGGTGCTTGAATATTCTCTGCTATCATTGTATCAGTAATATCATCCACAAAGAGATTAAATAGCAAGGGAGATAAAATACAACCCTGCCTCACTCCCCTATAGCTTCGGCAGCTCTCGGACACTCTGTTTCTGTCGTACTTCACACAGAATTGGACATTTTGATATATTGCCTGCAATGTTCTAACCATTTTACTTGATAACCCCTTTCTGCCTAGTTTGTACCATAATGCATTTCGATTGATAGAGTCAAATGCCTTCTTAAAGTCCACAAAAGCACAATGAAGCTTTCCCCGCTTATTAATAAAAGCATAATGTTCACATTACATACAAATAAAACACTTTAATAAAGTAAAACTATTTAAATACGTTTTATACTGAAGGAAGTTGTTACTTAGGAAGGCTTGTGCACGCAGCAGAAGCTAATAACTACAACTGGGTAGTTATACATCATAAAGAACTGAATGGCGGCAACACATTTTAAAAGATTGTTGTTTCATTCAAGCGTGTTTAGGACAGGCTTAGAAAGGTAGAACCAGAGTAAAAGATTCAATGCCATAGCCGGGATCTAAACCACAGAAACAGGTATATGCAAGGTTCAAATACCAGCTATGGCATTAACGTTTCTCCTTTAATTCTACCTTTCCATTTTTAATGGCATTTAAGTGCAATAACAAAGTAAAAAATCTAATGTGTTCCATTCACATCACTTTCTCTATATCTCTGTACCAATTATTGTTAACAATATTATTATTCTAATCGAGAAAAATTATCAAAAATAGTCTTATTACTTGCTTCCTTGTATATAGAAGCGAAATAAGGGCGTACCATAGGTTAAAGTGATAGTCAAAAGCTGGTTGCTATGTGACTGAAATTCTTTGTTTGAATGGACCTAGTTGACAAATTCCTGTATGAGAAAAGTATGTTTTTCAAACCTGAAACCAATAAACAAGTAATATCCCAAAAACGACAAACTCCAAGAAAAAAAAGTATACAACATAAATTATGTCTTTTAACATGCTCTATATTTTTTGAGTTTAAGCTATCGTCCATCTCTTACGGTTTAGCAGTTATTCAAAATTCCGTAAAATTGATCCAGAATAAAGTAGTCTTCAGAAGCTTTTCCCAGAAAATTCAAGATATACATTTTATTTGTCAGGTAAATACCTTTAATATATGATATTTTAATCAAAATCTTCGAAAAAAGTTCCATGTAAAGGGTAGTTTGGGGTGGGGGATTTTTTTTTGAAATCTTCGTGTCGCATCCTTGGACAATAACAAAAGTAAATACCAAGTTTGGTGTTTAACGGTCACTTCGTTTTTGAGCTATACTGCCCACACACACACACACACACACACATATACACACACATATAGACAGACAGACACACACAGACGTTTTTCTGTGTTCAGGAGGTCTCAAAACATGTATTTCCGGTGAAATCTCGGTATCGAATTTTTGGGTGCATTATAATACATTCTCTATACAATATGTACATAGTGCGTAGAGAAAGTAAAAATTTCTGACCCTGTAGGTCCTCCTTGCTGTGCGAAGGGTCCCGCGTTCGTTCCCCTTCTGGGGTTTGGAACTTTTTGGAACTTTTCTGTAGCTATGATTATTTCCTACTATCCCCAAGTCCATAAGTGTGAATGTGTGCGTGTTCTAATGTATAGATACTAGGAGGGGGGGCGCATCTCTAAAGACAACAGCCTTGTCGATACACAATACCAGGTGGGCCAACTCACTCATTTCGGTTTATCAAGGGTGAATTGATTAAAAAAAAAAAAAAAAAAGAATTTAAAAGAATAGCAGCTTGCAGGACAAATCCAAGTAAACACACCTGCGTTCTACTCTTGTTAAACATCAGCGGAAACAGTGAGGGAATCTCGCTCACTGCGAGGAGCTCCCAAGTTTGTACTAGAGTCCGTTAAACAGGTCGAAACGCTCATCATTGAGAGAATAAAGTCAAGCTTTAGATTGAAAAGTAATACAAAAAGTCTTGTTTTTGTCTATTAGTATCCGGCAATAGCTCAGCTAGGTTTGTAATTGTGTAAGCGCTATTCGTATTTAACATTGGAGTCTAGACTCACTAGCTAATCGTTAAATCAAACCGTAACAAAAATCATACATGAGCCCTCATTATTATTATTATTATTATTATTATTATTATTATTACAATTATTATTATCATCATTATTATTATTATAATCATCATCATTATCATTATTATTATAATTATTATTATTATTACAATTATTATTATTATAATAATAATTATTTTTATTATTATTCTTATTGTTATTCTTATTCTTATAATTATTATTATCATTTTGTTGTACAGCTTTCGTATTTGCGTATTTTCCTGATATAATAATAATAGTACTACTACTACTACTACTAATAATAATAATATTAATAATAATAATAATAATAATAATAATAATAATGAGAACATCAAAATATGAAAGTCTCGTATTGTAAAATAAACAATACGTCAGTGGTAATGTTTTAGTATATAATAATAATAATAATAATAATAATAATAATAATAATAATAATAATAATACATAAAATATTATGTGCAATCCTGTTTGGGACGTTTTCCTTATGGTGCTTTGCTATTCTGATTTAGTCTGGTTGTCTTTACTGTATAATAATACTATAATGTGATAATGATGATGATAATAATAATAACAACAACAATAATACAGCTAAATACTACCGGTTTTTATGTTTGACTTTTATAGCGGACCTTAATGTTTCGAATGAACCCTACAGTGGGTGTAATCTGCAATTCAATTTTAAATAAGAACAGCATGTACACAATACTATCGGCGGATACTGATAGATAAAATGAAGATGTTTTAATCAATTTTAAATATAAAAGGTGACTTTATTCTTACAAAAATAAAAAAAAATCTGTAATGAAGTGGGTAACATGTTAATCTTTTAGACCCATTTGTACTGCTCTTGTATATAATTTGGGAGTCTATAACAAGCCTAGGAACGCTTTCAATGAGCGCGATTCCCTCATCGCCTCCATGTGCAAGAGGAGTCGCTCACGGACCGGTGTTTGTTTCGATTTGCCGCGATGACTGTGCAATTCTTTAAACGCACACGTAAGTTAAACTTGCTCGTGTAAACCAAATAATAAAAATACTTGTTTATACGAACAATAAAAACGAATACAGAAAAGGAAGTAAGGGCTTACGAAAACAACTCTAAGTAGTGGGTTACATAAATTGAACTCCAAGATATGAGCAGGTAAACCTTAACAAATATTATCAACTTATAGTAACAATACTTGTCGTACAGTGAGAAACGATAAAGCTAACAAGTGTTGTTATTCGGTTCTGCTGAATATGTAGCAGTTCAACAGTAACGTCCTCAACAACAACAAAATGTAAATGGCGTGTTATTTTGGACGCTCTTTTACTGCGGTGGTTCTCAGCGTCCCATTCTATACTGGGCGTGAAAGACCGCTTAATTTTGCTCAGAGGCCTCTCTATCAGGCTTGACGTTCTTTAAGGTGCCGTAAAAGACACGGGACCAACAGCTTTACTTCCCTTCCGTAGGAAGCCATGCTAAGGATATTATAACTCCATGGCACGACAGCTCCCGGGGAACCTTGGCCTACCGCCCGGCCGCTGCGTCCCCCATCTCGGTCCGCTACAGACGTCATGGATGGGGTGCAGTTTTGGAGGGTGAGACGTGGTCAGCGCCTCGAGTCCCCCCGGCCGGTTAATGCGGTCCTCATGACCTGGAGCCGCTACTTTTCCATCAAGTAGCTCCTCAATTGGCCCCCCAGGGATCTTACGAGGTTGAGTGCACCCCGGGCCAGGTCTTCCAACGCGGGAAAAATCCCCACGCCGGTACTGTGGATCGAACCCAGGTCTCCCGCTTGGTAAGCAGCAACGCTACCACCGCGCTAAGGAGACGACCGCTAAGGATATTTTACGCCCGAAAAAAATCCATCATCCTCCGCCGGGTTTGAACCCGCGACCTTGGGTATATGAAGTTATCATGGTAACCATCACACCACGAAGGGCGGTTTACTAACCATAAAATGGTGCAGTTACTATCACGTTCTTAGATAGCAACACCATAGATAGAAACTTACCATAGAAATGTGGTTGTATAAGGGAGCTGCTTTGCCATTTTGGCTTCTCAACTGGAAGTACCGGATCCTATAAACTTTGTTTATGTAAAACACTGAGTAGCGTCTTGTAGTGTGAATGCGGGACTGATTCAGAGTGGGAGTTAATGAAAACAGACATTGTAGTAATAGCAAAAACACCGTGAATAATTACCTTACCTGATTCTTAAAAAACCGAAAACCTTGAGTTTTAGCTGTATGTATATACTTTTTTACTGTTTACTTTGTGATTTGTGTAAATATATAATCGCATTTGTGTACATAGGAACTTTTCAATTTATGCAACATATACTCGCTCCAGTATTCAGGTTTTCACTTTCTCTACCCAGTAAAACGCGTAGTAAAAATTATGTGTGTGAGTCACTGTGTGGAGCATAATTTAAAAACGAAAATTAGGTTAAATACCAAACTTGTTGTTTAAGTTCAATATCGTCCAAGGAGTAGATTTTCAGTAAAATTTCAACCCTTGTTGTTAAAGTGTAATACCTTCCACTGGGAAGATTTTCAGTAAAAGTCCCCCAACACTAACTACCCTTGTTGTTTAAGTTTAATATATTCCAGGGAGAAGATTTTCAGTAAAAGTCCCCCAACATTAACTACCCTTGTTGTTTAAATTTAATATATTCCAGGGAGAAAATTTTCAGTAAAAGTCCCCCAACACTAACTACCCTTGTTGTTTAAATTTAATATATTCCAGGGAGAAGATTTTCAGTAAAAGTCCCCCAACATTAACTACCCTTGTTGTTTAAATTTAATATATTCCAGGGAGAAAATTTTCAGTAAAAGTCCCCCAACACTAACTACCCCAGTTGTTTAAATGTAGTACCATCCACTGGGAAGATTTTCAGTAAAAGTTCCCCAACACTAACTACCCTTGTTGTTTAAGTGTAATACCTTCCACTGGGAAGATTTTCAGTAAAAGTCCCCCAACACTAACTACCCTTGTTGTTTAAGTGTAATACCTTCCACTGGGAAGATTTTCAGTAAAAGTCCCCCAACACTAACTACCCTTGTTGTTTAAGTTTAATATATTCCAGGGAGAAGATTTTCAGTAAAAGTCCCCCAACACTAACTACCCTTGTTGTTTAAGTTTAATATATTCCAGGGAGAAGATTTTCAGTAAAAGTTCCCCAACACTAACTACCCTTGTTGTTTAAGTGTAATACCTTCCACTGGGAAGATTTTCAGTAAAAGTCTCCCAAAACTAACTACCCTTGTTGTTTAAGTGTAATACCTTCCACTGGGAAGATTTTCAGTAAAAGTTCCCCAACACTAACTACCCTTGTTGTTTAAGTGTAATACCTTCCACTGGGAAGATTTTCAGTAAAAGTCTCCCAACACTAACTACCCTTGTTGTTTAAGTGTAATACCTTCCCTGGGAAGATTTTCAGTAAAAGTCCCCCAACACTAACTACCCTTGTTGTTTAAGTTTAATATATTCCAGGGAGAAGATTTTCAGTAAAAGTCCCCCAACACTAACTACCCTTGTTGTTTAAGTTTAATATATTCCAGGGAGAAGATTTTCAGTAAAAGTCTCCCAACACTAACTACCCTTGTTGTTTAAGTGTAATACCTTCCCTGGGAAGATTTTCAGTAAAAGTCCCCCAACACTAACTACCCTTGTTGTTTAAGTTTAATATATTCCAGGGAGAAGATTTTCAGTAAAAGTCCCCCAACACTAACTACCCTTGTTGTTTAAGTTTAATATATTCCAGGGAGAAAATTTTCAGTAAAAGTTCCCCAACACTAACTACCCTTGTTGTTTAAGTTTAATATATTCCAGGGAGAAGATTTTCATTAATATTCCCCTTTTACACACTACCCTTATGGGAGATTTTACAAAAAGTTGCATTTTCTCAAAAATGGCTCAATCGATTTAGATTAAAATATGTATTAAAAGTAATTGCATGCCAAATAAATGTTAATCATAAATTTGTTGGGAATAGCACATTTGTGAATTGCTTTAACAAAACTTAGTAAATGCAAGAAACAGACAAAAAAGTGCTACACAAAACTTGTAGATGTCATTCAAATATGCAATTGATGTTATATACCGTTTTTCTAGAACTAGCCATTTCCGAGACATGCATTTATTATTTTGAAGATTTTTCTCGTTTACTTTTTATTAAAACTGGTCATGCGAACACAAGGGAATTTCAATCGCTTCACATAGTGAAGGGATTTTAAAACATTCGCATATTGCTTTAGCATAGTGCATTCCTTTATTTCCCTTCTACTCTCAAAAATAAGTAATACAACCATTTCTGGTAATGTTTATCTCAATTAGCATGAAACAGAGAGAGCATAAGCTTTTATAAAAACACTTTTTTGCAGAATGGAAAACAGCAGACTTCCTTTTTTAATGATTTTAATTTTTACTTTCTCTACCCGTACTATGTACATAGTGTATAGAGAAGGTATTGCATTGCCCCCACAATTCAATACCCAGATTTCACCGGAAATATATATTTTGGGTCCCCCTGATTCCAAAAAAAGCATTTTTGGAAAAAGGTCCGTGAGTCCCTGTGGACAGCTTAGTTCAAAAACGAAAATACCCTTAAATACCAAAATTGGTATTAAAGTTTTGTATTTCCCAAGGATGCGACGCGAATATTTTGAAGAAAATTCTCGCATCCCCCAACTACCATTTACATAAAACTGTCTTCGAAAATTTTGATTTTTGCAGAAATGGCTCTAACGATTTTGATTAACGTATCGTATATTAAAGATGTTTACCTGATAAATAATATGTATATCTTGAATTTTCTGGGAATAGCTTCTGAAGACTACTTTATTCTGGATGAATTTTACAACATTTTACATAAATGCTAAACCGTAAGAGATAGACAAAAGCCCACTGCACAATATGTCGAGCACATTGAAACACACAATTTATGTTGTATACATTTTTTTTCATGCAGTTGATCGATTTTGAGATATTCCTTGTTTTTTTGGTTTCAGCTTTGTAAAATTTATACTTTTCTCATACAGGAATTTGTCAACTGCTGTCCATACAAACAAAGGAACTTCAGTCACATAGCAACCAGCTTTTGACTATCACTTTAACCTATGGTGCTCCCTTATTTCCTTTCTACTTACAAGAAAGGAAGTAATAAGACTACTTCTGCTTATTCTTTCTCAATCAGTATGAAGTGAGTAGAAGCATTAGCTTTTTAAAATTAACTTGTTGCAGAGATGTAGAGAAAGTCATGGAATGGAACATATATTTTTACTTTCTCTACACGTACTATGTACATAGTGTATAGAGAAGGTATTGTAATGCACCCAAAAATTCGATACCGAGATTTCACCGGAAGTACATGTTTTGGATCCCCTGAATCCATAAAAAGCATTTTTGGAAAAAGGTCCGCGTGTGTGTGTCTGTGTGTGTGTCTGTGGACAGCATAGCTCAAAAACGAAAAGACCGTTAAATACCATATACTTGGTATCTAAGTTTGGTATCTTCCAAGAATGTGACACGAAGATTTTCAAGAAAATTCCCCACCCCCCAACTACCCTTTACATGGATTTTTTTCAAAAATTTTGATTTTCTCAAAACGATTTTGATTAAAATATCGTATATGAAAGATATTTACCTGGTAAATAACATGTATATCTTAAATTTTCTGGGAATAGCCTCTGAAGACTACTTTATTCTGGATGAATTTCACGGAATGTTGCATAACTGCTAAACCGTAAGAGATGGGCAAAAATTTAACTCACAAAAAATGTAGAGCACATTAAAACACAATTTACGTTATACACATTTTTTTCGTGGAGTTGATCGTTTTTGACATATTCCTTATTTTTGGTTTCAGCTATGAAAAACTTATACTTTTCTCATACAGGAATTTATCAATTCCTGTCCATACAAACAAAGGAACTTCAGTCACATAGCAACCAGCTTTTGAATATCACTTTAATCTATGGTACTCCCTTATTTCGCTTCTACTTACAAGGAGGCAAGTAATTAGACTATTTCTGCTAATTGTTTCTCTATTAGCATGAAGTAAATAGAAGCATTAGCGTTTTAACAATAATTTGTAGCAGTGATGTAGAGAAAGTCATGTGATTGGAACACATCGGATTTTTTTGGATTCATGGGTACCCAAAGCATGTATTTCCGGTGAAATCTCGGTTTGGAATTTTTGGGTGAAATGCAATACCTTCTCTACACAGTACATGTAGAGAAAGTAAAAATGTCCTTTCAGAAATTTCCTACTTGGTATATGAAGTGTTTGGTTTTATGTGTTTAAATGTTTAATTTAAAGTGTGTATGAAACCAACAGGAAGTAAATAACGGAAGTGATAACCGTTTCTAATTGGCCAATTTTTAGTCCTTCCGTCATAATAGACATGGATTTATCAGTTGATAATGCTATTAGCTTACACTATTACACAACATTGAAAAAAGAGTTCCTTAATTATTTTTAATTTTAAGGCTGAAGATGCGCGCTTTCTACCACAAATGTGGAAACACGTGACTAGGAAAGTACTTGCAGTTTTCTGTGTTGTTTGGATTGCAGCGTGTCTAATGATTCGCCATTTGTTGAGCAAATTCTTGCAGATGGTGAACGCTTTCTGGGAAGGCATGACCATTTTAGAAACGGAGCATTTTCTAACATCTGCTGTATTAACAAACTTACTCCCACATTGGAGGCCGTTTGACTTCCTGCTACAAAACGGAGAAGCGATCTGGATTACACAATAGAGAGAGAGAGAGGGATGGGAGGGAGGGAGAGAGTGTGTGTTTGTCTATGGTGGCACTTTCAGAATGGGTTCTAACAGTACAGCGGAATGAAATATATCTCATTACGTAAGACAAGCAGATAAGAGATCACTGCTATTGCATGTACAGACCGCAATGTTCCAGGTTCAGATCCCGACTATACCTGCGATACACAGAATACAAAACAAAAAATATGGTGTGCTCCATACACATGACTTTCTCTACCTCTCTGCAAAAAAATATTGTATAAAGCTAATGCTTCTATTTATTTCATGCTAATCGAGAAAAAATGAGCAGAGATAGTCTTATTACTTCCTTCCTTGTAAGTAGAAGGGAAATAAGAGAGTAGCATAGGTTAAAGTGATAGTCAAAAGCTGGTTGCTATGTGACTGAAGTTCCTTTGATTGTATGGACAGCAGTTGACAAATTCCTGTATGAGAAAAGTATGAGTGTTTTAAAGCTGAAACCAAAAACAAGGAATATCTCAAAAACGACCAACTCCAAGGAAAAATGTATGTTACATAAATTGTTTGTTTTAATGTGACCTACTTTTTGTGTGGTAATCTTTTGTGCATCTCATACGGTTTAGCAGTTATGCAAAATTCCGTAAAACTCATCCAGAGTAAAGTAGTCTTCAGAAGCTATTCCCAGAAAATTCAAGATTACATATTATTTGTCAAGTAAATATCTTTAATTTATAATATTTTAATCAAAATCATTACAGCCATTTTTGAAAAAATCAAAATTTGCTAAAAAAGTTCCATGTAAAGGTTAGTTGGGGTGAGGGGGATTTTCTTGAAAATCTTCGTCCAGCATCCTTGGAAGAGACCAAACTTAAATACCAAGTATGGTATTTAACGGTGTATTCGTTTTTGAGCTATGTTTTCATAGTCACACACACACACACACACACACACACACACACACACAATGTATATCTTGAATTTTCTGGGAATAGCCTCTGAAGACTACTTTATTTTGGGTGAATTTTGCAGAATTTTGCATAACTGCTAAACCGTAAGAGATGGACAAAAACACAAAAAATGTAGAGCACATTAAAACACACAACTTATATTAAATACTTTTTCCCTGCAGTTGATCTTTTTTTTTTTTGGAGATATTCTTTGTTTTTGGTTTCAACTTTGAAAAACTAATAATTTTCTCATACAGGAATTTGTCAACTCCTGTCCATTCAAACAAAGGAACTTCAGCCAAATAACAAATATCTTTTGACTATCACTTTAACCTATGGTACTCCCTTACTTCGCTTCTACTTACAAGGAACAAGTACAGAATAAGACTGTTTCTGCTAATTTGTTGTGGTTTAGCATGAAGTAAAAAGAAACATAAGCTTTTTAACAAAAATTTGGTGCAGGGATGTAGGGAAAGTCATGTGAATGTAACACGTCAGATTTTTCACAGTGGGGGGCAGTATTACTATGGCGGTGGACATATTTGAGAAAAGGTTCCTACTCAGGTGTCTGAATCATTAGCTATTACGAGATCGTATGTAATCGAGTATCTGAATGTGTTTACTTTCACTGCCGCTAGGATCTTACGATAAGGTAGGAAAAACTGTCATTGCGTGTACGATGGAATTGTTAAAGGATATTCTAATTACGAATATTAGGTACGTCGTGAATTTAAACCTGATGAGTTCCATTCACATGACTTTCTCTACATCTCTGTAACTTATTATTATTATAAATAAGCTTATTCTTCTATCTACTTCAAGCTAATCGAGATAAACATTAGCAGAAACAGCCTTATTACTTGCTTCCTTGTAAGTAGAAGCGAAATAAGGGAGTACCATAGGTTAAAGTGATAGTCAAAAGCTGGTTGCTATGTGACAGAAGTTCCTTTGTTTGTATGGACAGGAGTTGATAAATTCCTGTTTGAGAAAATAAGTTTTTTAATGCTGAAACCAATAACAAGGAATATCTCAAAAACAATCAAATCCACGAAAAAACTGTGTATGATATAAATTGTGTATTTTAATATGCTCTACATTTTTTGTGTGGCAAATTTTGTCTCTCTAATGGTTTATCAGTTATGCAAGATTCCATAAAATTCATCCAGAATAAAGAGGTCTTCAGAGGTTATTCCTAGAAAATTCAAGAGATACATTTTATCTGTCAGGTAAATATCTTTAATATACAATAGTTTAATCAAAGTCGTTAGAGATATTTTTAAAAAAAATCAAAATTTGCAAAAAAGGTTCCATTTAAAGGGTAGTTTGGGGTGGGGAAAATGTTCACAAAATATACGTGTCGCATCCCTGGAAGATTCTAAGCTTAAATACCAAGTTCGTATTTTACCGAGTTTTCGTCTTTGCAGACACACGGACAGACACACACACACACACACACACACACACGGGGTAGAGGGGACCCTAAAACATGTATTTCCGGTGAAATCTTGCAATCAATTTTTGGTTGGAGTGCAATATCTTCTCTATACACTCTGTACATAGTAGTGTAGAGAAAGTAAAAATGACGTAAGAGCTTGTGTAGGAATACTAGTGCTAATCCTGTGTGTTTTCTGTACAGTGACGTATAGAAAATGGAGCCAACATTATTCTGAGTGAGCTCACATGACTTTCAAAGCCCTGCACATTATTATCCTGATTGTTTCATTCAACTTTGTAGTTTTATTTACTAACCTTGCTAATTTATTTAGGAATTAGGACGAAGTATGTACTTTTGGAACAGCTTCAACCTCAAGATGTGCATGTTTACACTACAAACCCTTACCGTGTCTTTGTGCCGCTTCGGAACCCAAAACCGAGCTCTACTCTAAACGAGAGGTTGTGGGTAAAATGTCATTAGGTTCTGCTAAGATTGAGAACTTTTCCTGATTTTCTTCAATCTTCATATCTTGCAATTGCCGGAGAACTAGACCTTTTCTTCATAAATTTTCTTTAATATATCATTCTTATGTAGGTATCATCCGTCCTTTGTTTTTGGTGGAATATGTAGTAAGAATTGACATTAGACACTCCTAAAAAGGAAAGGAAAGAAACAATATTAAGTTTCATTATATTTCTAAGTGACGAAATGCTGATATTTAATTCAGGTATTTTGGATATTTGTAACGTGTGTCGGTATTGCATCACAATATGCGTTCCTTGGGACAGAAAGTCATTCACAATAAGAGTGTTTTTGTGTTCAGCCTTTAACGTTCAGTTCCACACGAGGTTGTAAACTGACCTCACTCTTCTTGCTGTTCTACTGACTTGAATATAACAGTTCCCTATTGTTTTTAGTGTTAGAATCAGGAGAAGGGAAAGGCCAGGTTTAAACCCCATGCCATTCATATCTGAACACGAGTATGCCATCTTAAGGCAGCGATTTGTCCAAAATTGTAAAAGTTAAACATTATTTTTCTCTTCAATAAAATCTACAATTTTAAGGTTGAATTGGCAATTAACTGTATGGTTAAATTTATGCTTATTAATAGACCCACCCCAACTTTAAGCTTGTTTTCAGTTTTTTGCAAAATTTTCCAGACCTAAAATATTCCACTAATTTGTGTATTGCCACACAAAACTGCATCAAAGAAAACGATTACATACTGATTCGAAATAATGTTACACTTTGGAGAAATAAATTATACATTTTTGAAAAGTGAAGTTTTTTTGAGACTACAAAAAAAAAAAAAAAAAAAAAAAATTAATAGCTTTTCTAGAATGTTTAGAGGTTAACATAAAAAAAACAAACATATAAAATGTATATTTCTAAACTCATTAACATCTAATCTGAATCCCCCCAGGGGCCTACTACGGTAGGTACGGGTTTGGCGCACCCGGGGTTCCCGAGCCACTCGCCGCCATCTCATCATCATCGCCACCAACTGAGCCACGTTTTGTGTTTGTGTGCATATTTGTTTGTTTTGTTAGAGCGGATTTACTCGCCTCATCTTCTTCCCCTTCTAGGCTTATTCTTTACATGTTAGTATTAAGGCTTTAGATTTATTAACTCCTTGCCTCACCAACAGGGATCTTTATTCTATCTCCGTGGTTCCTGTCCCACGGTTCCAGCGCGGCTTCCAACATGTGTGCTCTTCGGAGGTCTCAGGCGTGAAGGTTGAGTGGACCCTTCCTACTGCCCCTATGTGTAAGCCTTAGGTGCGGAGCCCGTCCATACCGTTATGTACACCCACGTAGCTTCCTTGGGGGCCCGGTCCGTTTTAATTTCCCGACGAGCGCTGCTCGTTGGGTTAGAATTACGGACCGGTCGTGTTACCGCTAACGGAAAACCCGGTGTAATCAACCACAAGTCCCCTGAATCCATGTCTGCTTTATTACGCAGCATGGCCTAAAGTGGGGAACCACAGGTGGTTATACCTGTGGTAGGGGCTTAAAGCCGGGTTGTACATGGTGAAGGGCTTACCCGTATGGACCAGCAGTGGTGGCTGGAGGGTAACTCCTTCTGAGGTATTCCTTGAGATCGGTCTGGTAGGGGTCTACCAGGCGGCACAGACCGGAAAGTATTTTGGTGTCTTTTCTCTCTACCCCCGGATGGCAGGCTGACGCCGACGGTTCCGGAAAGGGGCCTTCCATAATGCTATATCCGCGCAAAACCTCTTCTTTTGACCGCTTTATAGTTGTGACCTTGGCATGTGAAAAGAAAACTATGCGAGATATCAGTCCGTTTTACATACAACGCGAGATTGACAGGATGTGCGGTAAAGTGACCAATGCCACCCGAACGCGAGACGGTACGCTTTTGATTGAAACGAAGACGGAAGACCAGTCCAAGAAACTCCTGAAGGCCAGCTTGTTGGGTTCCTACCCCATAAAGGTGGCCCCCCACAAGACTTTGAACACCTGTAGAGGCGTCGTAACTACCTCTTGTTTAGACAGTCTTTCCGAAGCAGATATAGTCACTAATTTATCTGACCAGGATGTATGCCAAGCGTACCGTCTGCTCGGCAAACGAGATGGTGAATCAGTAGCACTGCGTACGGTATTTCTGACTTTTAAGGGCACCACAATACCCGAGACCCTATATTGTGGATATGAACGCGTCTCTGTGCGACCATATGTGCCAAACCCAATGCGCTGTTTTTGGTGCCAACGGTTCGGTCACACGCAAACTCGGTGCACCTTCGACGCTACCTGTGAACATTGCGGACAAGCTGCCCACGGAGAAACTGCTTGTGCTCGAGACCCTTGTTGCCTCCATTGTACAGGGAAGCAGCCATCTAGCTCCCGGGAATGTCCACGTTTTCTCGAGGAAAAGGCCATCCAGGAGCTGCGAGTTAGGAACGCCTGACTTTTCCGAAAGCCAGGCGGCGCTTCCAAAATCTGCAGCCTGCGACCATCTCAGGCTATGCCTCAGCGCTCCGCCGCACTCCTGTTTCCTCAGTGGCACTACAAACCGTGCCTGTAGCCGACGCGTGTATTCAAACAGAACAGACGCCGACCACAACAACATTCTTTAACATTCACACCACCCACTGCCACAAGTTCTATTTCTCCCGAACCTGCACGTAAGCCGCTAGTGAGACCGACACCATCTGTCGCTGCTCCTCATGAGCGCAGTCGCAAGAAACTCAAGGCCACTGATAAACCTTCCAAGTCCCGTTCTCGTTCTACGAGCCGTAGGGGATCTTCCGCATGCCGAACATCAGCGGATAGCGCCGACGAAGGTGGCTGGATATACTCTTGTGGGTCCAAAGAGTGCAAAGCGCAAGAAACACCCAACTTAACTCCATCTACTTCGTTTCCACCCTTCGTTTGCATCCCAGCTGCAAACTCATATTATGATTATTCGGTAAGCTTTCACGCCTCTAACTGTGCCCCATGGCTCTCCTGACGTGGAATATCCGCGGTGTCCGTACCCATAGGGCCGAATTGCAGCTGTTACTACGGTCCTATAACCCTCTGATTCTGTGCTTGCAGGAGACAAAGCTTCGCCCCCATAATGCATTTGCCCTGCACCAATACCTTCCCATGCGGTTTGACGTTACACCGGAGGAGGGCTCTCCTGCTCATGGGGGTGTTATGATCCTCACGCGCAATGACATCTGCGGTCAGCCAGTCTCGCTTACTACTTACAAGCTGTTGCTACCCGACTTGCCCTTCCTGGTTTCTGCGTTACCGTATGTAATGTCTACGTTCCGCCTTCATCTATTCTCTGCGCCGCTGACATGCTCCATCTCTTGTCACAGCTGCCAGCACCTTTTCTTCTGCTGGGTGATTTTAATGCCCACCATCCCCTATGGGGTTCTCCTAGGGCCTGCGCGCGGGGGACCGTTCTTGCTCACCTTTTCGATCAAAATAGTCTGTGTGTTCTGAACACCGGTGAACCTACTTTCATTTCCGATTCTTCTGCCACGCTTTCCCACCTGGACCTTTCTGTTTGTTCAGAACAGCTTGTTCACTGCTTCCAATGGAACGTAGTATCTGACACTCATTCCAGCGATCATTTTCCTTGTGTCTTCACCATGCTTTCACACCACATTTCCTCATCGCGTGCTAGCACTTGGCAGCTGTCTAAGTCTAACTGGACGCCCTTTTCCTTTCTGGCTGTGTTTGGCGACCGTCAGTTTCACACGGTTGACCATATGCTTGAGCACTTTAACTGTGTTATACTCTCTGCCGCAGAGCAAACCATGCCCCGGACATCTTCCCGACCTAAACGCTTACCGGTCCCTTGGTGGACTGCTGAGTGCCGCGATGCCATTCGTGCTCGTAGGAGGGCTCTTAGGGTATTTCGCCATCACCCTACGCTGGAGCACTTGATCATTTTTAAACAAACACGCGCACGGGCACGCCGAATTATTCAAGATAGCAAAAGGTCTTCATGGAATTCGTTTGTATCTACCTTCAACCGCACAACACCTTCATCCGTTGTGTGGGAGAAGCTCCGCCGTGTTGCCGGTAAGCAGATTGGTACCTCCATACCGGGGCTACTCGTGGGCACCGACACCGTAGTTGATCCGGTTGCTGTGTCAGACGTCCTAGGCAGCACATTCGCAAATGTGTCCAGTTCCGCCAATTATCAGCCGGCGTTCCGTGCCATTAAAACCGAGGTGGAGTCTGAGTCTCTCTTTCCGGTCCTCTGACACTGAGTGCTATAACACATATTTTAGCATACGAGAGCTGGATGCCTCACTAGCATCTTCTCGGCATTCCGCTCCAGGACCCGATGGTATCCACATTGCCATGCTGCAGCACCTCTCTTCTGATGGTAAACTCTATCTCCTGAGCCTATATAACCGTTTTTGGCAAGAGGGTGTGTTTCCTGCGACTTGGCGTGAAGGCACGGTTGTTCCCATTTTAAAACCGGGAAAGGATCGTAGACTTCCTTCCAGTTACCGTCCTATCTCCCTCACCAGTGCAGCTTGTAAGGTGATGGAGCGCATGATCAATGGGCGGTTACGGTGGTGGCTCGAGTCTGAGAAACTCCTCTGCAATATCCAGTGCGGCTTTCGCCGATACCGCTCTTCGACTGACCACCTTGTCTCCCTCTCGACTCATATCCTGAATGGATTTCTGCGCAAGTGCCAAACTGTGGCCATATTTTTCGATCTCGAGAAAGCATATGACACCTGCTGGAGGCTTATTGCGTACGTTGCATAAGTGGGGCTGCCGTGGCCGCCTTCCAGTGTTCCTTCGCGACTTTATGGAGAAGCGGGTATTTCGTGTACGTGTTGGTTCTGTTTGCTCCCGCGTATTTAGTCAGGAGAATGGAGTACCTCAAGGTTCGGTTCTCAGGTGCACCCTCTTCGCCATCGCCATCAATCCTATCGCTGATTGTCTTCCTGCTGGAATTTCATCCTCCTTATTTGTTGACGACTTTGCAATTTATTGCAGCTCTCGGCGCACATGCCTTTTGGAGCGTCGCCTTCAGGCCTGTCTCGACCGACTGCATAGTTGGAGCGTTGCGAATGGTTTCCGTTTTTCTGCCGAGAAAACCGTTTGTGTCAACGTCTGGCGTCGGAAACGTTACGCGGCGCCTTCCCTACACCTTGGGCCGGTACCGCTGCCCTTCGCCGAAACTGTGAAGTTTCTTGGCCTAGTGTTTGACAGGAAGCTTAGGTGGTCGTCTCATATTTCTTCGTTGAGGGCTCGATGTGATCGAGCACTTAATATATTACGTGTTTTATGTGGCACTTCCTGGGGAGCAGATCGCACTGTACTATTACAGCGATATCGTTCGCTCTAAGCTTGATTACGGGTGCATTGTGTACTCTTCGGCATGTCGTTCAGTTTTACGTCGTTTAAACCCGTTCACCATCGAGGGATTCGCCTGGCACTGGGTGCGTTTCCGACGAGCCCAGTTATTAGTTTGTCTGCTGAGGCTGCTGAACCTCCGCTGTGCTATAGGCGTGAGGTCCTTCTTTGCAGCTATGCCCTCCGCCAACATGCAATGCCGGATCACTCGTCTTTCAAGCTATTCTTTGACGAGTCTCTTGACCGTCAATATGCTGCGCTGGCCTTGCTTCCTGCCGGGGTTCGCTTTCGTGAACTGCTTCGCCTGTTGGATGTTCAGCCTCCGGCTCTGCTGTCACTGGGGGAATGTTCATCCCCTCCTTGGTTACGCTGCGACACCCCGGTCCACCTACGGTTGACATCCATGACGAAATCAGTTACTCCACCCTCGGCCTTCCGCTCCGCTTTTTTAGAGTTGCAGGCCGAGTTTCCCAACCATTGTTTTATTTTCACGGATGGTTCAAAGGATGACCGTGGTGTGAGATGTGCTTTTGTTTTTAATTCGCGGAGTTACGCGTTTCACCTATTGTGGCAGTGTTCAATTTTTACCGCCGAGCTTTTCAGTATTTATCAAGCTCTGGTTTTTATCCGGGGACAGGATTTTAGGTAGTTTATTATGTGTAGCGATTCCCTCAGGGCCTGCGTGAGCTGTATCCATACCATCCTTTGATACAGCGTATTCAGTATCGCCCTCATTTGTTTGGGTTCCTGGTCACGTAGGTGTGAGCGGGAATGAGCAAGCGGACGCAGCTGCCAAGACTGCGATTTTAAATCCCACTGTTTTTAGCTCCACTGTTCCTCCCAATGATGCTCGTGTCCTCCTGCGCCGGGCCATTCTTTCGCGCTGGTTCGCGGAATGGTCCGGGGTGCGTGGGAACAAACTCAGAGAGGTCAAGTCCCTTCCTGTCCCCTGGACTACTTCTTCGCGTGCATGTCGCCGCGATGAAGTGATTTTAGCGCTGCTGCGTATTGGACACTGCCGTTTTAGCCATGAGTACCTTTTACGTGGGGAAGCCGCACCGCAATGTGCCTTATGTAACGAGCCTTTGACGGTGCGTCATTTTTGATTGGAGTGCCACCTTTATACTGTTCTGCGTGCATCCCTGTGTCTTCCTACTGACATCCCCAGCCTTCTGGGCGACAAGCCTGTATATTGTGACGGACCTTTTAGTTTTCTCCGCCGCTGCGGGATGTACAGTAGGGTTTAATTTTATCTCTGGGTTTTAGTTTTTACCGACTAATGTTTTTAGTGTCTCGTTTTTAATCTGGCTTTGGTAGCCTTTTTATGCTCTCCCTGGTTTTAACCCTTGTGTGGTACTCCTGTTTTTAGTGATTTTTATGCCTTTTAACTGTTAGCTCTTTTAATTACCCTTGGGCGCTAATAATCTATGCAGTTGTGCGCCCTAAAGCCATAATACTACTACTCTAATCTGAATTTTGGATATTAATGCCAATAAATATACATAATGTACATTTTTATTAAAACAATAAAGTTATTCAATAAAATGATTATTTAAATAAATATACAAGCTTGAATTTTGAAACAAAATAAAAATGTCACTTATAATTTCAGAAAGATATTTTGCAGACTGTAGATTTTCCAAAATTTCACGCCTTAAGAAATAAGGATTAATAAATCAGCGGTGGGCGTATCTCAAGTAATTCGAAAAATGTGGGCTTTTATATTTTGGAACAAGCCATTCAAAGCAAGATTTTATTGTCATCTCGGATTTAGATAGTACATAAAACCTCATTTCATAAAAATTTACTTGTAGTATATGATTATTATTATTATTATTATTATTATGATGTAGAGCTAGAAGCATGTTGGACGCTACTGGCAGGCATGGAATACATGGGCCGGCTAGGTAGATTTATACTACAGGCAAGACAGCTGAGATCTAAGAAGGCTGCCAATAGAGAAGAGTAAGAACTACACAAATGTGAGTACAATGTTTACGTACATATATTTTATGTTATACTTATGTCATTATTGTGTTGTGGTCTTATTCTATATTATGTGTATATATTTCTGTTAAGTGTATTTGTCTACTATAATAGGCTACATTAATATATCTGAATAAGGTGTACTCTCTGTTGTAAATTTAAATTGCTGTATTTGAATATTTTTGTATATTTATTTTCGTGTTTACTCTTTTAATCTCTGTTGCTGTTGTTTTAATATTACTATTTCGTATATTACAATAGCACGTGCGGTCTGTGTGATTGTTGAAGCTCAATGTATGATACTGTTGTATATTATTCATTCATCCATTCATTGTTATTTGTTTTTGGTTACAAATGCTATTTTTAATACTGCAATGCAAAAACGCTAAAATTTAAATTCTCCATATAAATAAAGCTGTGGGACTTTGAGAAAGTACGTCAACATTTGATGGCATTGTTGTTGCTACTGCCTAAAGACTTATTAGTGTGGGTGATTAAAACAAGATGTTTATTGGCGTGATTTTATTTCAATTTTACCTGTATTATGTGTACGTGTTTATGACTTCATAGAACTTAGAACTTGTTTAGCTTATATTAAAATTGTAAAACATGTTACAATAATTATGCTTTGCAATAATTTCGCCGTCTAAAAAGAACTTTTAATCTGCTCTAACTTGGGTCCTCTGGACTGCTTACTTTAGCACAGCACCAAGTATCATGAAGTAACCAAATTGAGCGCCTACAGTTATAAAAATGCTGGAAATGTGAAGGTCAAAAAGCTATTAAGACATGTTTAAGAAATTAGTTTTATTGCGTATATTGTAGTTTTGGTGGTTTAACGGTTTTACCTCTATAGTGGAGATTCTTGAATTTGCCTTAAAATGGTGTATAGGTGTTTATGATTTTATATATGTTTTATATATATGTATGTACATTCTGTGATACTTAGATACAGCTTACTAGTGTTATTTGAGGCGGTAACGTGGTTACGGGTTCGTATCCCGGGTGCGGGTTTTAGGAACGGTGTGGATTTGTGGGCGTCCTAGCTGAGGATTTTTACTAGCATGGAAACCCTTTTCAGGGTGTTGTACAACACAAGTGCTTTATTCAGTTAGTTCAGCCTTTTTCCGCCGTCGAACACACACGCATTCCTCCTGTGAAACTATACTTTACGTGACCGCGACTATTGTTACTTATTACTTTTGATGTCGTGATATCGTCCGTACTCTGGTCTGTATTACAATAACTAACTCACGACTGAAGGTAGTCGGTACGGCTCCACCACGGACTCTAAATATCACATCTTGGTTGTGCGGAGTAATTCGCCAAGTGCCCCAAACAGTGTCGCCTGAACAGCTAGCATTGTTTTCTCTCGCAATATGTTCCCCTCGGTCAGTGTCCTCTCACCCCCTTCGGGTCAATGCTCTACCCTCTAACGGCATTTTCGGGGTCCCTCGTCGGCTCGTGACAAATCGGCTACTTATACGTGTTTGAAATCCTTCTTCCCTTCCCACTTATTTTTCTCTTCTTGGTATAATAATTTATATTATTAGCTATGATTTATCTTTCCCTTCTGAATGACTCTTAGCCCCGTGACAAGACATGCACTGTCTGATATTACAAATACCCCAGCAACACAGCGGAAGAAGAGGAAATAGTTGAAATAAATGATCGTCATAACTGCTGTTTATTTTAGATTCAGAGAACAGTTTCAGTGTATAGAACACATTTCTGCATCTAAACTTTAAATAACTCCCTCGTGTGGTGAAGAAACTCATTAATTCGCAGAGAATTCACGACATAAATACAGCTAAGAAAAACTGAAAGCGGACAGATAATATATACGAGAAATTGTGATAGAATTAATAAAACATTAAGCGGTAAAAGTACAAAGAGAAGATGCAGAAGGTGCCGACATTTGTATTCGGACTTAAACCATGACAAAGGCGGACAAGTATGAGTTATTGCTGAGCAAGAAATGAGCTTTTGCAGCTAAACAGGAAATGCGCCTTAAAGGTGGGTTCAGGAGTATACTAAGTAATGAGTTACTTCGAAGTTAACCCTGATATTCCGTCTCACAGAAAATAATACAGAATATCCAAAAAGTGAACACCAACATCAAGACTCATTTTTTTACTTTATAAAAACAGAAGGAAGCGTTTTTCCCTTTTGACAACAACTGAAATCTTTAAATGGTTCTTGAAATAACAAATAAACTTGCTCTAGTGGATTACACATTTTGAAGTCATGCACTCTCCTGAAACGTCAAGTTATCTTCTGAAACAATTTCTTGGTTGGAAGATCTAGAGTAAGTCGTGTTTGTGATCCGTGTTGTTCAGCTAATTGTGAAGTTTTGACAGTCTAGGAAACATGTGCTCGCAGAAAGACTTTAGCATAGTTACCAAATCAGTTGTGTAACAATTTATACAATGGCAATTCTGGTATTTGTTACCTAATTTATTTATAATAAGAACTGAAGCTTTCCTGGCGACGTGTTAATTCCAAATCTTCTCGGGCTTCTAGCCAGGTAAAAACTTGGCTTGACACCAACGTTTCGAAGAAGTGCATCTTCCTCGTCTTCAGGGTGAACTGATGGTTTGAGCTTGCGGAGACTGGTATTTATAAGAGCTGGGATGAAGCTAACATCTGATTGGTTCGCAAGATATTATGGCCTGGTATTTAAGATGACTGAGACATGGGCACGGACTTCGTAGAAAACTATTTATAGCAGTTATTCGGCTAATGTTTTGTGTTTGAGCACGCACCTGCTAGAAAATAAGTCTTGGAAGACTGCAGGTACAGGATTAGGTGTTAAGGCTCTTTAACATCGGTGTCCATGCTGAACTTAATTGTAGGCCAGAATCGCGATTTAGATTATTTGTTTCAGATGAGATGGCTAAAGCTTCTTTTACTCTCCTTTCCCAGTAGTTCGAACACTTTGCCACTATCTTGGTGTTAGTAAAGTTAGCTCTGTGGCTCTGTTCTATACAGTGTTCAGCCAGTCCAGATTTTTCGGGTTGCATAAGCCTTATTGATCTTTGGTGTTCAGAAACGCGTGTGGCAATAGTGCGTCCTGTTTGGCCAATGTACGCTGCGCTGCATTCGCAAAGAATGTGGTAGACACCAGGTACTCTGAGAGCTAAATTATCTTTAACTGGCCTGACCAAATTTTTGATTTTAGGTGGTGGCTTATGGATGGTTTTGACATTATATTTGTAGAGTAGTCTACTAATCTTTCCCGAAAAATTGCCAGTAAACGGTATATAGGCTATGGCGGCTGGCTTGTCTTTTTGTTGAGTGTTCTTGCTGGGGTTTCTTTTTCGTCCGGCTCTTCTCAGCGCTGATGTGATGTCCTTGGCTGAATATCCATTTTGTTGGAGTGTGAATTTTAGGTGTTGAAATTCCGTTTGCAGATTATCTGGGTCTGATACAGAAACTGCTCTATGTGCCAATGTGTTTAGAATGCCCATTCGTTGTGACTTATGGTGGAAGCTGTTTGCGTTGAGATAAAGATCCGTGTGTGTAGGTTTTCGGTAGACGGCATGACCAAGAGTTCCGTCCGCTTTTCTGGTAACCAAAATGTCCAGAAATGGGAGGGAAGCATTTTTCTCAACTTCCATTGTGAACTGTATTTGTGATCTAAGGCTATTTAGATGTGCAAGAAAATCTGGAAGAGTGTGCAGTCCATGTGGCCAAATTACAAATGTATCATCTACATATCTGTAAAAATGTGTAGGTTTTAATGGGGCTGTGTTAAGTATTTCATGCTCCAGAAACTCCATATAGAAGTTGGCAATAGCTGGTGACAGAGGAGAGCCCATGGCAACACCGTCTGTCTGCTCGTAGTAGGTGTTGCCATACAGAAAATAAGTGGAAGTAAGTGTGTGACTAAACAGTGCAGTAATACCAGGTGGAAAGTGTTCTGACAATAGTTGTATTGTTTCCGCCAGGGGAACTCTGGTGAAGAGAGATACCACATCGAAACTAACTAACAGGTCCGATGGCTTCACTTTGATGCTGTCAAGAACTTCAGCGAATTGTACAGAGTTCTTCACATGGTGTACACACTTACCTACTATTGGTTGCAGCAGATGTGCCAGATGACGAGCTAGGCGATAGGTAGGGCTGCCAATAGCGTCCACTATGGGCCTTAGAGGTATCCCAGGCTTATGGATCTTCGGGAGACCATATAATCTGGGAGGTATGGAGGCAGATGGCGAGACCGTCTTCTGAACATCAGGAGGAAGGCTGGATTTCTTGATTAGCTGGATGGTGCGTCTTTCTACAGAGTTGGTAGGGTCCTTTTTAATGGTTTTGTATGCAGGATCGTCCAGCAGTTGTTGAACCTTTTCTTGGTATTGCACGGAAGAGAGGAGTACCGTGGCGTTCCCTTTGTCAGCTGGTAAAACAACCAAGTTGTCGTTTTTTCGAAGGGAATGTAAGGCTTTACTTTCTTCTCGGCTGATGTTTGAAGTAGGTAGGGTTGCCTTTTTGTAAGCTCTTGCTACCTCACGGCGTATTTCTTCTGCACTTGCTGATGGAAGTTGACAAATGGCGGCTTCAATAGAACTGATGGTGTCTGCCACTGATATTTGCCTAGGCGTGGGAGCGAAGTTGAGCCCTTTAGCTAGAACCGAGGTGGTAGGTTCGTCTAGCTGGATATCGGTAAGGTTGTAGATGATACGATCGGTGTCCAATGGTGGTACAGGTTCATTTTGCTTAGATAGACTTGCAAATTTCTTAGTTTGCCGCTTAGTGCAACGCAGTAGAGTAGCATTGCCTTGTGCAAAAGAGGAGTGGTCGACTCTGTCCCAATCTAGAGGTGAAAGCTTGCTAGAAAGAAGCCAAAAGGATTCCAGTAACATCTGATCAACGATAGACAGTTCATGTCTCAGTCATCTTAAATACCAGGCCATAATATCTTGCGAACCAATCAGATGTTAGCTTCATCCCAGCTCTTATAAATACCAGTCTCCGCAAGCTCAAACCATCAGTTCACCCTGAAGACGAGGAAGATGCACTTCTTCGAAACGTTGGTGTCAAGCCAAGTTTTTACCTGGCTAGAAGCCCGAGAAGATTTGGAATTAATTTATTTATGTTTATATTATTATGATAATTGATATTTATGCTTTATTCTCGGCTGTGCACTGTGAATCTTGCCATGTGCTGTGTTTACATGTAGAGCTTTTAGCTTAACCAGCTTTTAACACAACCTGAATTGGTTGCTATGGAGCAGAGACTGGATCGCTTCGGAAGACGGTTTCCGGTTCCATGCTAGGCCTTCACACTACGGTGGCGGCCGTGGACACTTACATGTCGCTGCTATAACTATCTTAGTATATGCTGGTGATGACATTCAATAGTCTATTTATAGATTAAAACATCAGAATCTCCGCAATGAAAACTAATATTATGGGGCATCATAAATCATAAAATATAATAACAGAACAAAGTTCAAACAAAAGCCAAGCAATTAAATCTTTTCTTTATATACACAATTGTACTATTAATTTCTTTGTCATATTATTAATTAAATTCCTATAACAATTATTAAGACTGAAAAAAAATTCCTCTTTTGAATGTGGAGATATCACATTTCATTTATTATTTTATTTATTTATTTTGTAGGGTTTAGGGTTCCTTAATCTTGTAGGTCTTCTCAAATGATGAATGAAATGGATAAATCGATGCTCAAATGATCGCAGGGTGCTTGGAGCCTAACTGGACTCGACATTGATCTTCTCAGGATAAATGTTCATGTTTTCCATTTTCTTAAATGACAAGGTGATTTTAATGACTTCAGCTAAAATAATTTTAAAATGTTTGAGATTGAGTAAGAGCAGAATGTCAAAAAGTATTTTTGAATAGTGTGTAGTCTATTTTGAATGTATAATTGATAACGTTCTTGAGATATATAGTACTGGGAGGTTATAACAGATAGCAGTTTTCAACAAGACGCTTTCGTAAAATATTCCGTTGCAGTCAAATGGAATTTTTATGGCATTAACCATCTCTGAGCAGCTGCTTGTTTATATATTCTCAAAACTTTGACTTTTTAGGTGAAACTTGGTAATACACCTGGTGCCTGTTTTGTTGTAGCTACTTCTGTGTCCTTTTAGCGAGCCTAACATTGTCCTTGTATTACATAATGTATAATCTACGATGTTATTTAAAGAGATTGACTTTCTCTACATCTCTGCAACAAATTATTGTTAAAAAGTTTATTCTTCTATCTACTTGATGCTAATCGAGAAAAACATTAGGAGAAAGGCTTTAATAATGGGTTACACTAGGCCAAGACGACATTCAAATGTTTTAAAAGCTGGTAGCCATATCGATGAAATCCGTTTCTTTGCATGGCAAGGAGTTGACAAATTCCCGCATGTGAAAAGTTTAAGTGTTTTAAAACTGAAACCAATAACAAAAAATATTTAAAAAACGGTCAGCTCTACCAAAACAATATGTATGACATAAATTGTGTGTTTCATCGAGATCTGGTTTTGCAAAATTCCTCAGAATATAGTAGTCTTCAGAAGCTATTCCCAGGAAATTCAAGATATACATATTATTTGTCGAGTAAATATCATTAGTCAAAATCGTTAGAGCCAGTTTTCAGAAAATCAACATTTTCGAAATTTTCCATGTAAAGAGTGGTTTTGAGTGGGGGAATTTTCCTCAAATTCTTCGTCTCGCCTCTTTGGAAGATACTAAACTTATATACCAAGTTTTTATTTTACCTACTTTTTGTTTTTGAGCTATCGTGTTCACAGGCACACGGGCACACTGACACATGGACACACACGCGAACCTTTTTCTAATTTTTTTTTATCCAGGAGAACCTAAAACGTCTATTTCTAGTGAGTTCTCGGAATTGAAGTTTTGGGTGGAATGCAATACCTTCTTTATACATTATAAAGATACATGGTACGTGTAGAGAAAGTAAAAAGTGTTAAGTGTTTCTGTGAGTAATGTATATAACAGTTATGAACAGGAATACATTGAGGTGGTCGTTAATGTTTTACATCAGACTTATTTTCTTTGGCTTTGGATCGTCTCTTATTAAATATACCGGAGTCCCAATTTATGAAACTTAAAACTTATTTAAAATTGCAATGAGCATTTGGATAATTATTAAAATGAATGAAATTATTATTATTATTATTGTTACTGTGGTACATTATTTGCCATAACAGCTTCTGCACTGTAAAACTAGAAAATTCTGTATAGATCAAGCGGAAAAAGCATTTAAATTCTAACGAGTATCAAGCTATATCGAATGAAAGAATATTTATTGATCCGACATTGAAAGGTTTTAGAACATAATAGGTTCTTACATCGTTTCATTTAAGTAAATATAATAATTAAATGTTGTAAGGTGAAACGATTTGAAATCAGAAAGAGGCCTGTATGCATATAGGGATTTCGGAAATTTGGCACAAAGTCGGGGAAGAAGATATATTGATTAGCACTGACAACTTTTCTGGTATTTCTACATTTTGTGAAAATGTTGGGGGGCTAATTCTGTCTGTGTAGACAGACCTTCATGTTTTTCTTCAAGGAAACAATAATTACAGCAGAGAGCTTTTCATGCGACTGTAAATCGGCGTGGAAATCCGTTAGTGCTACAGATGCTTGGAAATTCATGCAGATCTTGTGAATAATTTAATTGCTCTTAATGACATATCTGGAGAGACTCTAATTACACATTTTAGTATTATTGTTATTTATTTCATAATGCTGCAAAGAAACATGGGAATTTTCTCTGTGTTAAAACTCCGTTTCATGACAAAAACCAAAGAAATAAACAAATCCATGTCAGAAAAAGCATACATTATATTGTTAGCACATCTGACATTACAAAAATGATACAACACACACTACTTCTGTAGTAATATGATTATTAACATCCTAAATGCATTTTAAGTCGTCGTGTTAGCACAGTGGCTGGCCTGGGTTCGATTTTCTCACTTGCAATACAAGACATCACAAATAACAGATTTTATTGAAGCTACTTAAGGAAAACAAAACCATATCAACTAAAATCTCCTTTAACATTATTAAAATATTGGCAGCAGTATCCTGTAACGTCCCTAGATATCGAGAGTGCACGTGAGGCCCCTGAGAGGCTACTTGAGCGGAAGGTGCCATTAACTGGCACTAACTATATTCTGTGCACCCCGCCATGATGCCTGTACACGTGCACATTTTAGCAGTCGGGTGTTAAATCTTCCCTTCACTTCGGACCGTTACGTTTAATTGTTTTAAATGTTACGTTTATCCTTACAGTTTATATGTGTTCGCAATAATTTTTGTCTTGTGGTTTTGTATTTATATACAGGTTTAAAGCTGTAATCCTAAAAGGCCAAGTATTTTAACAGACTTTCCACTTTTTTCGAATTTAAGAAAATGGTGTGTGTTATGTAGTTTAGTATTTTTATATTCTTTATATAACACTTTCAGTTGCTCTCTGGTAATTGAAATTCCGACCCAATATATTGTTCCACTACATATGTACCTCACAGTGCAGTTTAGACTTTCTTACAAGACTGAGGTTATACCGTTAAGCTGTTAGACTTGTTACTCGTTCATGAGATTTTCCAATTTGCTATTTTTGAACTTGGTTGTTAATTGGTGACACGTTTAAGTAAAAAGTAACATTCCGTGGCTAAACTGTCTCCCGGCAGCAATATCATAGAATTGTTTACAGTGGAATTAACATTACTGATACACGCTTAGGGAGGGGTGGTTTCTATGACAAGGGGATGATCACGCTTCGCCACACCCTTTTGAAGAGAGCTTCAGAGCCTATTCCCAGAAAACTCAATATTTAATTTTATTTGTCATATAAATGAATGAATGAATGAATGAATAAGTGTATTTATTAATATAGCAATATCATACATAGAATTTCAACAGTCGCACGGGTCCACAGACCGTACGTGCTTTTGTAATACACATTACAAGCAATATTAAAACAACAACCACAACAAAGAATTAGAAGAGTAAACACGAAAATAAAAGCACAAATGAAATACGCAGTCAAAAGCAATATTAAACAACAATAAAATTAAGAGTGAATCCGAAAATAAAGATACAAAGATATTCAAATATAGCAATTTAAATTTACAGCACAGAGTACACCTTCATAAATGCACCCTCTTATAATAGATAATTACACTTAAAAGACATATATACACATAATATATACAACCCTAGCACAACAGTGACCTAAGTATGACATAATATACATGTATGTAGAACATTGTAGTCACATTTGTTTAGTTGATCTTATCCCCCCCCCCCCTTCTCTATTGGCAGCCTCCTCAGATCTCAGCTGTCTTGCCTTAAGTATAAATTTACCTAGCCCGTCCATGTTTTCCGTGCCTGCCAGTAGCGTCCAACATGCTTCTATCCCTACATTCGCAGTGGTAAAAAATCGCGGCAAATATTTTTCCCGCCATTCCTCCGTACCCCTACATCTTGCCAAGATGTGAGTCCACGACTCTTCCTCCTCGCAAATGGGACAGATTCTTATACCATTCACGTCAGAAATTTTCGTGCTCCTCCATGCTCCTAGTCTAATCCACGCGAGCCCCTCTCTAATGAGTTTGGTACCTGTTTTGATGTATTGCTCCATACCCCACTCCGATTTCAGCCCAGACTGTACTTCTAATGACACCTTCTCTGTGCATTGCGCAATTATTTGCTGTCTGTCAATATCACAGAGACGTTTCTTAATTTTTCTCCAAATACTTCGCCTGTTTTCCTGCCCCGCCATCCAAATGTCTCCCATCCCAATGGTTTCCAACCCTTTCTTTAATTTTGATGCCCACGTCAAATTACCTTCCATTCGCAACTGTTCACGGTAGCAGACTGCCCTAATTAGAGCTTGGTTTCCGTGAACGATTCTCATCCAATATTTAACTGCTCTGATTTTGCACTCTATCGTTTCACTATGTGCCCCGAATTCCCTCATTATTCCGCAGTTTGCCGTACCCCTCCCTACACCCAGAATTCCTTTCAAAAATTGGGTCCTCACTTGATCCAGATTTCCTGTTTGTTCCCACCCCCATATTTCTCTTCCGTATGTCATCGTGGATCTAACTGTCGCTCCGTATACAATTTCCATTAAGGTTATGGAGATATTCGAAATTCTGCAGCGTATCCGGAGAGCTTCCGCCGCTTTCACCCTTGCCTTGTGTTTCGCAATGTCAATGTGTTTTGTCCATTTTCCGTTCAGTGTAAATGTGAGTCCTAAGTACACAAAAGATTTAACATTGTCCAGTATCTGTCCTGCATATGTCCAAGTCTCCACCCTGCTATAAACACAACCCTTTTTGAAAGGCATTGCCTTAGTCTTATTCACATTAACTGTAAGTAGCCATTCATCGCAATAGTTCTAAGTTTGTCCAGTCCTCGTTGCAATCCGTTTACTGTCGTAGAACACAATACTAAATCGTCTGCGTGTAAAAGTGTTGGGATTTGCAAATCCGCTATTACTGGCGCTTGAATATTCTCTGCTATCATTGTATCAGTAATATCATCCACAAAGAGATTAAATAGCAAGGGAGATAAAATACAACCCTACCTCACTCCCCTATAGCTTTGGCAGCTCTCGGACACACTATTTCTGTCGTACTTCACACAGAATTCGACATTTTGATACATTGCCTGCAATGCTCTAACCATTTTACTTGATAACCCCTTTCTGCCTAGTTTGTACCATAATGCATTTCGATTGATAGAGTCAAATGCCTTCTTAAAGTCCACAAAAGCACAATGAAGCTTTCCCCGCTTAACTAACAGTTGCTTCGTCCTTAAAGTGTCTAATATAAAAGCGGCATCTACGGTACTGTGTCCTTCTCTGAAACCCATTTGAAATTTTGAAAGTTTGCCAAATTTAGATTCCCAGTCCTTTATTCGGTTATATAACACTCTACAATTAATTTTCTCCATAATTGGCAAAAGAGTAACCCCCCTATAGTTATCCGGATTTCCAATAGTTCCCTTCCCTTTATAAATGGGATGAATAATGCCCTTTCCCCAACAGGTAGGGTAATTCCCCTCAATAAACAATCTGTTACATATCTGGAGCATACTCCTACCAAACTCATTAACATTGGCTGCGGCTTTATAAACTTCCGGGGACAGCCCATCCAACCCTGGAGCTTTGCCTTCCTTCAGACTCCTCAGCGCCTGTGCTATTTCTCGTGCTGATATTTCTTCGTCCAGTATTAGGATCTCAAGCTTTCCCAAAATTTGCACTTCCTTTATAAAAATTCCTTCCCTTTCACCTTTCCCGAATATTCCCATAAAATGCATTGCCCATTTTCTGGGAGAAATTTCGTTGGGCACCTGACAGTTGCCTCTTAAATGTTTTACTACTTGCCACATCTCAGCGTTATCCCCCCGCCTTAAAATCTTACTAATTTTCAGAGTAATTTTTTCTTGCCACGTAGTTCTCTTTTCCCGTAAGAGCTGTTTATATTCCCTTCGCTTTTTTGTAAACATTTTCCTAATGTCATCTCCCCCCTTCCTTCTGAATTTTGACAGAGCCTCCTCTGCTTGTTTCTTTACAGCTCTGCATGGCTGGTCATACCAACCATTGAATCGTTTTACCTTACCATGCATTTGGACTTTCATCGTCCCCGCAGCCGTTGTTATTATATGCGTTAGTTCCTCCGCTGTGCCTGCGTTCCTTTCCCCTAATCTTCTTTCTAATTTATCAACAAATACTTCTTTTTTCTATCGGTTTGCATATAAATTTACTAATGAATCTCCCTTCATCCCCCTGCCCCTTTTCAGGTGCATGCGCCACTATGGCCGTCTCTATATTCAGTTCCAGGACAACCGGACAGTGATGTGACTCGATACGATCCCCCACCCAAAAATTTCTAATTCTGCCAATTAAACCCTGATTTATTAAATAAAATCTATTACACTACCCCCATTTTCATTTATGAAAGTGAGTTCTCCTTCTCGATCTTCACCGTAATTGCCATTCGTTATTTCTAAAAAAGAAGGCATCGCAGAAAGCAAGTAATTGTCTGCCCTCCCCATTAATAAAACTATCCTTGCTCTTTCGTTGACCTTCGCGGAATTCCTCCCCCCATTGATGACCCCCCGTTAGAGAAATATTCTCCCCTCCTAACCTCACATTAAAATCTCCTAAGAGAATTACTTCAGTTCCTGGAAACTTTTCCTGTAACTGCACTAACGTTTCGGTTAAGTCACTGAAGAAATTCCTGTTTGCATACATAGTACATATGTTTAACGTATCGTGTTTTAATCAAAGCAGTTAGTCATTTTTGAGCAAATCTAAAATCTATTGAAAAAAGTTCCATTTAATGCGTAGTTGGAGGTGGGGTGTTTTATGAACATCTTCCAGATACTTTCGATTTTGAGTTATACTATTGACACACACGCACATAGACAAACACACACGCACATAGACACACAAACAGATACGCACATAGACACACATACACGCTCATAGACACACACACGCACATAGACACACATACACACATAAACACACACACATAGACACACACACATAGACACACACATAGACACACATACACACATAGACACATACACACACACACACTTCCGACCCTAACGCTCTTGTTTATAGCCAGGTAGCCAAAGTATCAAGCACAGTTTACAGCTGTCTGATTGCAGTGTAACAATAGGCTACACACACACACACACACATAGACGCACACACATAGACGCACACACACAGACACACACACATAGACACACACATACACACAAACATAGACACACACACATAGACACACACACACACATAGACACACACACACACTTCCGACCCTAACGCTCTTGTTTATAGCCAGGTGGCCAAAGTATCAAGCACAGTTTACAGCTCTCTGATTGCAGTGTAACAACAGGCTACACACACACATACACACATAGTCACACACACACACACTTCCGACCCTAACACTCTTGTTTATAGCCAGGTGGCCAAAGTATCAAGCACAGTTTACAGCTGTCTGATTGCAGCGTAACAATAGGCTACACACACACACACACATACACACATACACACATAGTCACACACACACACACACACACACACTTCCGACCCTAACGCTCTTGTTTATAGCCAGGTGGCCAAAGTATCAACCACAGTTTACAGCTGTCTGATTGCAGTGTAACAATAGGCTACACACACACACACACACACACACACACATATAGACACACACACATACACACAGAGACACACACATAGACACACACACATACACACATACACACACACACATAGACACACACACATACACACATTGACACACACACATACACACATAGACACACACACACACACAAAGACACACATACACACATAGACACACACATAGACACAAAGACACACACACATACACACATATCCACACATAGACACACACACATAGACACACACACATAGACACACACACACATAGACACACACATATACACACACATAGACACACACATAGACACATGCACATAGACACACACATACACACATAGACACATACACACATAGACACATACACACATAGACACATACACACATAGACACATACACACATAGACACATACACACATAGACACACACATAGACACACACACATACACACATAGACACACAAACATAGACACACACATAGACACACAAACATAGAAACATACACATAGACACACACACATAGACACACACACATTGACACACACACTTCCGACCCTAACGCTCTTGTTTATAGCCAGGTGGCCAAAGTATCAAGCACAGTTTACAGCTGTCTGATTGCAGTGTAACAATAGGCTACACACACACATACACACACATAGACACACACACATAGACATAGACACACACAGACATAGACACACACACATAGACGCACACACATAGACACACACATAGACACACACATACACACCGCCATAGACACACACATACACACCGCCATAGACACAGACACATAGACGCACACACATAGACACACACATAGACACACACATAGACACACACACATAGACACACACACATAGACACACAAACATAGACACACACATATAGACACACACATATACACACATAGACACACACATAGACACATGCACATAGACACACACATACACACATAGACACATACACACATAGACACATACACACATAGACACATACACACATAGACACATACACACATAGACACACACATAGACACACACACATACACACATAGACACACAAACATAGACACACACATAGACACACAAACATAGAAACATACACATAGACACACACACATAGACACACACACATTGACACACACACTTCCGACCCTAACGCTCTTGTTTATAGCCAGGTGGCCAAAGTATCAAGCACAGTTTACAGCTGTCTGATTGCAGTGTAACAATAGGCTACACACACACATAGACACACACACATACACACACATAGACACACACATAGACACACACACATAGACATAGACACACACAGACATAGACACACACACATAGACGCACACACATAGACACACACATAGACACACACATACACACCGCCATAGACACACACATACACACCGCCATAGACACAGACACATAGACGCACACACATAGACACACACATAGACACACACATAGACACACACACATAGACACACACACATAGACACACACACATAGACACACAAACATAGACACACACATATAGACACACACACACTTCCGACCCTAATGCTCTTGTTTATAGCCAGGTGGCCAAAGTATCAAGCTTAGTTTACAGCTGTCTAATTGCAGTGTAACAATCGGCTACACACAGACACACATACATAGACACACACACATAGACACACACACATAGACACACACACATAGACACACACACACACACACACTTCCGACCCTAATGCTCTTGTTTATAGCCAGGTGGCCAAAGTATCAAGCACAGTTTACAACTGTCTGATTGCAGTGTAACAATAGGCTACACACACACACACACACACACATACACACATAGACACACACACACACACTTCCGACCCTAACACTCTTGTTTATAGCCAGGTGGCCAAAGTATCAAGCACAGTTTACAGCTGTCTGATTGCAGTGTAACAATAGGCTACACACAGACACACACACACACATACACACATAGACACACACGCACACTTCCGACCCTAACACTCTTGTTTATAGCCAGGTGGCTAAAATGTCTCAAGCACAGTTTACAGCTGTCTGATTGCAGTGTAACAATAGGCTACATACACACACATACACACATAGACACACACACACACACACTTCCGACCCTAACACTCTTGTTTATAGCCAGGTGGCCAAAGTATCAAGCACAGTTTACAGCTGTCTGATTGCAGTGTAACAATAGGCTACACACACACACATACACACATAGTCACACACACTTCCGAGCCTAACACTCTTGTTTATAGCCAGGTGGCCAAAGTATCAAGCACAGTTTACAGCTGTCTGATTGCATTGTAACAATAGGCTACACACACACACACACATACACACATAGACACACACACACATACACACAGAGACACACACATAGACACACACACATAGACACACACACATACACACAGAGACACACACATAGTCACACACACATACACACATAGACACACACACATGCACACAGAGACTCACACATAGACACACACACATACACACATAGACACACACACATACACACAGAGACACACACACATACACACAGAGACACACACATAGTCACACACACACACACACTTCCGACCCTAACGCTCTTGTTTATAGCCAGGTGGCCAAAGTATCAAGCACAGTTTACAGCTGTCTGATTGCAGTGTAACAATAGGCTACACACACACACACATACACACACACACATACACACAGAGACACACACATAGACACACACACATAGACACACACATATACACAGAGACACACACATAGACACACACACATACACACATAGACTCACACACATACACACAGAGACACACACATAGACACACACACACATACACACACATACACACATAGTCACACACACACACACACTTCCGACCCTAACACTCTTGTTTATAGCCAGGTGGCCAAAGTATCAAGCACAGTTTACAGCTGTCTGATTGCAGTGTAACAATAGGCTACACACACACACATAGTACATTCATGAACACACACACACATACATAGACACACCACATACATAGGTACACACATACATAGACACACACATACATAGACACAAACATACATAGACACACACATAGACATACACACATAGACACACATATACACATACACACGTAGACACACACACACATATACATACATAGACACACACATAGCCACACACACACATTGACACACACACATAGACACACACATAGAGACACACACACATAGACACACATACACACATAGACACACACATAGACACACACATACACACACATACACACATAGACACACACACGCAGAGACACACACATAGACAGACACACATAGACACCCACACATAGACACACATAGACACACACACTTAGACACACATATAGACATACACACATAGACACACACATACATACACATAGACATACACATAGACATACACATAGACACACACATAGACACACACACATAGATGCACACACATAGATGCACACACACATAGACACACACACAGACACACAGATGCACACACACATAGACACACACACAGACACACACATAGTCACACACTCATAGTCACAGACACTTAGACACACACACATAGACACACAAACATAGACACACACATAGACACACACATATATAGACACACACATTCCTAGACACACACATACATGGACACACACACATACATGGACACACACACATACATGGACACACACACATACATGGACACACAAACATGGACACTCACACATGGACACACACACATGGACACACACATGGACACACACACATAGACAAACTCACACATAGACACATACATACATAGACACACACATAGATAGACACACACATACATAGACTCACACATAGACACACACACATAGACACATACACATAGACACACACATACATAGACACACACATACATAGGCACACACATACACACACTTAGACACACAAACATTCATAGACACACACACATAGACACACGCACTTAGACACACAAACATTCATAGACACACACACACATAGACACACGCACATACACACACATAGACACACATAGACACACACACATAGACACACACACACAGAGATACACACACATACATAGACACACACATACATAGACACACACATAGACATACACACATAGACACACACATAGACACACACACATATACACACACATATACACACACATAGCCACACACACACATTGACACACACATAGACACACACATAGAGACACACACACATAGAGACACACATACACGCATAGACACACACATAGACACACACATAGACACACACATACACACACATACACACATAGACACACACGCATAGACACACACATAGACAGACACAGATAGACACCCACACATACACACATAGACACACACACATAGACACACACACTTAGACACACACACATAGACATACACACATAGACACACACATACACACATAGACATACACATAGACATACACATAGACACACACATAGACACACACATAGATGCACACACACATAGACACACACAGACACACAGATGCACACACATAGACACACACACACAGACACACACACAGACACACACATAGTCACACACACATAGTCACACACACTTAGACACACACACATAGACACACACACATAGACACACACACATAGACACACACATACATAGACACACACATAGACACACACACATAGACACACACACATAGACACACACACACATAGACACACACACATAGACACACACACTTAGCCACACACACATGGACACACACACATACACACATAGACACACACATAGACACACACATAGACACACACATAGACACAAACACATAGACACACACATAGACACACACATAGACACACACATAGACACACACATAGACACACACATAGCCACACACACATAGACACACACATAGACACACACACATAGACACACAAACACACACACACAAACACACACACATAGACACACACATAGACACACACATAGACACACACATAGCCACACAAACACACACACGTAGACACATATACAAACAAACACACACACATAGACATACCATAGACACACAAACACACACACATATAGACACACACATAGACACACACACATGGACATACACACACACACACACACACACTTCCGACCCTAACCGTCTTGTTTATAGCCAGGTGGCCAAAGTATCAAGCACAGTTTACAGCTCTCTGATTGCAGTGTAACAATAGGCTACACACACACACACATAGTCACACACACACACACACACTTCCGACCCTAACCGTCTTGTTTATAGCCAGGTGGCCAAAGTATCAAGCACAGTTTACAGCTCTCTGATTGCAGTGTAACAATAGGCTACACACAGACACACATAGACAAACACACATAGACAAACACACATAGACACACACACATAGACATACACATAGACACACACACATAGACACACACACATAAATACACACACACATACAGACACACATAGACACACACACATAGACACACACATAGACACACACGCACACACACAGATACACACAGATACACACAGACAGACACAGAAACTCTGATACTACTCCAGTTTGTGAATACAAATGAAATAGTCGCGGAAAAGTAGGTTTGAATTATTTTCTAGAAAACAGAATCCCATTTATAATTAAAAAAGTATAAATAAAAGAATAAGAAAATAGAAAATGTGGTTACTTATCACTTACTTATAAGCATAAAATATATGCCTTAATAAATTACTATTATTCATTATTTTGGTTCATAAAAATATGTGCATATCCAGGTGCTATTATTTCTTAGCAGGTTTTTACTGAATATAAGCTATAATATGAAAATACTGCTCTTTGCAGATGATGTAAAGTTAATTTACAAGGAATTGCTCATGAACTAGCAGATAAATTAAATAAATATGGGCTTAAGATATCAATAGATAAAACAAATACAATGGAATTGTGCGGTCGGCATACATTTCCATCAAAATAATTTTAAATAATAATAATAGATATATATTAGAGCAAATAAATAATTTAGTTACTTATCAACGTAACTTATTATAACAATAATGAAATTTAGGCCGCCTGGGTAGTGAGGTGGTAGCGTGTCTGCCTCACATTCAACAGGTCGCGGGTTTGAATCTCGCTTAGGGTGAGTTACCGGATAATTTTTTTCCGGGGGTTTCCCTTATCCTGAGAAGACGAATGTCGAGTAACTTTAAGCTTCATGAACCCCAATTTCATTCATCGTCCAATATCACCTACCAGGTTAAATAAAGGACGTTAAACTACAAAAAAAAGTAAATAAATAAATAAAAATAAAATAATAAATAAATAAATAAAAGTAAATAAATAAATAAATTTGAGCGACAAAGTAAAGAAATTAAGGTATTAAAAAGAAAGTAACAACGCTACCATAATTGAAGTACCGTGTGAAACTGGGCGGTAAAAAGAAGGATTATTATTAATGCACACGATATGAGATACTTAGAAGCAATTAAGGGAGGTAAAAACTGAAGAAATAACAAACGATTTAAATATTCCCAACTATCCGTGAAAAAAATCTCATGTGTTCCATTCACATGACTTTCTCTACAGGAAATTATTGCTAAAAGCTTATTTTTCTATTTTAGTACTTCATGCTAATCGAGAAAGGCCACGCCGTAGCCGTTGGTTAGACCGCTCCTCTCACCTAGCCCGGGTTCGAACCCATGCGACCGCATGTGAGATTTGTGGTGGACAAAGCGGCGCAGTGGCGGGTTTTATCCGGGTTCTCCGATTTCCCCCGCCATTGTATTCGACGGGTGCGCCATCTTCATTACATGTATCACCAGTGTCATCGTCTGCGGTGCCACAGGTAGTAACAGCGGGCGTTAAATACAACCCCCCCAAAAAAAAACATAATTGAGAAAAATTAGCAGAAATCTCTTTATTATTTACTTCCATGGAAGTAGAAGGGAAATAAGAAAGTGCCACAGACTAAAGTGATAGTCAAAAGCTGGTTGCTATGTTACTGACAGCAGTTGACAAATTCCTGTATGAGAAAAATATGTATTTTTAAAGCTGAAACCAATAACAAGGAGTATCTAAAAATGATCAACATCACGAACAAAATGAATATAACATAAATTGCGTGTTTTAACAAGATCTATATTGTCTATTAAGTAAGTCTTACCATTTACCAGTTGTGCAAAATTCATCCAGATGTCTTCAGAGGCTATTCCCGGAAAGTTCAAGATCTACATTTTATTTTTCATGTAAATAACCTTAGTATCCCATGCTTTAATCAAAATCGTTATAGCCACTCGTTTTCGAAAATGTTTCCATTCAAAGGGCAGTTAGGGTGGGCGATTTTCTTGAAAATCTTCGTGTTGCATTCTCTGAAGATACCTATTGAAATTAAATACAAGTTTGGTATTTAACGGAGTTTTCGTTTTCGAACTACGCTACCCACAGACACACACGGAAATGTTTCTAAATATGCTTGTTTTTGGATTCAGGAGGTCTCAAAACTTATATTTCCAGTGAAATCTCGGTATCGAATTTTTGGGTGCAATACAATAGGTACCTTCTCTATATACTATACAGGCTGTTTCAAAACGACACGAAACGATGATAGTCGTCGATTAGCTTACACTTTGACTTGTGCGAAACTTGATGTCGCAACTTTCCAATTCTTCTATTTAAAATTCTATGCGTGTTTAAAAATCGCACACGTTTGGGATTAGGCAGTGAAGGAACAACGGATGTTATACGCCACACCCACATATTACGTTTTCCATTACTAAGGTGACCTGTGCTGCGCCGGCGTGTCTATCAAACCACCCCTACACCACGCGACTGGGACCTTCGCTACCAACCGACATCTATCTTGGAGTGGGCTAGGCACGTGCCATTTGGTTATGTACGACTGCCTAATCCATGGTGGTATTATGGCAGTTTTTGTATGTGCGGAATTTAGAGCTGAAATTTATATTCACGTATCACGTACGGTATGACCAACAAGGTGCACATCTTCGTTTGGTGTGTTTCTGAAATACCCCGTATACACAGAGAAAGTAACAAGAGTGAACATGGATGGAAACAAGGAATGAATAAGCACCAAGGCCTATGAGGAAATACACACATAAGGCCAGAGCAGCAGACACCGTAATGAGATGATGGGGAAGATATGCGCTCCGTTTTGTATGTTCCAGTCACGTGACAACTCAAATTTAGATGATCTTGAGAACTGTTATGTGCATTTTAAGTTAAATGTTTGCCACAATATGTGTTTCGGAAAGTAATCACAAATACTTTTATTGTAGATAAAACAGTGTCTTTGGGTACTAGTGATGAACAGTGACTGCGCAGATAAAGCAATTGTCACATTCCTTTTCTGGAAGAGCTTGCGGTATGAGGGCGACTATTCATATTTGGAGCTTGGCAACATGTAAGTGCCATCTGGTGTTTGTTGGCCTTAGCTTACTTCATATATTTTGTCAATAAGGCGTTATTGTGCTGTTTACATTGGTTTTAAAATGGTGTCTGGGGCGGTACCCGTGGTTACGTGTTCGTATCCCGGGCGCAGGTTTTGAGTATTCCGAATGGTGTTGATTTGTGGGTGCCCTAGGTCAGGAGTTTTGCTAGCCTATTAGCTCTTTTCAGAGTGTGGTACGACACAAGTGCTGTATTCAATTAATTCAACCTTTTTCCGCCGTCGAACACACACGCATTGCACATAAAATATCTATTGTGAAACTATGCTTTACGGGACCGCGGTACTATTACTCTGGTCAGTATTACAATAACTATTTCGCTCACAGCTAAAGGTAGCCTGCGCGGCTCCACCACGGACCCTAAGTATCACTTCTTTGCTCTGCCGATGTTCTACGCCAAGTGCCTCAAAAACTGTCGCCTGACCAGCGGGAACATTGTTTTCTCTTTTCCTGTTATGTTCCCCTCGGGCAGTGTACTCTCACCCTCAATGCACTGCCCCTAACGGTACTGTGCTACCAGCTCGTGACAACTCGGCTACTTAGACGTGTTTAAATCTTTCTTCCCTTCCCATTTATATTTCCCGTTATGTCCCCTGGGACAGTGTACTCTCACCCCCTTCGGTCAATGCTCTGCCCCTAACGGTACTGTGCTACCAGCTCGTGACAACTCGGCTACTTATACGTGTTTGAAATCTTTCTTCCCTTCCCATTTATATTTCCCGTTATGTCCCCCTGGGACAGTATATTCTGACTCCCTTTGGGTCAATGCTCTACCCCTAACGGTACTGTGCTACCAGCTCTTGACAACTCGGCTACTTATACGTGTTTGAAATCTTTCTTTCCTTCCCATTTATATTTCCCTACTTGGTATAATTTATATTATTAGCTATGATTTATCTTTCCCTTCTGAATAACTCTTTGCCCCGTGACAACAGTACAGTAACGTGCTCTACATTTTTCTTTGGTAGATAAGTTTTTATCCATCTCTTACGATTTGGCAGCTATACAAAATTCCGTAAAATTCATCCAGAATAAAGTAGCCTTCAGAGGCTGTTCCCAGAAAATTCAAGATATACATTTTATTTGTCAGGTAAATATCTTTGATACACAGTATTTTAATCAAATCGTTAGAGCCATTTTTGAGAAAATCCAAATTTTCGAAAAAAGTTCCAAGTTAAGGACTATTGGGGGTGGGGGATTTTCTTGAAAATCTTCGTGTCGCATCCTTGGAAGATACCAAACCTAAATACCAAGTTTGGTATTCAACGGTCTTTTCGTTTTTGAGCTATGTTGGCCATAGACACACATTCACACAGACACAAACGGACATTTTTCTAAAATTGCTTTTTTGAATTCAGAGGGTCTCAAAACGTATATTTCCGGTGAAATCTCGGTATTGAATTTTTGGGTGCATTACAATACCTTCTGTATACACCATGTAGGTGTAGAGAAGGTAAAACACGAACACATTTTCTGTGTGTTACACATAATATACGTATGTTTTGATCAGGTTATCCTTATTCTTTAGAGAGATGACGTATGGCAATAAGAGTATTGCAGTTCGATGACCTGTAGTATTTTTATTGTATTCCAGATTTGTTTGCTGGTATCTAATTGCGTTGTGACGCCTGTGGCTATAGACCCTGTGTTTTTCCAACTCGGCTCGTCCGTTTTCTATATTTAGACTGAACATGGTAAGAGCGCCGGGAGCCGTGCCCGTAATTGGAACTCTTCTCAAATAAATACTCTGGGATAATTTACAGAAACATTTAACAAATGCCTTGTGTTGCACAACTAGTGATGTGGCAGAGTGACTAACCATCACGGTTGCAATTCTCAAAGGGAGCCAGGTGAACACTGAAACATTTGTTGCTCTTACTTTAGTCCACTAGGTACTCACATCTCATTGGAATGTACAAATACAGCAATATAATAAATATTATTAGTAATAATATAATCTTTACATAACCTCACAAACGAGTCGGTATCTAGTTCAAAGGTGTAGCTTCTATTCATGTAGCTGGTGGTGATTGTTTCAGACTCTGTAAATTGGCACCAAGCCCCGTGCAACTCTTGTTTCAGACTCTTGGGGACAAACTCAGTAGCGTTCCTGAAACGTCACGCGTCCCCTGGGCGCTGCCTGCTAACTCAGTAGCGTTCCTTAAACGTCACGCGTCCCCTGGGCGCTGCCTGCTAACTCAGTAACCATGACAACAAATTGCTCTTCCTACAGCAAACACAACAACAAAAATCGCATGTGTTCCATTCACATGACTTTCTCTTCATCTCTGTAACAGATTATTGTTAGAAAGCTTATCCTTCTATTTACTTCATGCTAATCGAGAAAAGAATTAGCAGAAATGGCCTTATTACTTACTTCCTTGTAAGTAAAGAGTACCATAGCATAAGATGATAGTCAAAAGCTGGTTGCTATGTGACTGAAGGTCCTTTGTTTGTATGGATAGAAGTTGATAAATTCCTGTATGAGGAAATTATGTTTTTCAAAGCTGAAACCAAAAACAAGGTCAACTCCACGAAAAAATGTATATTACAAAAATTGTGTGTTTTGACGTGCCCTACATTTTTTGTGTGGTAAGATTTTGTCCATCTCATAAGGTTTAACAGTTATGCAAAATTCCGTAAAATTGATCTAGAGATCAGAAAATTCATGATACACATTTTATTTGTCAGGTAAATATCTTTAATATACGATATTTTAACCAAAATTGTTAGAGCCACTTTTAAGACAGTCAAAACTTTCTAAAAATCCTCCATGTAAAGGGTAGTTGGGTGTGGGGGAATTTTCTTGAAAATCTTCGTGTTGCATCCTTGGAAGATACCAAACTTAAATGCCAAGTTTGGTATTCAAGGGTCCTTTTGTTTTTTAGCTATGCTGTTCAGACATACACACACGTACCTTTTTCTGAAAATGCTTTTTTTGGAATCAGGGGTTCTAAAACATGTATTTCCGGAGAAATCTCGCTATCGAAATTTTGGTGCGTGTAGAGAAAATAATATGAACTATCGAAAGATGTTTCAGTAACTCGGCAAATACTTACATTCGCATTTCAGAGGTGAAGTATATGTTCCTACTGAAAAGACTAAGGTCGGACTTTTTATTTTTGATTTTGAAGCTCTGAAAGATGCCACAGTAAGCAGAGCCCTCTCTAAATACTAAGGATTGAGAACTCAGGAAGTACTTGTTTCCCTCGTCAAGAATTGAGTTGGAAGTTTTCTCTCGAGTTGTTTTGGTGTGAACAGCAGCATCTAACAGATATTGCTGATATGAGCTTGAGACTTTTAACCACATAAAAGTGTTTCTCCACAAACTCTCCTCTCATGGAGAGAGAGAGAGAGAGAGAGAGACAAATATCGACATTTTCTCTCGAGTTGTTTTGGTGTGAACAGCAGCATCTAACAGATATTGCTGATATGAGCTTGAGACTTTTAACCACATAAAAATGTTTCTCCACAAACTCTCCCCTCATGGGGAGAGAGAGACAAATATCGACATTTTCTCTCGAGTTGTTTTGGTGTGAACAGCAGCATCTAACAGATATTGCTGATATGAGCTTGAGCCTTTTAACCACATAAAAATGTTTCTCCACAAACTCTCCTCTCATGGAGAGAGAGAGAGAGAGAGAGAGAGAGAGAGACAAAGATCGACATTTTCTCTCGAGTTGTTTTGGTGTGAACAGCAGCATCTAACAGATATTGCTGATGAGAGCTTGAGACTCTGCACCACATAGAAATGTTTCTCCACAAACTCCCCTCCCATGGAGAGAGAGAGAGAGAGAGAGAGAGAGAGAGAGAGAAATATCGACATTTTCTCTCGAGTTGTTTTGGTGTGAACAGCAGCATCTAACAGATATTGCTGATGAGAGCTTGAGACTCTGCACCACATAGAAATGTTTCTCCACAAACTCCCCTCCCATGGAGAGAGAGGAGGAGACCATTATCGACATTTTGCAGCTTCAAAAGTAGCAACCTCTATTCCGAACGTAGTTTATTTTTTCACACTTAAATATTAGAGTTGTAATCAGATTTTAATCACACCATTCCTTCAAATGGACAGCGTTGCTACTTCCTTCACAAACAGCTCATATTGTTGTTGAATAATGACTCATTTACTTCTCGTAAATAGTTTTTTTTTTTTTAAGTTTAACGTCTTTTAACGTAGTTCGTCATATTGGATGATGAATGAAATTGGGAAATGATGCTCAAATGATCTCGGGGTCCATGGAGCTTAGTTACTATACATTCGTCTTCTCATGATAAGGAAAAACCCCGAAAAATATCTTATCCGGGTAAGCCACCCTAAGCGAGATTCGAACTCACGACCTTTTGATTGTGAGGCAGATACGCTACTACCACACTACCCAGGCGGGCATCATATATACTACTTGGTTTTGTTGCCTGTGATTTAAGGTAGCTAAAGGCAAAGTTATAATACTTTTCAGCAATGGCATATAAACATTTGTACACAATAAACAGCTAATGGTTCGTGCACAGTTTCATATACGTACTTGGATATTATATGATAGTTATCAGTATCAACCAGTCACACCGGAAAACTACGGTAAAAGAAGTGTTCAATAAAACATTTTTTTTTCTACCTCGAAATAAAAACAGAACGAGATGGTAAAGTGTAGATCACATTGCTGAGTTGCGACGAAGTGACGATAGCGACTGGAGACTTGCAAATACAGATATGGAGGAGAACAGAGCATCTCAAGCTGAGAGAGCGAGGAAAATACATTGTACGAGAAACAGCTATTTGCTGGAAGATACGCTAAAGGACAGAAGAAAATACCAGAATAAAGAAAGGATTAAAGTAAGTGCTTTATACGTGCCGATTAACAGAAGAGTAAGGAGTTGCTGTTGATGGTTATAACGGATTGAGGAACTGCTTCACATTTGAGAAAAAGGTGTATTAGTAAATTCTAGCTGCTCAAACAGATAGACACAGATTTCATGATTCTTCTTTCTATATTTCTTTCTTTTTTCCATCCATCCATCGTTTCTTTCTTCATTTTTTAGCAGTGAAGAAATGCCACCAAGAATGACTAACACCCAGAGATGTTCTAAAAAGCAGTTTGTAATCTTCTGGTCTGTAAATTGGTTTGAAAACTTGTACTAAAAGTTATACTAGGAAAGTTGTACTAAATAACAGTAAAGATCAAGCCTAAAAATTACTCTGAATCATACTAAATTTCGTTTTTTAGGAACCACAAAACCATTGAGCAGTTCAAATCATCAATAACAGACATTTCAGAAATGGCTAATAGCACAAATAGGATTGTTTGCAATATATTGTCAGTTTTTAAGAGATACACGTTTGTGTGTGGTATATAACATTTACAACAGGATATTTTGAGAACTTCGAAGTATATTTAATATAGAGAGTATTTTGGGTGGAGGAATTTCTCTGAACAATTTTTCTGAAATTTTTGTCACATCTTAGAAAGATATTAAAGTTAAATAAATTTAGTTAAATCACTAAAATTAAACAAGTATGTCATCTCAAGAGAAGGTGCGTTTTACAGGTTAAAGTGAATGGAACATTGCTGACCTGCCAGCTCAGATAAAAGAGCAGCAGTATAGGAACCCGAATGCTGGTGTTCCAGTTCCTATCTGTGATAATAACTTTTTTATTTCTATTCTATTTTCCAAAACTGCTCCGGAATTTGAATATATTCTATTATCGAATATATTTCAAGCCCGAGACTTAAAGTACTCACGACATTTTAGGTTTCCGCTGGAATATATCATCTCGAAATAATTTGAAAACAGTTGAGGAATTTAATGTTGAGCCCACATGTTGCCATGGCAACTCAGTGGTTAGAAGAAACGGCTTGAGACGTGGTTAAAATCCTGGTTATAGTATTGAATTTTTCAGTATGACTTTACCTATCCAATTCCTGTCCTGCGCTCGACTTGTGTGGGAAAAACATAATCAATATTATTATCGAAGTTTTGCAAGAAAATAAGTACAAAGAAGGTTTCCAAACCTTTTCAAGTAACACGAAATAGCGACGCTCTCTAATACCTTGCTTCACATTATTTTCCATGCCATGATTTTCTACTTTTGTTTCTAACATCAAACTTATCTACTAATCCCGTTCATGATATTTCTTCCGCCATCGCATTCCACCGGAACTCCATCTTCATTGCATGTATCACCAGTGTCATCGCCTGCGGTGCCACAAGTAGTAACAGCGGGCGTTAAACACTACCAAAAGAGAGATGATGTTTCTTTGACCAATTTGATCCTGTTCTTGGAATACTCCATGGAGCTCCGAAACTGAACAAAGACAATCCTTTTCTGTCCTTTTTACTTTCTCTAGCCCCGTTGTACAATGTGCATAGGGACACACAAGTATTGTATTCTCCCAAAAATTCCATGTCGAGTTTTCAACGGAAATACATGTTTTAGGACCCCCTAAATAAAAAAAAATAATTTTCAGAAACAGGTCCGTGTGTGTGTGTGTGTGTCTGTGTGTGTGTGGACAGCATAGCTCGAAAACGAAAAGGCGGTTAAATACCAAACTTGGTATTTAAGTTTGGTCTCTTCCGAAGATGCGATACGAAGAAGTTCAAGAAAATCCCCCCACCCGTAACTACCCTTTACATGGAAAATGTTGTTTTTCTTAAAAATGGCTCTAATGATTTGGATTAAAATCCCACATTTTAAAGCCATTTCTATCACAAATAAAATGTATATCTTGAATTTTCTGGGAATAGCTTCTAAAGACCTATTCTGGATGAATTTTGCTTAATTTAGCTTAACTAGTAAACCACAAGAGATATAAAAAAAACATACACTACAAAAAATGAAGATCTTGTTGAAATACACAAGTTATGTCATATACATTTTTTTCGTGGAGCTTACCTTTTTCGAGGTATTCCTTGTTATTAGTTTCAATTGTGAAGCACTTATACTTTTCTCAGACGGAAGTGTCCGTTTTTCTTTTGTTGTACTCCTGGCGCAGCAAAGAAGCGATTTGCAATGACAATCGCATAAAGACAGTCTTTTAAAACATTTGACTATCACTTCAGCATAGCACATTCCTTTAGTTGCCTTCTACTTATAAGGAACTAAGTAACAAGAACATTCTGTTAATGTTTATCTCGATTAGTATTGTGTAGAAAGAAAAATTAGTTATCTTTCGTAAGAAGCTTGTTTGTAAAGTAGCGAGAGAAAGTCATGTGAGTGTAACACAACAGATTGTTTCCTTTTAAATGACATTTATAATAGAGTAATATTTATCATGTCACATAATGTTTGTGTTACGCGCCTCTTTCCTGACCAACTGTGTTGATTGATCACGTTGGAGTGTCAGGTTTCTGGTATAGTGGACGTGCACATCTAGCGAGCGTCTTCCAGCCACTCCTTGTTTAATCCAATAAAAGGCCAGGAGTACAGCTGATAACAGGATTCCGCCAACAACCAAATACATCAGCACATCTAGCGAGCGTCTTCCAGCCACTCCTTGTTTAATCCAATAAAAGGCCAGGAGTGCAACTGATAACAGGATTCCGCCAACAACCAAATACATCAGCACATCTAGCGAGCGTCTTCCAGCCACTCCTTGTTTAATCCAATAAAAGGCCAGGAGTGTAACTGATAACAGGATTCCGCCAACAACCAAATATATCAGCACATCTAGCGAGCGTCTTCCAGCCACTCCTTGTTTAATCCAATAAAAGGCCAGGAGTACAGCTGATAACAGGATTCCGCAAACAACCAAATACATCAGCACATCTAGCGAGCGTCTTCCAGCCACTCCTTGTTTAATCCAATAAAAGGCCAGGAGTACAACTGATAACAGGATTCCGCCAACAACCAAATACATCAGCACATCTAGCGAGCGTCTTCCAGCCACTCCTTGTTTAATCCAATAAAAGGCCAGGAGTGTAACTGATAACAGGATTCCGCCAACAACCAAATATATCAGCACATCTAGCGAGCGTCTTCCAGCCACTCCTTGTTTAATCCAATAAAAGGCCAGGAGTACAACTGATAACAGGATTCCGCCAACAACCAAATACATCAGCACTTTCTACTTTTTCTACACATAGTATGTACATAGTGTATAGAGGATGTATTGTATTGCACCCGAAAAATTCAATAGGACCGAGGTTTCACCGGAAATACATGTTTTAAAATACCATGAAACCACAAATAGGATTTTTAGAAAAAGACCATGTGTTTGGGCAGCATAGCTCAAAAACGGAACTTGATATTTAACTTTAGTATTTCCCAAGAATGTGACACGAAGATTTTCAAGAAAATCTCCGCACCCCAAACTACCCTTTGCATGGAAAAAGTTTGACAAATGTGATTTTGTAAAAAATTACTAATGATTTTGAATAAAATATCATATATTAAGGATATTTACATGACAAATACACTGTATATCTTGACTTTTCTGGGAATAACCTCTGAAAACTATTCTGATAAACTATAGGTAAGACTTAGACAAAAACGTCCTACAATTATTTAGATCTGTTAAAATATATAACTTATATCATATAGGCTTTTTGTTAGAGCTGAGATATTCCCTGTTATTGATTTCAGCTTTAAAATAGTTATACTTTTGTCATACCCACGGAATTTGTCAAATCCTGGTCATACGAAAAAGGAATTTCAGTCAATTAGCAACCAGCTTTTAAAATATTTAATTATCGCTTTAGCCTTTGGTATTCTTTTATTTCCCTTCTACTTGCAAGGAAGCAAGTAATAAGATAATTTCTAATGTTTATGTCGATTAGCATGAAGTATATGGAAGGATAAGCTTTTTAATAATAATTTGTTACAGTGATGCAGAGAAAGTCATGTGAATGGAACACATAAGATTTTTGCTCTTGAATTTATGTGGTAAAGGAAATAAAAATAGGTATTGGCAGAATACCGTAACAACAGAAAACATATCTAATACGAGAGCAGTTGTTTTTATATGTGTGTGAGGTTAACTCGGACAGTCAGGTATCAAACTCTAAGGCAGTTTCAGTTTGCTGCCTCTCAATATCACGATAACAAGAGTGGTCCACAGAAACAAACTAATTAATTGATCGCGCCAGGTGATGATAGCGTAAAAACGGTGGCAAAAACTACATTAGTTGGGTCCAATAACCCAGGAAGTCCACGTGCCTGTAGGTGTATAAACCATGCATTTTGAAATTATCTTTAAAAGACAGGAATTATGTTTTTTTTTTTTCCGTACTTGTGAATTTTCATGATTTGTATGCAATGTTTGACAAATAAATTAAAAGCGTCATGAACAACTTTTACCTCTCTCTAAAGGAAAGCATACTAAGTGAATATTCCAAAATTAAGTAATTTTGTAATGATTTATTAAATTACTAGCTGCCCGCCCCAGCTTAGCACGGGTGGTGTACCTAATGAAAAACTCGGACAAAATCTTCCTTTTAAGTACGGCCATGCAATGAAATAAAATTGCAATTAAATAATTTGATAATACTTTATTGTAATACCTCATAATGCACAATTTTCCTATCGGAGAGAAAACAAATAGTGCCGATGGTTTGCCGACTCTCGAGCACGCAACGTACAACTGTCCATGCGAAAAACTCGGCAGTTCAAGGTATATTACACACACTTCTAACGATTGACCTTGGCATTTATTGTCATTGTGAATGCAAGGAGCACGGGAAACTGAACACCCTTAAATTTGGTTGAACTCTCCTATGTTATATAAAATTCTCAGAATAAGGAAAAGCCCGGAAAAAAACTTATCCGGGTAACTCACCCTAAGCGAGATTCGAACACACGACCTTTGAACGTGAAGCAGACACGCTACAACCACACCATCCAGGCGGACTTCTGGCATAGGTAATGAATTACATTAAGGAGAAAGTCGCAAAGTAATATTCATGCTTCTTCCGAATCTCTTTCTTTCCTTTACTCCTACTGTTTTCCACCTCTTTCTTTATTTTCTCCTATATCAAAACTGTAATTTTAAGGCTAACAATAACATAAATAAAGAGCAAGTAGAATTGGTTGGGCAATTGATAAATCTTTATTTGATGACAGCTTTGTGTATTAAATTTCTCCATTTTACCCAAAATATTACTTTATCAAATGTGTTAAGAGCACCACAATTGCTGTGTGTTGGTGACGCGGGTAGCTTCATGTTCTTTAGCTAGCTCATGTACCACATAACGTCAGATAACCAACATCTGCAATAGGGCGTTAACCTAAAACGGATACCGCCATTTCCAGATTGCAAGAAGGGTTATGTGCATTGTTTTTACTTTATAACTTGTTCAACAAAAAGATACTTATTTCTTTACTTAAACGATGTGACCAAGGGAACGATAGTTAATACATAAGAATAAGAACTGAAGCTTTCCTGGCGACGTGTTAATTCAAAATCTTCTCGGGCTTCTAGCCAGGTAAAAACTTGTTCACCCTTAAGACGAGGAAGATGCACTTCTTCGAAACGTTGGTGTCAAGCCAAGTTTTTACCTGGCTAGAAGCCCGAGAAGATTTTGAATGCATAAGAAATATATTTCATTTTCACAGTTATCTTGCGTCATTGTCTCCATAATCCGGTGCATTTCCTTAGCATTGAAAGGGGAAGAAAAATAGAGCAGTAAGTACTACGGCCATCTCGTGGCAAATGAATAAGTACGTATTTTAGATAATCGTCGCCAGGAAAACTTCTTCGCTTCTTTATTTTAAACGATAGGAGTAAGAAAAGGACAGTTGATAAATAAAAATGTATCTAATTTCACTGCTGCATTATCTCATCGATAAACTGTTGCGTTACCTTAACATTTGATAGCGAGGAAAAATATTACTATAGCCATCTAGCGGCAAATAAATAAGTACTTACTCTAGGTGCTCGACGTCAGGAAAGCTTTTTCGCTTCTTTATTTTAAGTGACAGGAGTAAAGAAAGGACAGTTAATACATAAAAATGTATTTGAATTTCATTACTGCGTTGCGTCATTGTCTTGATAAACTGATGCGTTTCCTTAACATTGAATGGGAAGGGTAAAATGCAGCAGTACCATTTGGCAACAAATAACTTGTGGTACCACTGCCATCTAGCGGCTATTTACCGAAATGCGTTCCCTTGACACTTTTTATTTCTATTATAAGATTTTAAAAACTTTCCCGTACTATTTTTAAACATTTTCTTTTCCATAAACCTTGTCGTGATAATAATAACAACAACAACAACAAAAAAAAAAAAAAAAAAAAAAATTCTACTTGGTGCAGTCGTTCGGAAGTGATACATGTACATACATTTCGGCGATTTATCTATATATTTATTTCCTTCTGATATCTTGAGAGAGAAGAGAGAGAGGGTGGGTGGGGGAAATGTTGCATTTATTGAAATCTATGATGATATTCGGATTTATGCTATGATTTTGGATCTGGCTGATGGAAACACTTTAAAAATATTTTAAGGTAGAAATAACATCAGAATATTTCAGCTAATGTATTGTGCCACATCCATTGCAAGGTTAAGTCAGAATTTAAAAAAATTGTAGTGTGTAAATAAATAGATATCTCTGGCTCGAATTTCTGCTTTCTTCTCTGCATCTTTATCTTTAGACCTAAAGGTTGTTAATGAAGCTTTACCTCTATAAATGACCACTCATTCAATTTTTTATCGTACAGATACTTGTAATAGACACCGTTGCTATGCAGACACTTGTAATAGACACCGTTGCTATGCAGACACTTGTAATAGACACCGTTGCTATGCAGACACTTGTAATAGACACCGTTGCTATGCAGACACTTGTAATAGACTCCGTTGCTATGCAGATACTTGTAATAGACACCGTAGCTATGCAGATACTTGTAATAAACACCGTTGTTATGCAGACACTTGTAATAGACTCCGTTGCTATGCAGATACTTGTAATAGACACAGTTGCTATGCAGATACTTGTAATAGACACCATTGCTATGCAGACACTTGTAATAGACACCGTTGCTATGCAGATACTTGTAATAGACACCGTTGCTATGCAGACACTTGTAATAAACACCGCTGCTATGCAGACACTTGTAATAAACTCCGTTGCTATGCAGATACTTGTAATAAACACCGCTGCTGTGCAGATACTTGTAATAGACACCGTTGCTATGCAGATACTTGTAATAGACACCGTTGCTATGCAGACACTTGTAATAAACTCCGTTGCTATGCAGATACTTGTAATAAACACCGCTGCTGTGCAGATACTTCTAATAGACACCGTTGCTATGCAGATACTTGTAATAGACACCGTTGCTATGCAGACACTTGTAATAAACACCGTTGCTATGCAGACACTTGTAATAAACACCGTTGCTATGCAGACACTTGTAATACACACCGTTGCTATGCAGATACTTGTAATAGACACCGTTGCTATGCAGACACTTGTAATAAACACCGTTGCTATGCAGACACTTGTAATAAACACCGTTGCTATGCAGATACTTGTAATACACACCGTTGCTATGCAGACACTTGTAATAGACACCGTTGCTATGCAGACACTTGTAATAAACTCCGTTGCTATGCAGATACTTGTAATAGACACCGCTGCTATGCAGACACTTGTAATAGACCACGTTGCTATACAGATACTTGTAATAGACACCGTTGCTATGCAGACTTGTAATAGACACCGTTGCTATGCATATACTTGTAATAGACACCGTTGCTATGCAGACACTTGTAATAAACTCCGTTGCTATGCAGATACTTGTAATAGACACAGTTGCTATGCAGATACTTGTAATAGACAACGTTGCTATGCAGATACTTGTAATAGGCACAGTTGCTATGCAGATACTTGTAATAGACACCGTTGCTATGCAGATACTTGTAATAGACACCGTTGCTATGCATATACTTGTAATAGACACCGTTGCTATGCAGACACTTGTAATAGACCACGTTGCTATTCATATACTTGTAATAGACACCGTTGCTATGCAGACACTTGTAATAGACACCGTTGCTATTCATATACTTGTAATAGACACCGTTGCTATGCAGATACTTGTAATAGACCACGTTGCTATTCATATACTTGTAATAGACACCGTTGCTATGCAGACACTTGTAATAGACAGCGTTGCTATGCAGACACTTGTAATAGACACCGTTGCTATGCAGACAATTGTAATAGACACCGTTGCTATGCAGATACTTGTAATAGACACCGTTGCTATGCAGATACTTGTAATAAACACCGTTGCTATGCAGATACTTGTAATAGACACCGTTGCTATGCAGACACTTGTAATAGACACCGTTGCTATGCAGACACTTGTAATAGATACCGTTGCTATGCAGATACTTGTAATAGACACCGTTGCTATGCAGATACTTGTAATAAACACCGTTGCTATGCAGATACTTGTAATACACACCGTTGCTATACAGATACTTGTAATAGACACCGTTGCTATGCAGACACTTGTAATAAACTCCGTTGCTATGCAGATACTTGTAATAGACACCGTTGCTATGCAGACACTTGTAATGGACACCGTTGCTATGCAGACACTTGTAATGGACACCGTTGCTATGCAGATACTTGTAATAGACACCGTTGCTATGCAGATACTTTTAATAGACACCGTTGCTATGCAGATACTTGTAATAGACACCGTTGCTATGCAGATACTTTTAATAGACACCGTTGCTATGCAGATACTTGTAATAGACACCGTTGCTATGCAAATACTTGTAATAGACTCCGTTGCTATGCAGATACTTGTAATAGACAGCGTTGCTATGCATACACTTGTAATAAACACCGTTGATATGCAGATACTTGTAATAGACACAGTTGCTATGCAGATACTTGTAATAGACTCCGTTGCTATGCAGATACTTGTAATAGACACCGTTGCTATGCATATACTTGTAATAGACACCGTTGCTATGCAGACACTTGTAATAGACAGCGTTGCTATGCAGACACTTGTAATAGACACCGTTGCTATGCAGACAATTGTAACAGACACCGTTGCTATGCAGATACTTGTAATAGACACCGTTGCTATGCAGATACTTGTAATAGACACCGTTGCTATGCAGATACTTGTAATAGACACCGTTGCTATGCAGACACTTGTAATAGACACCGTTGCTATGCAGACACTTGTAATAGATACCGTTGCTATGCAGATACTTGTAATAGACACCGTTGCTATGCAGATACTTGTAATACACACCGTTGCTATACAGATACTTGTAATAGACACCGTTGCTATGCATACACTTGTAATAAACTCCGTTGCTATGCAGATACTTGTAATATACACCGTTGCTATGCAGACACTTGTAATGGACACCGTTGCTATGCAGACACTTGTAATGGACACCGTTGCTATGCAGATACTTGTAATAGACACCGTTGCTATGCAGATACTTTTAATAGACACCGTTGCTATGCAGATACTTGTAATAGACACCGTTGCTATGCAGATACTTTTAATAGACACCGTTGCTATGCAGATACTTGTAATAGACACCGTTGCTATGCAGATAATTGTAATAGACTCCGTTGCTATGCAGATACTTGTAATAGACAGCGTTGCTATGCGGATACTTGTAATAGACAGCGTTGCTATGCAGACACTTGTAATAGACACCGTTGCTATGCAGATACTTTTAATAGACACCGTTGCTATGCAGATACTTGTAATAGACACAGTTGCTATGCAGATACTTGTAATAGACACCGTTGCTATGCAGATACTTGTAATAGACACCGTTGCTATGCAGATACTTGTAATAGACACAGTTGCTATGCAGATACTTGTAATAGACACCGTTGCTATGCAGATACTTGTAATAAACACCGTTGCTATGCAGGTACTTGTAATAGACTCCGTTGCTATGCAGATACTTGTAATAGACTCCGTTGCTATGCAGATACTTGTAATAGACACCGTTGCTATGCAGATACTTGTAATAGACTCCGTTGCTATGCAGATACTTGTAATAGACACCGTTGCTATGCAGATACTTGTAATAGACTCCGTTGCTATGCAGATACTTGTAATAGACTCCGTTGCTATGCAGATACTTGTAATAGACTCCGTTGCTATGCAGATACTTGTAATACACGCCGTTGCTATGCAGATACTTGTAATAGACACCGTTGCTACGCAGAAACGACATAAGAAAACTTGGACTTTAAATCAAAGGGATAGTTATAAGCGCACCGGGTGGGATAAACCACGGAATCTTGAGTAATACGGTAGGTACCACCAGCTAGATGCGCAGTAGACTTCCCTGCTGATGACGTCAGCTGGTGTAGCGCACGCTGGCTGCTCTCATTACAATGATAGTGTTATGAGGATTTTGGTTGTTCAAGCCTCTTGTGAGTGTTGTACGTGATGGATTCAGTTATGTAGAAGGCATGCTAGTTTCTCTCCAGACGATTTCTGCATTTGTTCCATACATTGTGAACGAGATTTAAAAGCGGAACTCTTCAAATTTACTCCTAAACACATTAAACATATTGCTTTACCACATCTAAATTTAAAGTTGTCTAATGACTTGCATCAGAAAGTTAACAGTCCTTCTAAACAGAGATGCCAGACAATAGTAAATGCTGTGTTGGAAGAAACAAACAGCAATCCCGAAAATCCTGTTGCCTTTCCTCGTCATTTAACACAGCACCTAAAAATACAGAGGACATTAAATCAGAAGGTTAAACACTTACAGTTTAAGATTAGAGAAGAAAGTAACACGTTTAGAAAATGAATTGCAAGAAGTACAATCCGAAATGTATAAGTTAATAAGCGCTGAACGTGCATTCCAGCAAATGTTCTCGTTTTGCCAGCAGCAAGTTTTACTTACAGGTGCATATAAAAATTGGGACTCTGATGACATTTCAAAGGAAATCATTTTGAGATGCATGTCTAAGAAGGCATATGATTATTGACAGAATGCCTTAAATATCCTCTACAGGTTCTACAACCATCAAAAGACGCCTGGCCCAAATCATCATATCGCAGGAATCGTTAAATGAAATGTGTATCTATTACAACAGAAAGAAAGTTCTGTTAGTGAGAATGAGAAGGATCTTGTTCTGAGCTTTGATGAGATGAAAGTGAAATCCGATTTTTAATATGACCACACTGAAGCCACAAGTTGCGGTCTGCAACTTAGCAGGAAAGTGGAAACCAACGATATACTACCATTTTGATGAGACAGTAACAAAAGAATTACTAACAGACATTGTTTAAATGGTCGAAAGGCAGGTTTCAAAATCCGTTCCTTAGTCTTTGTTATGGGAGGATCAAATACGAAATTACTCTTTAACCTTGGAAGTATAAGAGAGAAATCCTACATCTCGCATCCTGCAATAGAAGCTGAAAATCGCCCCTGCGACATTCCTCACGTGTTGAAATTATTCAGACGCCATTTATTGGACGAAGGATTTGTTTTACATAATGGTAAGGAAGTCACAAAATAGATTTCTGAAAAGCACGATTACGCTAAAAAAAAAAAAAAAAAAAAAAAAATGCTATGACTTACGCCACAATCTCATGTTACTTACAGGCACTAAAAGCCAAAAAATTCCTCCTGCCATTTATTAGGCTGAGGAATATGAACAGGAGAAAATCAGAAAAACGGAAAATATCCGGGGAAAAACGCACTGATTTGGCGAGAAAGAAAATGAGAAAAATATGCTACAACTGAATATATGAATAACATTTTCATTAATTGTTATATTAATAACTTCTTTTAATAAAAAAATTGAAGATTGAGAAAAAATTCCTCATTTGAATGTTTGTTTTTGCCTGAATTATTATGTGCTTGATGACTCGGATAGATAATGTGCAGTAGGTTGGGTGGGGAATACTCCAGTAGCTGCAGAGAAGATGTTCATCTATCTATCCTAGCATCTATCCTACTCGTGTTCAACACATCTGTGGCTGACGTGAGGATTTGCTTATAGCATTTTTAATTACATGGTGTTTCAAGAAGGAGCAGTTTTCTGCTTTTTATTTTCTTTTTATAATTGACGGTTTGGGCTTCAACCCGTTCCGGTTCTAAATTGCTGATTCCATCGTTTCCTGGCTACCTCTTTCCTTGCGGGTCATAATTTAAAGCTGCCTTGGGTATCCTGTTGTTTTGCATTCTGTCCAAATCTGACCTCCAATTTTCTTTATATGCCATTTAGTTTGTCTAGTTTTAGTTCTTCTCTGTGGTTGCTATAAATGTCAGGAATGTAATTTCTGCGGCTTGACTTTTTGGGCCGACAACTCACGCTGTGCCAGTTATTGTTGCCCGCTCACAACTCTCAGGAGGAAACGAGAAAGGATGGAACCACTCAGTGGCTGAAAGTTCTTAATTCCGACACCAGGGCCCGCTATGCACCCCCCCCCGCCCACGCGAGGACAACGATCACAACGCTGCTCCAACGCCAAGAGCAGCATGTACTGTGCCCATGCATCCGCAAGCCATTTTCCAGCACTGCCACACACCATGAGCCTAGAAAGCTGTGAAAGGGAATTATAAAGAATAAGTAACTCAGCATTCATAAAGTGACAAGGAGGAACGAATAAGCTCAAGTCAGATTGCGCTGAACCCGTGACTACCATGGCGCTACCTAACTTGGTAAATAGAGTTTTTACTGACCATGTTTCGGATTCATACGTGACAATAGGTATTGCCGTAGACTAAAGGAGTTTAATTAACGTAGCTGGTCTTGCCTTATTTTTTAAGTTGATATTAACGTACAAGTTATGTAATATTTCCGTGTTTATCTTCTTCTATTTAAGCTCCTCGTAAGTAGGACTTACAACCCCCCCCCCCAGGGCTTACAAGCGAGCACCTGGCCTGGTCTGAGAATGAGAAACACGACGATAAGAATTGACAGTGAAGCGGACAAAAGGAACGATGGTAGTGGAGCAGATGGTAAACGGCAGTTTAAATCGTCAGAATAAAGGGATCTTCAGAGGCTATTGCCGGAAAATTCAAGATACACATGTTTTTTTCATGTAAATATTATATAAAAAATAGAAGATTTTCAACAAAATCGTTAGATCCATTTTTGAGAAAACCAAAATATTTGAATTTTTTCCCACTAAGGGTAGTTTGGCGGTAGTTTCTTGAAAATCTTCGTGTCGTATCTTTGGAAGATACTGAACTTAAATATCAAGTTTAGTATTAAAGGCATTTTCGTTTTGGAGCTATGCTGCACACACACGCACAAAGCCAAACTAATTTCTCTCAAAATACTTTTTTTTTGTATTCAGGGGGTTCCCAAAACATATGTTTCCAGTGAAATCTCGGAATTGGATTTTTGGTTGCAATACAATACCTGCAATAGTGTATAACGCTATTTACATAGTACGTGTAGAGAAAGTATACATGTTGTGCTTGAGCAGTTTCTAGAGAGATGTTTCTAAGTCAGGTTGAGCCACGGCCAATAACTGACTGTCACACTTGGAGAAACAAATGACTGACACGACTAATAAGCTCATTCGCTGTCAGATTACAATCAAGAGCAAGTAACATATGTCCATTAGGAGACTAGCAATAAATATCACCAGGTTTGGTGACAAGTGTGGAGATAGAGCAATCCATAAATCGGTCCAGGTTATGTTCGTGGCTATTGCGTCCTACTGGCACGTGCGAGCACACACAAACGCACGACATGCTCGTACACGCATCGGATTTGTGTGTGTGTGTGTGTGTGAGAGAGAGAGAGAGAGAGAGAGAGCAAGCAAGCTTATAGAAAAGTGCTCTTAGACAAGTATATTTTCATTCCAAACTATCACAGGCCATGCAATATTTCAGAGTTCTCTTATTCTAATTTAGATTGTACAAACTCATAAATAAATATTTGATATAACTATATAGAGAGTTTACATATAGAGTTTGTTGACGAAGTATATAATGCAGTTTGCGGAGAGATTGACTGAATTCGATATTTTTACTTGTTTATGGTACATGTTAATGCACAGGTTCAAAACCTTCATTTTATTGTTTTAGAGGACCTGACATTTTTGAGATCCCTTTACAGGCGTTTAAAATAGCTATGTGTTAAATCTGTTATCACAATTTTCTTGTCCATCCTTTCCTTTACTCATCAGTTTCAGAATGCCGAGGTATTCAGCACACTGCGGCTGGACAGTTGTTTGTGCTCTCTGAAAGTTTCTTCCCTGGAGTCGTTTCGGGTGTTTTGGCGGTGGGGGGGGGGACTTGTGGTCAGGGCCTGGGAGACTTCGAATGTGTTCGATCTGGAAAGGTTATGGATCTTGTCCATGCCTGAGGCCTTCGTCTTCCCTATCTGACCTTAGGGTCTCTCCCCTGCCAGGGATCAAGTAAGTCGCCACAATGTCGTACGTGCGCTGCTCTGAGGGGCCCATCCTAATCCTAACGCCAGTTCTTGTTGCAGCAGACTCTGGAACACGGTGTGGCCTACAGTATGACGTAAACACAAGTGTATTAGTGGCAGTGTGGTTGGAGGTGATTGTTCACATTGAAATCCGGTCGCTTAGCAACACAACACCTTATTGATGAGTGATGACACATGAAATGAAGTGATTATTGGAAAGGAAGTGTGTCAGGATTAACTTTATGCCACCGCCCCAAATTTGCCAATTATGAGAAGTGAGGAAGCCCAGAAAGAAATCTGAGGGATTCTGTTTGGATTTAAACCGCGTATCTGTCGGTCACCAGTTACTCCTCAGCACTCTATTAAAAGCCAACATCACATGATGCATATTTTCAGGTTGTTTGGGAAATATTCGTGGAATTTGTCAACCTAATATGGAAAAACTTGTTCTCTTTTTTATTTTCTCAAACAATTCTAAGGATTTTAATTAAAGTATTGCATGTCTAGACAGCAGGGCAACAAATAAGACCCATATCTTTGACTTTCTGTAGACAGCTCGTCTGAACGGCTTCATTATCTTGGAATTTTTAAAAATTGAGAAAGACATGAGAGAAACGAAAACCTGCTTCGGCTAAATACAGTGTCAATTAGCATATCCAGTAATTTAGCTCTAGACTTATATAAAATACAAGTACGAAGTGATAACATACTTCACGTTCGTTAGTTTCTTCCGCTCCCCATTTGATCTGAGAGTAACTCGCTCTACCAAACAATGACGGACACATTTCTGAGGTGGGGTACCCAATATGTGGTGTCGGGTATCCCTCTGATGGCGTACTGCTGATCAGGATAGGGATGTAACGAGAAGACCTACAGCTTTTGCTGAACCATGTTGAGCCTTGGGCACACGCTACATGAATGAGTCAAGAGTAAATGCCGATTTAAAGTCGCCAACCCAAATCGTTGAGCAACTCTGGCAATAAAAAATGCCTAGTATAATTATTTCTTTTGGCTCGTTCCAAACATGTTTTTAGGAAGTCGGCAGTTTATGAAGACAGAACATTTAACTTGAACACATAGTCAAAACATTTCATTTTGTAGTGAACTCCCTATTCAGACTTTATAACTATATTTATTTACATTTATCAGACTGGTTTATTTTCTCTCCTACAAGGAGTTACTGACTCATGTATTTTACACGTAATAATCCTTGTTTCAAGCTTTCCCCGCAGATATGTATTTTTCCCCTGACTGGCTGTTGTATACCTTTGAATGGTTACAAACAAGCCGTGCACCACACGCAATATAAACACGTTCATGATAAGATACACATCCCAAGAGATAGCTTTGAAGGAAAGGATTCTCCTATTTCATGATGATGATGATAATGTAGTACGTTTCAGATGTATTGCCTCTCCTATGTAATATAATGTATTCATTTTCATACGAGTAATGCAAGTTTGATTTGAGGTTAATGAGCATGTCAAATAAAAATCTAGTTTGTACCACACAATACCCGATTCTGAGACCGGTGACTGTATTAAAGGATAAAGGGAAAACTTTTGTGGAACAAACCTTAAATAACTAAATTGTTCTCAAAAGTGTCCTCGTGTTGCTCTACCCTCTCTGCCAAGGGTCAGAAACCTGTCGGGGCCCTACCCTCTCTGCCAGGGGTCAGAAACCTGTCGGGGCCCTACCCTCTCTGCCAAGGGTCAGAAACCTGTCGGGGCCCTACCCTCTCTGCCAGGGGTCAGAAACCTGTCGGGGCCCTACCCTCTCTGCCAAGGGTCAGAAACCTGTCGGGGCCCTACTCTCTCTGCCAAGGGTCAGAAACCTGTCGGGGCCCTACTCTCTCTGCCAAGGGTCAGAAACCTGTCGAGGCCCTACCCTCTCTGCCAAGGGTCAGAAACCTGTCGGGGACTCAAGACAAGTAACTATAGGATGGAGAGCCTGGAACAAACCTCAGATTGCTAGATTGTTCTCTAAAGTGTTCTCGTGTTGCCCTACCCTCTCTGCCAGGGGTCAGAAACCTGTCGGGGCCCTACTCTCTCTGCCAAGGGTCAGAAACCTGTCGGGGCCCTACCCTCTCTGCCAGGGGTCAGAAACCTGTCGGGGACTCAAGACAAGTAACTATAGGATGGAGAGCCTGGAACAAACCTCAGATTGCTAGATTGTTCTCTAAAGTGTTCTCGTGTTGCCCTACCCTCTCTGCCAGGGGTCAGAAACCTGTCGGGGCCCTACTCTCTCTGCCAAGGGTCAGAAACCTGTCGGGGCCCTACTCTCTCTGCCAGGGGTCAGAAACCTGTCGGGGCCCTACCCTCTCTGCCAGGGGTCAGAAACCTGTCTTGGCCCTACCCTCTCTGCCAAGGGTCAGAAACCTGTCGGGGACTCAAGACAAGTAACTATAGGATGGAGAGCCTGGAGCAAACCTCAGATTGCTAGATTGTTCTCTAAAGTGTTCTCGTGTTGCCCTACCCGCTCTGCCAGGGGTCAGAAACCTGTCGGGGCCCTACCCTCTCTGCCAAGGGTCAGAAACCTGTCGGGGACTCAAGACAAGCAACTATAGAATGGAGAGCCTGGAACGAGTTGTGGCCCCGTAATAGGTATGAGCGTGAGGAAGTGGACCATATGAAATGCAAACGAAATGGAAGATAGGAAGTTGATGATGGAGCAAATGGTGAAATGAGTGGCGGGGGAAACCGGAGGTCCTGGAGAAAATCCTCACAGACGCCGCTTTAAAGTATTTTCAAGAACCAAAATCTCCAAAACGTTATAATTTGGGTAATAATATTTTATGTAAATTGCCTGATTTGATTACACACAAATTTGCACGTACATTATTTTTAAAAATTGTGATGTGTTTGTTACATATGAATTTCTTTAAAAACTATTCCTACAAAAGATTAATCTTTTATCCACTAATCGAAATAAGCATTAGCAGAAATTGTGTTATTACTTAGTTCATTTATGAGTAAAAGGGAAATAAGGGAATACACTAGGATAAACCGACAGTCAAATGTTTTAAAAGCGTATCGCTATGAAAACAATTGGAATCTTATTCTCTTCTCGGACGTACCCCAAGGCTCAGTACTGGGGCCGCTACTTTTTCTTATTTTTGTAAATGACATACCTGTTAATATAAAATGCCAGATAAGATTGTTTGCAGACGATTGTATTATTTACAATAAAATTAGAAATGTTGAAGATGAGACTGCTCTTCAGGGTGATTTAAATGAAATTAGTGATTGGGCTGCTGCAAATAAAATGAAAATTAACGCTGGCAAAAGTAAGTCAATTGCATTTAATACATCTAGGGAAAAAATTCTGCAAAACTATCACATGGGTGGGGAAAAAATTCCACAGGTGGACAACTGCAAATACTTGGGAGTTTACTTGGCGAGTAACGCTGGATGGGACGAGGAGGTAAATTCTGTATCTAAGAAGGCGTGGAAAACACTGCACTTCTTAATGAGGATTTTAAAAAAGGGGAGTGCAAAGTCCAGGGAAATCGCGTACAAATCCTTAGTGCGGCCGGTCATGGAATTTGGAGTAACTTTTTGGGACCTGTATAGAGTAAATCAAATTGATTCGTTAGAAAAGATCCAGAAAAGGGTTATAAAATTCATAAAAAGGGGTAAATATTTTGGGCCTACAAACGCTGAGGAGATAAAATGGGAGCCGTTGAAAGTTAGGCGTGAGAAACAGAGGTTGTGCGCTTTATTTAAAGCTTACGCTGGCTTAAACGCATGGGAGGACGTTACTGACAAACTGGAAAACCCAACTTACTATGCACGAAACGATGATCCGTTCAAAATTAAGGGTAGAAGATACAGAACTGACGTGGGAAATTTCTCCTTTATAAATAGAACCATAAAAGACTGGAATGAATTGCCTGGAGCAGCCTTTCGGGGTTGTCCCCTGTCTCTGAAGAAATTTAGGAAAAATCTTGATTTTAATGTTGGATAATTTGTGTAAATATTCCTTAAATGAAATGCTTGTGATTTTATATTGTTGTAAATACAAATGTTAAATTGGTTGGTGATTCTAATTATGAAATTAATTAATCTGAATTGAGAGAAAAATTAATGTTTTCATATTTGTGTAAATAACTATTATATCTAGCTTACAAAGCCATAAACTGGCAGCTGTGATTTGTTGTTTATATATCTTGTATACATATATAACTCTGCCACCGGGTGATACCCACTTGCAGAGAAATAAATACATACACATACATACATATTCGGTAGTAACACAAAACAGACTAAAATGAAAATTGACCTCCTGTTTGAGAAAAGTTTAATTAGTTTAACAGTTAGAAATGGTTAACTGTACACAAAAGGAAGAGAAAAAGATGAAACATGAAAAAACTGTTTAAATTTTGTGTTTTAATGAGATCTATATTTTTGTGGTTTTGTCTCTCTCTTACCAATTATACCTAAGTCATCCAGAATGTATCAGCCGCACCGTGGCCGAATGGTTAGACTACTCGTCTCTCACCTAGACGGCCCGGGTTCGATCCCAAGCGAGCATATGAGATTTTTGGTGGAAAAAGCGGCGCAGGGTTCTCCGGTTTCCCCCGCCATCCCATCCCACAGGTGGTTCATCTTCATTCCATGTATCACCAGTATCAACGCCTGCGGTGCCTCGAGTAGGAAAAGCGGACGATAAACAAAACAACATCCAGAATTAAGAGGTCTTCAGAGGCTATTCCCAAAAAGTATTCAAGGTATAGATTTCGTTTGTCACGAAATAATGTTAAACATGTGTTTTAGTCAAAACATTAGATCCATTTCTTAAAAAAACTAAAATTTTCTGAAAAATTTTACATGTAAAGAGTAGTTTGGAGGGGGGATTATCTTGCAAATGTTTTTGTGTCGCATCCTTAGAAGATACCACACCTAAATACCAAGTTTGGTATTTAACGGCCGTTTCGTTTTTTAGCGTTGCTGTGCACACACACAGAGACTTTTTTCCGACTTAGGGGACCCCAAAACATATATTTCCGGTGAAATCTCGACATCAAATTTTTGTGTGAAATACTATACCTTCTCTATTCACTATGTACATTGTACATACGCTAGAGAAAGTAAAAATCAGTTCCTTTTCCTGATCGGGTATAAGACGGCTAAATGTGTACAGTGACATTGCGTCCTCGAAACGGGTTTTACTTCAGCGAAATGGCGTACTGGCGAGATGTTGGCGGCTTTCTAGCGAACTTTGTGACGCTAAACTAATCTATTTTCTTTTAAATTAAAACGTAGTGGATTCATTATCAGTTTTAAGACCTTTCACTTTCGTCTTTTCACATGCTATGTTTTTGTTGTTTATCGTACATATCATCAGCACCATCTATGTTTAGTTTCTCTGCACGTATGATGTATATAAGTATATAGGTATTGAATTCCAACCAAAAATTTCGACATTTTTACGAATGTGGAGATGTCATTGGAAATACAGTATTGAGGTCCTCTGAGTCCAAAGGGAGTATTTTTAGAAAAAGGTTCGTGTATATGTGGACATCTTAAACGCGAAAAGTTGTTTAAATACAAACTTAGTATTAAAGTTTATCTTCCAAGGATACGACACAGACAATTTTAGGCAAATTCGCTCGCTCCAAAATGTCCTTTACACCCTTTTTTTACCCTTTTTGAAATTTTCTAATCCCCCCCCCCCAAAGGCGCTAACAATTTTAATTAAATTATCATATGTTCAAGAATATTTCTATCTTGAATGAAAGGTATATCTTAAATTTTCCTGATAATGCTCTGGAGCCCTTTTCTGAATATCTACTAAATTGTAAGAGATACGCCAAAAACTTACAGCACAAATATTTAGATCTCATTAAAACACACATTTATAGGAGAGGCATATTTTTGTGGCGATAACCATTTCCAATTTAATCCTGATTATTGGTTTCACATTTAAAACATTTACGCTTTTCTCAAACGAAAGTTATGATTTGTTTCATATCTCTCTTGTTTTACCCCTGGCCATGCTTAAAGAGTTTACTAGCGCTTTAACCTAGTGCATTCCCTTGTTTCCTTTCTACTTACTAGGAAATAAGTAAAATCACATTTCTGCTAATGTTTATCTCGGCTGTAAGAAACAGATAGAATAATAAGCTTTTGTAAGAATACTTTGTTGCCGAAAGGGTACAAAGGTCATATGAATGGAACACATCAGATTTTTAGCAATTTTAATTTTATGGCAAAGGAACATTAGGAGAAATTATTAGTGATGATTAAAACTACCAATTTTTGTGAAATAACTAACTAGTTCGTGAGATAGGAATTCTTTAAAATTGTACTTTTGTAGTTTTCAGGTCCCCAAATTTTAAATTGTATATTTTGAAACATTCTGTTTGACAGCTGTATCACATCTTAATAATCAGTGCTTAGGTTTACAAGATGTGGTGTAATGTAAATAAAGGCATTTCTTGATTAACATAATTTTAATTGAATTATTCGTAGAATTGTTATTGAATGGTTTCGAATGAAAATACTCGTGTGCCAATTTACTTTCTCTGCACGTGTTTTGTTCATAGTGTATAGATAAGGTATTGTAATGCACCCAAAAATCTGATACGTGTTTTGGGTCCCCCTGAATCCAAAAGAAAAACATTTTTAGAAAAACGTCCATGTGTGTGTCTCAGAACAGCATAGCCCACAAACGAAAAGACTGTTAAATACCAAGCTTGGTATTTAGGTTTGATATCTTTCAAGGATGGGGCACGGAGATTTTTAAGAAAATTCCACCACAAACTATCCTTTACATGGAAAATTTTTCGAACATTTGGATTTTCTCAAAAATGGCTCTTACGATTTTGATTAAAATAGCATATATTAAAGATATTTACATCCCAAACAAAATGTACATTTTAAATTTTCTGTGAATGGCCAATGAAGACCTATTTATCCTGGATGAATGTTGATGAATTTTGCTTAGTTAGTAAACTGTAAGAGATAGACAAAAACTAAGAGCACAAAAGTATAGATCTCGTTAATCACACAATTTATGTCCTTTACGTTTTTGTTGTGGAAGTAACCGTTTCCGAGATATTCTTTGATATTGGTTTCAATTGTAAAGCACTAATACTTTTCTCAGACAGGAAGTGTCCGTTTTTCTTTTGTTCTACTCCTGACTAAGCAAAGAAGCGATCTGCAATGACAATCGTATAACGACAGCTTTTAAAACATTCTGCTAATGTTTATCTCGATTAGCTTTGTGTAGAAAGAAGAATAATCTTTTGTAAGAAGTTTGTTTGTAGAACAGGTAGAGAAAGTCATGTGAATGTAACGCATCAGATTCTTTTTATCCACTAAAGAAAACTGCTTGAACGGTACAAAATATTAAAAGTGCAATTATTTTTAGTTCTGGGTACATTGTTAAGTTACAATTTTGCAACCTTAGTCCAAAAAATTTGATGTGTTCCATTCACATGACTTTCTGTACTTCTCTGCAACAAATTATTGTTAAAAAGCTTGTGCGTCTATTTACTTCATGCTATTCAAGTAAAATTAGCAGAAATAGTTTTATCACTTGCTTCCTTGTTAGTAGAAGCGAAATAAAGGAGTACCATAGGTTAAAGTAATAAACAAAAGCTGGTTGCTATGTGACTGAAGTTCCTTTGTTTGTATCGACAGCAGTTGAGAAACGCCTTATGAGAAAAGATCAAAATTTTAAAGCTGAAACAAAAAATAAGGAATATCTAAAAAAACAATCAACTCCACAAAAAAATGTATATAACATAAATTGTGTGTTTTAACGTGCTCTACATTTGTTGTCAGGTAAGACTTGTCTTCAGTGGCTATTTCCATAAAATTTAAAACATAACATTTGTTTGTCGAGTAAAAATCTTTAATATACGGTATTTTAATCAAAATCGTTAGAGCCATTTTTTAGAAAATCAAAATGTTCTAAAAAAGTTCCATGTAAAGGGTAGTTTTGGGTGGGGGATTTTTCTCAAAATCCCTGGAAGATACTAAATTTAAATACCAAGTTTGGTATTTTACCGACTTTTCGTTTTTGAGTTATGATGTTCACAGACACAGACACACGGACACACACATACACATGGACCTTTTTCTGAAAATACTTTTTTTTTGGATACAGGGGACCCTAAAACATCTATTTCCGGTGAAATCTCGGTACCGAATTTTTTGTTGGAGTGCAATACCTTCTCTATACACTATGTACATATTACGTGTAGAGAAAGTAGAAAGTAAGGAAATCTATTGATTGATCTTTGGTGGAATGGAATAATTTCTAACATTATAGTTACTGTGTTGCTTATCTCTGCATGCGTTAATTAAACCTGTTGGTGTCAATTACGATAACTGAAAACATTAGCTGTACTTGTTCTATTCTCACCATTATCTATAGAAAATCCAGTCACACGACAATATCGTTTCCATTTATTCTAGAGAGAATTCTGGTTTCCCAATTACTTGTCAATTTCGAACTAAAGGTTGTGTTTGTTAAAAGAAACGCCTTTTGTTTCCGGTCACGGCTGGTTGGTCACGTGACCATTAGCGAGGTCTGTCGAAACGAAACAGATGGAGCCCGGCAAACAGGAGTTAAGTTTAAACAACTACGTAATATTTTAGAAACTAGTTTGCTCTAAAGTGAACATATTAGTTGACAATAATCACCATTTTATTAATATTGATCCGTTATGAAATTAATTAATGCAGTAAACAATTAATTATATTCGTGATAAAACCTGCTTTTAATCATACTACCAACAAGTCCAAAGCCATAAAACCGGTTTCTAAAGCTTCTGTAAATATGGGCTAACACGTTTTGGAATTTTAAAAGCGCACTGAATATTAAACATTCCCAATACACTATCACACGTTTAACTTAGAAGTACCGGGTGTACCAAAAATCTCTTAACCGGCTAAAATAGCACTTGGGATTTGCGTGAGGCAAGTTACATCTGAGCTACGGAAGCATTCCTTTCGTGAGAATTGTTCGGAAACTAGATTGCTACGTCTATATTATGTTTACCGATTCAACAATCAGTCGACTGGAGATTTTAGTACAAACAATTGCCTCTCTATAACCAGTGGAGCTTTAAGTAAAGGAATTTTTGAATAAATAAATAAAATAGAATAAAAAGCTTTATTATTTTTGGGTCTAGGGGAAGCAGTACACAAGGTTAGAGCACTCGCCTATCGTCCGCGGCTCGGGTTTGACCCCAAGCGACCACATGTGAGATTTGTGGTGAACAAAGCGGCGTAGCGGTGCGGGTTTTCTCCGGTTTGCCCAGCCATCGCATTCCACCGGTGCCCCATCTTCATTCCATGTATCACCAGGGTCATCGTCTGCGGTGCCACAAGTAGTAAAAGCGGGCGTTAAACACTACTAAAAGGAAAACAAAGTAGCACTACACATTTGAAAACTCGAAGAATACTGTGCAGCATGAAAGAGTAACTGATGTAAACTTTTGGTTTCAATGTAGCTATAATCTCTCTCCCATACAACTTTTCTCGCCTAGTTTGTAAGGGCAGAAAGCATTCCCTTTAGCTGCTGACATGGAATAGGCTGCCCATTTATTTTAATATATTCAATGAGAATTGGTAAACTTACATTAATGGTAATCGTATACGTTAAAACGTAACCCGGAGTGCATTCTTATTGACAAGGTTGCTTCAATTTAAAGCTGAGAGACTGTGACACGACACACTGTTTTTGTTTTTCACCATTCGCAGTTCCTCACTCCAGAGCACATATGTTTAATTGCTAGGGAATTATTAGGCGAGCGATGGTTTCTAAGTTTACTTAAAAGCGACAGACCCATGCCGATAGATTTACTGCCATGTTGAAGAACTCCCGCGGAACGAGATTCCACCACACCGGTGACGCTGATATGGACCTAGCAATTGACAGCGTCGTTAACAAAGGGATATTTTAATTTCTCTACACGTACTATGTACATAGTGTATAGAGAAGGTATTGTAATGCACCCAAAAATTCGATACCGAAATTTCACTGGAAATGTATGTTTTAGGGTCCCATTTATCTAAAAAAAAGTATTTTCGGAAAAGGTCTGTTTTTATGTGTGTGTGTGTGTGTGTCCGTGAACACGATAACTCAATTTTGAATAACTGCTAAACCGCAAGAGGTGCAAAAAAAACTTACCGCACAAGAAATGTAGAGCACGTTAAAACACACAATTTGTTATATACATTTTTTCGTGGAGTTAAACGATTTTGAGACATTCCCTATTTTTGGTTTTTGCTTACAATAACTTACTTTTCTCATATAGGAATTTGTCAGCTGCTGTCCATACAAACAAAGGAACTTCAGTCACATAGCAACCAGCTTTTGACTATCACTTTAACCTATGGTACTCCCTTATTTCCCTTCTACTCACAAGGAAGCAAGTAATAAGACAATTTCTGATAATTTTTTTTCTCGATTAGCATGAAGTAAATAGAAGTATAAACTTTTTAATTGCCTTTCAGGCAGTAGGGTAAAATGTTTCACCGTTCACTTTCTTCAGTCCAATAAGAGTGTGGAACGCTTCTGAATAGTGATTCTGCCAACATTAAATAAAACAAACACTATGTGCAACCAAATCCTCACGTTTTGCTTTTCCTCTCGACCTTACGTCAGGGGAAAGAGTATAAAACGCAGCATGCAAGAGTGCATGTTGAAAAGTACAAGAAACGTATATGGGTAAAATGTGTCGTTAAAAATGTACTGAAGTAAATGGAAAGTCTGAGAGCAACTGTTGTATGTGTAATGTTTGTACAGCTCTGTATCGTGAAATTAGTTGCTGAAGCATTCCTTCCTTAATGTGTGGGTCAGTATAGTGCTGGAGCAGCCTGCAATCACCACTGGCTTGGCGCCAGACACAAGTAGCAGTTGCAATAAAAAGTAAATCACTGTAGAGATGTGAGCGTAATTTCGTGTCTATTAACATTATCGTAGAAACCACAAATTTTACTTCATTAGCTACAGGGAGGGGCGCTAATAGTTGTACACCCTTTCCCGTGCAGGGTTGTATACCAGAGTGTCTCTCCTATCTAGAGGAAGTAGCATTAGCTGACTATCACAGTAGGATAATTAAAAAACTTGATATAATGGTGTATGCCAAACATACGTGCAGGTACTTGCTCGGATGTAAAGTGTCAGGCTTAATTCAGCAAACCAAGACACGCAGTTGCGGGAGAGGTACCGGGTTCAATTCCGAGCTGGAGGTTAGAATTTTGCTCTAGCCCGTATTATTCCTTATCCTCCCCAGAGTCTGCAAGTATGATTGTGTGTGTGTCTATATCTGTGTGTTTCTGTGTCTGTGTGTATATATCTGCGTGTATGTGTGTGTCTGAGTGTCTGTATCTGTGTGTGTCTGTATGTGTCTGTGATTGTCTGTACGTGTCTGTGATAGTCTGTACGTGTCTGTGATTGTCTGTGTGTGTCTGAGTGTCTGTATCTGTGTGTGTCTGTATGTGTCTGTGATTGTCTGTACGTGTCTGTGATAGTCTGTACGTGTCTGTGATTGTCTGTACGTGTCTGTGATTGTCTGTACGTGTCTGTGATTGTCTGTACGTGTCTGTGTGTGTCTGAGTGTCTGTATCTGTGTGTGTCTGTGTGTGTCTGAGCGACTGTATCTGTGTGTGTCTGTGTGTGTCTGTGATTGTCTGTACGTGTCTGTGATTGTCTGCACGTGTCTGTGATTGTACGTGTCTGTGATTGTCTGTACGTGTCTGTGATTGTCTGTACGTGTCTGTGTGTGTCTGAGTGTCTGTATCTGTGTGTGTCTGTACGTGTCTGTGATTGTACGTGTCTGTGATTGTCTGTACGTGTCTGTGATAGTCTGTACGTGTCTGTGTGTCGGTATCTGTGTGTGTCTGTATCTGTGTGTGTCTGTGATTGTCTGTACGTGTCTGTGATTGTCTGCACGTGTCTGTGATTGTACGTGTCTGTGATTGTCTGTACGTGTCTGTGATTGTCTGTACGTGTCTGTGTGTGTCTGAGTGTCTGTATCTGTGTGTGTCTGTACGTGTCTGTGTGTGTCTGAGTGTCTGTACGTGTCTGTGATTGTCTGTACGTGTCTGTGATTGTCTGTACGTGTCTGTGATTGTCTGTACGTGTCTGTGTGTGTCTGAGTGTCTGTATCTGTGTGTGTCTGTATGTGTCTGTGTGTGTCTGAGCGACTGTATCTGTGTGTGTCTGTATGTGTCTGTGATTGTCTGTACGTGTCTGTGATAGTCTGTACGTGTCTGTGTGTCGGTATCTGTGTGTGTCTGTATCTGTGTGTGTCTGTGATTGTCTGTACGTGTCTGTGATTGTCTGCACGTGTCTGTGATTGTACGTGTCTGTGATTGTCTGTACGTGTCTGTGATTGTCTGTACGTGTCTGTGTGTGTCTGAGTGTCTGTATCTGTGTGTGTCTGTACGTGTCTGTGTGTGTCTGAGTGTCTGTACGTGTCTGTGATTGTCTGTACGTGTCTGTGATTGTCTGTACGTGTCTGTGTGTGTCTGAGTGTCTGTATCAGTGTGTGTCTGAGTGTCTGTATCAGTGTGTGTCTGAGTGTCTGTATCAGTGTGTGTCTGAGTGTCTGTATCAGTGTGTGTCTGAGTGTCTGTATCAGTGTGTGTCTGAGCGTCTGTATCAGTGTGTGTCTGAGTGTCTGTATCAGTGTGTGTCTGAGTGTCTGTATCAGTGTGTGTCTGAGTGTCTGTATCTGTGTGTGTCTGAGTGTCTGTATCAGTGTGTGTCTGAGTGTCTGTATCTGTGTGTGTCTGTATCTGTGTGTGTCTGTATCAGTGTGTGTCTGAGTGTCTGTATCAGTGTGTGTCTGAGTGTCTGTATCAGTGTGTGTCTGAGTGTCTGTATCTGTGTGTGTCTGAGTGTCTGTATCTGTGTGTGTCTGAGTGTCTGTATCTGTGTGTGTCTGTATCTGTGTGTGTCTGTATCTGTGTGTGTCTGTATCAGTGTGTGTCTGAGTGTCTGTATCAGTGTGTGTCTGAGTGTCTGTATCAGTGTGTGTCTGAGTGTCTGTATCAGTGTGTGTCTGAGTGTCTGTATCAGTGTGTGTCTGAGTGTCTGTATCTGTGTGTGTCTGAGTGTCTGTATCTGTGTGTGTCTGAGTGTCTGTATCAGTGTGTGTCTGAGTGTCTGTATCTGTGTGTGTCTGAGTGTCTGTATCTGTGTGTGTCTGAGTGTCTGTATCTGTGTGTGTCTGTACGTGTCTGTGATTGTCTGCACGTGTCTGTGATTGTCTGCACGTGTCTGTGTGTGTCTGAGTGTCTGTATCTGTGTGATTGTCTGCACGTGTCTGTGAATGTCTGTACGGGTCTGTGTGTGTCTGAGTGTCTGTATCTGTGTGTTTGTCTGTACGTGTCTGTACGTGTCTGTGATTGTCTGTACGTGTCTGTGTGTGTCTGAGTGTCTGTATCTGTGTGTGTCTGTACGTGTCTGTGATTGTCTGTACGTGTCTGTGATTGTCTGTACGTGTCTGTCTGTATCTGTGTGTGTCTGTACGTGTCTGTGTGTGTCTGAGTGTCTGTATCTGTGTGTGTCTGAGTGTCTGTACGTGTCTGTGATTGTCTGTACGTGTCTGTGTGTGTCTGTGATTGTCTGTGTGTGTCTGAGTGACTGTATCTGTGTGTGTCTGTATGTGTCTGTGTGTGTCTGAGTGACTGTATCTGTATGTGTCTGTGTGTGTCTGAGTGACTGTATCTGTGTGTGTCTGTACGTGTCTGTGTGTGTCTGAGTGTCTGTATCAGTGTGTGTCTGTGTGTGTCTGTGTGTGTCTGAGTGACTGTATCTGTGTGTCTGTACGTGTCTGTGTGTGTCTGAGTGTCTGTATCAGTGTGTGTCTGTGTGTGTCTGAGTGACTGAATCTGTGTGTGTCTGTGGGTGTCTGTGGGTGTCTGTGTGTGTCTGTATCTTTGAGTGTCTGTGTGTGTCTGTATCTGTGTGTGCCTGTGTGTGTCTGTGTGTGTCTGAGTGTCTTTATCTGTCGGTGTCTGTGTGTGTCTGTGTCTGTGTGTCTGTATGTGTCTGTGTGTGTCTGTGTGTGTCTGAGTGTCTGTATCTGTGTGTGTCTGAATGTGTCTGTGGGTGTCTGTGTGTGTCAGTGTGTGTCTGTATGTCTGTGTCTGTGTGTCTGTGTCTATGTGTGTCTGTGTGTGTCTGTATATGTCTGTTGTCTGTGTTTTTGTGTATTCATGTCTGTCTGTGTGTGTCTGTGTGTGTCTGTGTGTGTCTGGCTGTGTTTCTGTGTGTCTGTGTGTTTTTGTGTATGTCTGTGTGTCTGTGTGTCTATATGTTTGTGTCTGCGTGTGTCTGTGTGTTTGTGTGTCTGTGTGTTTGTGTGTCTGTCTGTGTGTCTGTGTGTTTGAGTGTCTGTCTGTGTGTCTGTGTGTCTGAGTGTTTATGTCAGTATAATCTAATAATTAAAATAAATAGAAACCTCGAACATTAATAAACGAGTAAACACTGTTTGCGAGTGGTAATGTGTTCCAAAGGGAAATAGGATGATGCTGTTAAAGGTGGGAAGAAAATAGAACAATAAAACATTTTATGTTACATTCACATGCCATTCTTTACATCTCTGTAACAAATTATTGTTAGAAAGCTGATGTTGTTATTTACTTCATGCTAATGGAGAAAAAATTAGCAGAAATAGTCTTATTACTTGCTTCCTTGTAAGTAGAAGTGAAATAAGGTTAAAGTGATAGTCAAAAGCTGGATGCTATGTGACTGAAGTTCCATTGTTTGTATGGACAGGAGTTGACAGACTCCTGCATGAGAAATGTGTGTTTTTCAAAGCTGAAACAAATACAGGGAATATCTCGAAAAATGTATGTAACATATATTGAGTGTTTTAACGTATCCTACATTTTCTGTCAAGTTAGTTTTGTCTATCTCATATGGTTTGCCAGTTATGAAAAATTCCGTAAAATCTTCTGTAAAAATCTTTTCCTAAAATTTTCTGCAGTGAATTTTAACAATCTGTGTTAATATTATATTATTAAAACCACACGGTTTATTACTTCTGCTATATTGTAAGACATCTTCTAGTTCTTCTAATTGCAAGTCATCTATCGGTGTTGAGATGGCAATTGTTTGACGTGATAAACGCAAGTGTTTCTAGACAATCTACAATACCTTAGTTAGCTCAATTACATGTTTTATATAAGCAATATTCTTAATTATTTCTTATTTATGTGTTAACATGTCACGTTAGCTTGTGGTAAGGTAGAGCAGAAACCCTCGCAGCAGGATATTACAAAAGGCTACCCTTATTGCATGTGAGAACTTGCAGAATGTCTTGATGTGCATCATGTGGTCTAAGAACGTAGGGTGTAACTTTTAGCGCCAAGTGTCAGCCAATACTCGTTAAGAGGACTCAGATGCATATTTAATCTGCAACAAACTGAGTATCGACACAGATGCGAAATCCCCGCCAAAGACTTTAAGTGAGTGACGTATTTATTGCCGGAGAGTGTGAAAAGTAACGGTGGACCCTCTTGTGGTTCCTCACAGCCTCAATGTGGTGACTTCGCTGGGAGTACTTGGTGCTCAACAGTCGCAATAATTACCAGGGTGAATAAGGATCCTGTTTCCTTTATTTATTGCTTACCCAGGAGAACGACCTGCCTACTTCCCCTAGATTAAGTGCTCTATCGAACCTTTACAGCAAAGCCAGGCAGAGAAACATTTTCTACCAGGTACGTGCCTACTCAAACAGGTCCTGCATCAACTTCTTCGACTCACTGGCCGAGATGACGAAGAAAGGTCGCCGAAAGAACAGGAGTACCGCCGCAACCTCGCCGTCACCTGAACAGTGTGAGTCGCCGCCGCCATCACCTAGAAATGGCAGCGCGTTTTGGACGGTTTCCCCGGCTTTAGCTCCCGCTCTTGCCGGGCAACCGCCAACGCAATCGCCGGTCGCCGCTGCCGCAAGCTCCCGGCAACTGCTACCGCAGTTGCCGGCCTCAGCGCCACCTTCACTTCCGTCCAAGCAGAAACGCCGAAACGAAACCGCCTCATACACCGCCGATGCCACAGCCGAGTGCCAGCCGGCCTTCTCGGCTGAGAGCAGTGCCACTCTTCCGCCTCCAGTCGCCGCAGCCACAGCCGAGCACCAACCGGCCCTCTCGGCTGAGAGTAGTGCCACCCTTCCGCCTCCAGCCGCCGCAGAATGCCGGCAGTTGCAGCCGCACCTGCCGGCCAGCCAATCATTCACCGCCGAAGAAGTCCGGCAAATGCCGGCTTCTGCACTCAACACCACTTCAGAACCAGAGCTTCCAGCCAACACCGTCACATCTTCCAAAGCAGCACCAACACCTCCACAGCATCTGCCGCCACCGTCGCTTCTCGTAGAGAGATACAGTGCAGTGATTAGGGGCGTCCCGCGTGACCTATCAAGTAGACTCATCACCACCGCAGCACGCCAGAGATGGCCCTCAGTAATGAGGGCCTCAAGGATTATGTCCGCCAGAGGGATAACCCCTCTGGTACGGATTGTATTCGCCGTGGCCGGGGAACTCAATGCTGCCTTGCGCGAGGGCCTGCCCATGTTTGGGCGACGCCTAAATATCGAGGCTAGCCGGGAACCCCGACCGACACCATGCCGCCGCTGCTGCGCATTCGGCCACACCGCTGACACCTGCGCCGAGCCCCCACGGTGCCACTACTGTGGGGCGCCCAGATTGACAGCCGAATGCGCAGCTCATGATCTAAGATCTCGACGCCGGTACTGCGCCACCTGTGATGGCCCTGGTCATTTCACAGGACAGGCGCAGTGCCCCTACTACCCACGCAGTCACCGCTACCTGACACCAGCCTCCGCCGCCACACCCTTAGACGAAAGGAAGAGGACCTCAACAACCACCACCTCGATGCAAGGCCCACTCAACCCTAACAGACGCCGACCACCACACACAAACCCAGCCAACGCCGCATCACCTCCAGCAGCCACTACAAGTCCAGCCATCACCAAAACTCCACCGCAACCAGCAACAGCAGCGCCATCTGACAGCTCCATGAAGGATGCCGTGCAGGACCTTCATTCCGAGGTCCTGCACATCAGCTCCCGATTGGCTCTGCTGGAGGAGGCGCTGACTGCCATCACCGCCGCCATCGCCGAGACACAGAGCACAACACCACGCAGACTACACGACATTGAGGCCGGAATCCAGGACCTACAACAGATGACCACCACAGCAGCAAACGCAATAAGGACCTTCACCACCTCACAACCCAACGCAGCAACCATTCAAAAATCCCTGGACGAAGGCCTCTCCAGACTGACCACCACATTAAAAGACACACCAGACACCAAACACAGCACACACACCCACAAACAGACTACAGACACCTACATCCAGACTGCACTGACATTCTCACCTTTTATCACCCCAACACTAACAGAACTTCTTACACCACTAGACCTCAGGACTCCACCACAATTTACCAACGACCTGGACCAACAAGACCAAAATTTTCCTCCCTTGGACACTCACAAGCCTTCATCAAAACCAAAAAAGAAAAACAAAAATTAGAAACAAATAAAGAAACACCCACAACTCCCTTCAGACCTTCCTTAACTCCCCGGGTGCCAGACAGGGCCTCGGTCATGTCTGTCACCCGGAACCTTTTCTCCACTTCTGCTGAGCTGCCGCTTAGTTCGGCCAGCAGTAAAACTCCCGCACTATCGAGGGTGCTCAGCGGAACCTCCCTATCCCGACTTATCTCCTTCGAACCCGATACTTCCTTCCCAATCCCGCACTTCACCTAATGGCGAGATAAGCCATTCTTTCTACCTTCCAACTCTCTCTCTGTCTCCCCTTTCCAAAAAAAAAAAAAAAAAAAAAAAAAAAATTCGACTCACTCTTATAGATGGATCCAGCTACAAGGGCAGCATTCGAAGCAGGCATGGCCTTCTACAACACCGCTAACCATGCCAGAGGTCAGTGGGCGCGGGCGCGCCGTGCCGCCTTGCTGCGGACAATGGAGACGCCTACCGCCCCACCTACTAAGCCGCCTCCTGCCACGCCACCTACTGCTATGGAGCAGACAGCACTCACCGCCGCCGCACCGGTATCCAGGAGGAAACCGGCCCGGCCTCATCCGCCGACAGCCTCCGCCGCCGTGCCGGCTCCCAAGCGGGAACCGACCCGGCCCAAGCCGCCGACTGCTTCAGCCGCCGTGCCGGAACCCAACCGGGAACCGGCCCGGCCCCAACCGCCGACCGCCTCCACCGCCGTACCGGTACCCACCCGGGAATCGGTGCGGCCTTCTTCGCACCATGATGGCCACGTTACAGTGGTCGTCATAGGGGTCCCGAGGGACCTTCCATCCCGCTTCGTGCTGGATGCCGCACGCCGCCTTTGGCCCTCTACAGTGAAGGCCAACCGGATAACATCACCTCGGGGACCCACATCGCTGGTCCGCCTCCACCTGGGGTCCGCGCCTGAAGCCGAAGCTGCCTCGACATCCCGCCTGCCCTTGTTAGGGCAACAGCTACGTGTCGAGGCTAGCAGAAGTGAACGTCCGGTCCCCTGCCGACGCTGCTGCACCTACGGACATGGTTCGGAGGATTGCCACGCCGCACCGAAGTGCCACTACTGTGGGGCAAGCTCGCTCACTGCCGCTTGCTCCAACCATGATCTACGCCGTCGACGCCGCTACTGCGCTACCTGCTCCGGGAACTCCCACTACACAGGGCAAGCCACGTGCCCCCTGTATCCCCGGAGTAGGCCTTCACCTCCACAAACCTCACAGCAGCATCACCAACCATCACCACCACCAGACTCGACACCAAACACTTCACCGACGGACACCTTACTGAAGGACGCCGTAGACTGCATAAAACAGAACATCGCCACCATCCAGGCGGCTACACACCAACTCGGCCTCCGTCTCGAGGAACTTCAGAGGGAAACCAACGAACGACTCGCAGCATTGGAGGCCAAGCACCAGGACTCAGATCGAGTTGCAGGTGAAAACGGCGCGGTGCTTGCGTCCATCCAGCGCCAGCTGGACCGCATAGAGAGCCACCTCGTCCATCCACCTTCCGAGGACAGCGACGACCAGTGCCCGCGACTGGGGTCTCTTGAGGCTTCGGTCGTGGGTGTCCGAGAGCTGCAGCACCAACTTCATCAATCCATATCCAAGCAGCTACACGACCTTCAGACAGGACTCACCACGGACATTCTCTCATACATCGCTACCGGTCCAGCCCCCAGGGGAAGGAAGAACCGGTAGTGCCATCATCATCACCACAGGGAGAGAGTGGCAGCTCTCCCTACACTTCCAATCCCATGTTTCACCAATAACTCCCAACCACCCACAATTTCCTCAACTCCTCACCTATAATTCGCTACGGGGGCCGGCTGGGCCTCGGTCAAGCCGGTCTACTAGCACAACCCTCACCCCTGGCGGCCGCACAGCGGGCCAGTTCACCTTTACCTTTTACTGCGCGGGTGCAACAGCGGTACCGCAGTATCCTTACCTTCCAATACCGGTGGAGGGGTTTTTTAGTCGGTAGGCCCATCCTGGGAGACCCCGACACTCCGGGCTTGCCAGCCCGGGTTAGTCCTTAAGGTGGATTTTTCCCCTCCACTTGAAACTAAAAAAAAAAAAAAAAAAAAAAAAAAAATTCGACTCATCAAGATGGCCAAGAAGAGACTGCGCAGACTCGCCGCTGCTAAGGCAGCACCCGTCTCCTCTTCCTCGGCAGCCGCCGAGGAGGCAGATTCTCCGTTGCTACCGGTCCCGGCCAGCCCTGCTTCGCCGCCGGCCGCCACCACACCCTCGCCGCAACTGCTGCCGCAGTTGCCGCCATCACCGCAACCGCCGCCGCCCAGCTCCACGTCGCCACCGCCCCGGTTCAGTGCCGTGGTACGGGGGGTCCCTAGGGACCTTTCCACCCGGCACCTCCTCGCCGCAGCGAAATCCAAGTGGCCTTCTTGTTTGAGGGCCACAAGGATAATTTGCAACCGGGGACCTACACCACTTGTGAGGCTGGAAATTCAGGATCGGTCGGACCTCGACGCTGCCTTGGCGTCAGGGCTGCCCTTGTTAGGGCAACTCCTGGTCGTCGAGGCTAGCAAGATGGAACGTAACCGGCCCTGCCGTCGCTGTTGTGCCTTCGGGCATAACGCCGACTCCTGCTCCGCGACGCCGCGGTGCCACTACTGTGGCTCCGCCAACACCACCGCTGAGTGCACTGAGCACAATCTTCGCCGTCGCCGCCGGTTCTGTGCCACCTGCCGTGGCACAGGACACTTTACTGGCCAGGCCCAGTGTCCCCTTTACCCGAGGGACGGGCGCACCACTCCGCAGCCAGTTCAATCACCGCAGACCCAACACACAGACGCCACACCACCTCCAGCTTCTATTGACACAGCGACGCGGGATGCCATTCAGGACCTTCATGCGGAGATCCTGAATATCGGCGCTCGCTTAGCTTCGTTAGAAGAGGCCTTCACCAGCGTCATCTCCAGGAAGCTACTGGACCTGCAAGCTGCCACCACCGCCGCCATCTCCACTCTGCAGTCCTCCACCGCTGAGCTGTCCAACCGGATAGCCAGTGTCCAAGTGCAGCTACAGCAGGACCACCCACATCAGAAACACCATTCCACCGACCAGTTTCCATACAACAACCCGCTATACAACACTCCAATATCAGCAAGCGGTTTATACAGGTCCCAGCAAGCACGACAACTCCGAAAACACCAGCAGATCCACTCAGAACACTGAGTAAACTCACCGTAAATCACCATTCATCTTCACCAACCACTTCTCCAGAGGGGCACTCAGGGCGCAAGTCATGTGTGTCCACTGACTAAATTCACTATCACTCGCTGTTACTGCCACTGGCAGGCAGCAATCACAATCACCAGAAATGCGCAGGTGCTTAATGCGGTACTGCACCAGAGAGGCATGGGCCTCCTACTTCCGGTGGGGGTTTTTTGTGAGTAGTGCCACCCTGGTTCGAGTCCAGGGTGGGGAGTCTCACACTCCCAGGCTTGCCTGGGGTTAGGGCGTTAGCTGCCTTTTCCCCCATCATCAATAAAAAAAAAAAAAAAAAAAAAAAAAAAAAAAAAGGTGAGCTTGGAATGTATTTAAAGAGGTTGCAGACAACTTGGGGTCGCACACTTCGTCTCTGCTTCGATGGGGAAGAACAAGCAACGCCGAGCCGCAGTCTCTAGGAAGGCCACCTCCGCCGAGAGTATTGCCTCAACATCGACGGCGATACCCGAGGCAACTCCTGCCTTAATTGAATCGCCTCCGCCAGCCAACGCTACTTCACCGACCGCTAGCAGCGCTTCACCTCGGCGATTGCAGCCGTAGTCGCCGACTGCGCAGAGCTCCACTTCCTGGTTCAGCGCCGTGGTTCGGGGGGTCCCTAGGGACCTTTCCACCCGGCTCTTCACCGCCGCAGCGAAGTCGCAGTGGCCCTCATGCTTGAGGGCTACTCGCATAGTCAATGGCCGGGGACCAACACCACTGATGAGGGTCGAACTGCGGGATCGTGCGGATCTGGAGGCTGCCTTAGCGAATGGGTTGCCCTTGTTAGGGCAACTTCTTGTTGTTGAGGTGAGCCAAAGGGAACGCTACAAGCCTTGCAGACGCTGCTGCGCCTACGGCCACACGGCCGATACCTGTACCTCTCCGCCGCGGTGCCACTATTGTGGTGCCAACTCCGCCACCGCAGACTGTAGAGGTCATGATCTTCGTCACCGTCGCCGGTTCTGTGCTACCAGCCGTGGCACAGGTCACTTCACGGGACAATCCCAGTGCCCTCAATACCCGAGGCTTAGGAAGACACCACCGCAGAACTACAACACCGACGCCACACCGCCTGAACCCTCAACTGACGCAGCGACGCGGGATGCAATTCAGGACCTCCACGCGGAGATCCTGAACGTCGGCGCCCGCTTAGCTGCGCTAGAAGAGGCATTCTCCAGCTTCATACACGAGAAGCTTCAGGAACTACAAGCTTCCACCACCACAGCAATCACAACATTGCAGTCTACAGCAGCTGACTTGTCAGCACGTGTAGAAGGCATCTCAGCACAGCTCAAACAGGTTCTCCTGCAGCAGGCTGCCTACTCCGCCGAGTTATTCAGATCAAATCGCCAGAAAAACAGCGCTCCTCCTCCTGCACAGGCTGAGGGGCACAGACACAACACTGAACTCCGGAACGCTCCTGTCCAGCTCCGTTCGAACACCAGGGCAGCGGGGTCAAAGTTCCCACATGACTACATGAATCGTCAGATTCACATGTAAGTTCACCACCTAAAACTCCTGCAAAACCTTCACCTACATTCCTTCCCAATATCACCTTTAATTCCCTAGGCTGCAGTCAGGTTTCATGGCTGTAGCCTAGAAATAACCTTTACCCGCTCCCGCACATAGTGCGGCAGCATCCTAGATTCCACATACTACCGCGGGTGCAATTGCGGGACCGCGCAAAGCTTCGATGAAATACAGCAAACTACGTGATATAACGTGGAGGGGTTTTTTAGTGGGTATGCCGCAGCAGGGCGGAGAGTCCCACATATCCTCCCAGCCATTGCACTTCGGCTGGGGGTTGAATGCGTAATGCATTTTTCCCCTCCACGGTAAAAAAAAAAAAAAGGTGAGCTCAGCTTATCGTCTATATACTGTCTGTCGTCACTCTGCAGACGCGACCATTGCAACAATACTTGGGAGGCCGATACAAGTCGCACTAGTTAGAGAGAGAGAGACAACAATGACGACAGTGTTTTAGGTTCTATTATTTTTTCTGTTTCTTGTATTAGTTGATCTTCAGTCCATAAATGTTTATAATACTGCTATAGATCTTTTTTTCTAACTTCTAAATTTGCTCTATATTTTCCTTGTGGTTAGGTTTTCTGATGGTTTATATATTTGTCTTGTCGATCATGAAGGTTATATTACATATATTCCAATGCTCTGTATTCATTTTAAATGTATATTTTTTTAACTAATGCCCTGGTTCTACTATATTCCAGTTTTGATTTGTCAGTTAAATATCTTAAGTACGCTTCTTTATTGCCGCTCACTAATTGTTGTATCTCTGCATATACACTTTTAGCCCATTTTTCCTTGTTCATAATGTTTTTTTCCTAATACTTCTTTTGTTCTTTTTATACTAGTTCCTTAATACTATTCTTCATCAGTTCCATCTTTTCGATTTTCTGTATTTGTACATAACCTCAATCTTCTAATATACAAGTCTCTAATGGATTTATCACAAAATAACTTGTTATTTATTTTCTTAATTATCTTTACTTATTGATTACGTACTACACCACTGCCTCTATAAATTGTTGTATCTCTAATTAAGTTTTTCAATTTCTGATTTAGAATACTATAATCTATTATTCAACGTGAAGCTCTCGCGTTCCAAGTATACTTACTTATATCTTTATGTCTAAAAATGTATTTGTTACTCGTAGGATAATGTAGTGGTTGTTTTCCATTTTCATTTAAAGCAGTTTCTCCTGTGGTACGGCATATTTCCCATACAGGCATTTAGATCTCCTGAGATTACTAAGTAATAGTTTTTATTTGTTTTTTATCTATTAATTCTTCTAGCGGTTGATCAAAAGTATAGGTTTCTGCTTTTTTACATATTTGTAGCGCGTACACTCCATTACTGTTAGTGAATCTTATTTCCATTATTCTTTCATCAATCCATTTATACGAAACTATTGTGTTATTTTTTTGTTTACTAATTGCTATTCCTGCCTTGCTCTTTCTATTCGTCTACTCCACTATAATCTCTAATATTGTAACTACCTCTCTGTTTCCTTTTAGTTTCTCTTATCATAGCAATGTCTACCTCTCTTTCTTTTCTTTCTCCTTCTCTTTACTGTGGTTGCCTGCGACGTTCCAAGCTGTAATTTTATTGTTATTATTATTATTATTATTATTATTATTATTATTAATATTATTTGTTCTTAATGGCAATGCCTATGTAGGGAAAGCTTTAAAGAGTCTCATTTTTTAATAAAATAATATATAATGGACTTTTTCGTTTTTGACTTATGCTGCTTACCGAGACACACTCATACATTTTATTCTGAAAAGGGTTTGTTTTACCTTTTTTTCTTTTTTTTTTCTTTTATTCAGGGAACCTGAATCTCGACATCGAATTTTTGGATGGAATACAACCGCTCCGCTACTTATTATGTACATAGAGTAGAGAAAATAAAATTAAGTTTTGTGGTCTCAAAAGGGTACTTGGCTTGAAATCTTGGTATCGAATTTTTAAGAATTATTAAGACACAGAAGTATATTTCAAATGTTGATTTCACACAATCCCTGAAGTCAAAAACACATACCTCACATTATTTTGAATAACGCTGTACATTACTGAAATGTCGATAAAGAAAAAGAAACAGCTGACAATCGAAATATCATGCGATTGTTTCTTGGACACGTTAAGACACTACTTGTGTGAGCGGGACAGAATATCATCTATATAGAGACGTTTTTATGTTTTACCATTGTTATTTATCTGTGTTTGTTTTGCTGTAGTCGAGTTGACAAGAGAAAGATGATTGTTTCTTGGACACGTTAAGACACTACTCGTGTCAGCGGGACAGAATATCATCTATACCATTGTTATTTATGTAGTCGAGTTGACAAGAGAAACAGGATTGTTTCTTGGACACGTTAAGACACTACTCGTGTCAGCGGGACAGAATATCATCTATACCATTTTACCATTGTTATTTATGTAGTCGAGTTGACAAGAGAAACAGGATTTAATGGCGTATAACAGTTTAGTCAATCTTTCTTGGCACATTCACTTTTAAGTTTATTATTTTAACGTTTTAAAACTGTCTCACGTATGTTACAGTACAGAAAGTGACGCTCTCTGAGTACCAACCTAACAGGCCTAAACTGCCTCTGCAGTTTTCTTTGTTTCCACGTCTTGCATTGTGGTATTTTGGGATGTTTGTCCGAATGTTGCTACCAATTATATACTTCTACGCAGATTTTATTGTTGACAGTTGTGTTATACAATAAATTACACAGGTCAACACTGATTTTGCTGTGTTAGATATTTAGGTCTTTTTATAGTAATTTCCATGTCCTGATTCTGAAAATGAAGTCCATACTGTCGCATCATGTACCATTCTTTCAAAATCCATATCTTCCATTTTTATTTGTGCACCTTTTGTGTGATCATTAATCATGTGCAATATTACAACAACGCCATCTATTGGATTAAAGCTACTAAAAGGAAATAGTTGTGTGTTTTATGGCAGATGGCAGCACATTCTAAGCTGCTTACACCATTTTGTATTGAAAATTCATCTGTTACAGAGCTTAGTGGTTGTTGTATAAAGCAAGGAAATTGCATAGAAATAGTACACTCTGGTATCTTTGTCCTATGTAACTCAGTACAGCATAATGGAAAGAAGGTGTGTAAAAATACCAAATTCTTTTTGTTATATTTGTGGCAGTTTTATTGTGAAGAAGAAGAGGAAAAACATAACCTCATTTATAAAGAAACGTACAAGGCTTACTTCGGAATTGAAATAGGAGATCTAGGTAGGTCTTGGGCTCCTCATAATGTTTGTGTTGACGAAAGTGGGCAAAGGGGAAGAAACAATCACTACGTTTTGGAACCAATGGTGTGGCGTGAACAGTACTGACTGTTACACGCAATGTGAAGGGTTTTAATGCAAAGAACAAAGCAGCAACTATATACCCAAACTTGCCATCTGCTACGAGTGGCCCAGAGTCCTTGCAATCCTGTACCTAAGCCACCTAGTGAGCTTTCAGAGAGCAACGGTGACTCAACATCATCACTTGTGTCTGAGGAGTGCGATCCTAAAACATCAAATGCGCCCCAACCATTGTCACAAGCTAAATGATATTGTAAGGGGTTTAAATCTTCCCAAGGATGCAGTTGAAGTGCTAGGTTCCAGGAAAACAACTTGCCGCTGATACATCAGTGACTTTCTACAGGAACAGAGAAAATACTTTTTTTGCAATATTTCAGCGAAGAACATTTAGGTTACTGTGATAATATTCCAGACTAATAAAAAAAAAAACTGGGTTGTGATAAATATGAATGGAGGCCATTTCTTATTCTAGTAAAAGAAGTCTTAGGGGTGTGCTGCTTCACAATGGGAATGCTCTTTCTTCAGTTCCAGTACTGCAATCAGTGCAGCTGAAGGAGAATTATGAAAGTTGGAGTATGTTTCGGAGAGCATTAAATATGCTGAACATCAGCGGAGATTTGACAGTAATCTGTATGATATTAGGTCAACAACAGGGATTCACAAAATGTCCATGCTATTTATGCGAGTGGGATAGTGGGGCAAAAGGCAAACATTGGGAACAAAGACAGGGGCCCAAAAGAGAAAGTTTAACGCCAGGTAGTAAGAACATAATTAGGACTAGCCTAGTGGATCATAGGAAACTTATTTTACCACCTCTGCATGTAAAACTTGGTGCAATGAAACAGTTCGTAAGGGCACTTGATCAAGATGGAGAGTATCTCAGTGTCACATTTCCCGCTCTATCTGAGACAAAAATAAAAGAAGGAATCTTTGTGGGTCCGCAAATCAGAGCTTTATTTAAAGACAGGCAATTTGAACCCACTATGACTTCTAAACAGAAAAATGCTTGGAATGTATTTAAAGAGGTTGCAGACAACTTTTTAGGAAATATTAGACCTTCTGACTACCTTAAAATTGTCAACAACATGCTACAGAAGTTCAAAACGCTAGGATGCAACATGAGTCTCAAACTACACTTTCTGTTTTCACATTTGCACGCATTTCCTGACAACCTGTGAGGAACAAGGGGAGATGCTCCATCAGGATGTTCGACAAATGGAGAGGAGGTACCAAGGAGGAGTTCCACGGGAAAACACAAGAGAAATGGAGAGGAGATACCAAGGAGGGGAACACACAAGAGAAATGGAGAGGAGATACCAAGCAGGGGAACACACAAGAGAAATGGAGAGGAGATACCAAGCAGGGGAACACACAAGAGAAATGGAGAGGAGATACCAAGCAGGGGAACACACAAGAGAAATGGAGAGGAGATACCAAGGAGGGGAATACACAAGAAAAATGGAGAGGAGATACCAAGGAGGGGAACACACAAGAGAAATGGAGAGGAGATACCAAGGAGGGGAACACACAAGAGAAATGGAAAGGAGATACCAAGCAGGGGAACACACAAGAGAAATGGAGAGGAGATATTAAGCAGGGGAACACACAAGAGAAATGGAGAGGAGATATTAAGTAGAGGAACACACAAGAGAAATAGAGAGGAGATACCAAGCAGGGGAACACACAAGAGAAATGGAGAGGAGATATCAAGCAGGGGAACACACAAGAGAAATGGAGAGGAGATATTAAGTAGGGGAACACACAAGAGAAATGGAGAGGAGATATCAAGCAGGGGAACACACAAGAGAAATGGAGAGGAGATATTAAGTAGGGGAACACACAAGAGAAATGGAGAGGAGATACCAAGGAGAGGAACACACAAGAGAAATGGAGAGGAGATACCAAGGAGGGGAACACACAAGAGAAATGGAGAGGAGATATCAAGCAGTGGAACACACTAGAGAAATGGAGAGGAGATACCAAGGAGGAGAACACACAAGAGAAATGGAGAGGAGATATTAAGCAGGGGAACACACAAGAGAAATGGAGAGGAGATATTAAGTAGGGGAACACACAAGAGAAATGGAGAGGAGATATTAAGCAGGGGAACACACAAGAGAAATGGAGAGGAGATATTAAGTAGGGGAACACACAAGAGAAATGGAGAGGAGATATTAAGTAGGGGAACACACAAGAGAAATGGAGAGGAGATACCAAGGAGAGGAACACACAAGAGAAATGGAGAGGAGATACCAAGCAGGGGAACACACAAGAGAAATGGAGAGGAGATATCAAGCAGGGGAACACACAAGAGAAATGGAGAGGAGATATTAAGTAGGGGAACACACAAGAGAAATGGAGAGGAGATACCAAGGAGAGGAACACACAAGAGAAATGGAGAGGAGATATCAAGCAGCGGAACACACAAGAAAAATGGAGAGGAGATATCAAGCAGGGGAACACACAAGAGAAATGGAGAGGAGATATTAAGCAGGGGAACACACAAGAGAAATGGAGAGGAGATATCAAGCAGGGGAACACACTAGAGAAATGGAGAGGAGATATCAAGCAGGGGAACACACAAGAGAAATGGAGATGAGATATCAAGCAGGGGAACACACAAGAGAAATGGAGAGGAGATATCAAGCAGGGGAACACACTAGAGAAATGGAGAGGAGATACCAAGGAAGGGAACACACAAGAGAAATGGAGAGAAGATACCAAGGAAGGAATCCGGGAACACACAAAAGAAATGGAGAGGAGATACCAAGGAGGGGAACACACAAGAGAAATGGAGAGAAGATACCAAGGAGGGTTCCCCGGGAACACAAAAAAGAAATGGAGAGGAGATACCAAGGAGGGGAACACACAAGAGAAATGGAGAGAAGATACCAAGGAGGGGAACACACAAGAGAAATGGAGAGAAGATACCAAGGAGGGGAACACACAAGAGAAATGGAGAGAAGATACCAAGGAGGGGAACACACAAGAGAAATGGAGAGAAGATACTAAGGAGGGATTCCCGGGAACACACAAAAGAAATGGAGAGGAGATACCAAGGAGGGGTTCCCCGGGAACACACAAAAGAAATGGAGAGGAGATACCAAGGAGGGGAACACACAAGAGAAATGGATAGAAGATACCAAGGAGGGGAACACACAAAAGAAATGGAGAGGAGATACCAAGGAGGGGAACACACAAGAGAAATGGAGAGAAGATACCAAGGAGGGGAACACACAAAAGAAATGGAGAGGAGATACCAAGGAGGGATTCCCGGAAACACACAAGAGAAATGGAGAGGAGATACCAAGGAGGGGAACACATAAAAGAAATGGAGAGGAGATACCAAGGAGGGATTCCCGGGAACACACAAAAGAAATGGAGAGGAGATACCAAGGAGGGGTTCCCCGGGAACACACAAGAGAAATGGAGAGGAGATACCAAGGAGAAATTCCCGGGAACACACGAGACAAACATTCGGTACCAAACGAATAAGATTTCATTGACCCCCGCTGTTTATAACATGAATTTAAATGTGATATTGGCAATAAAAATCCTCACAGATTCATTTATAGCTCATATAAAACTCGTTCAAAGAAAAAATGTGAATATTTTATTTTTGATTTGTAAAAAAACCTGATGTGATGGAGACAAACGAAAGCCTTTTTGAAATCACCGGTACTGAAATATTAAGAATCACCTTTCAAATCTAAAACAGCTCACAAAAAGTTTTATTTGTAGACCTGTGTTATTAGAACTTTTTGATTTGAAATCAAGTATAGGCACTTATTATAATACTAAATAAATATTTTACTACATCTTCCCCATCAATAAATACATACATAAAGAAATAATTGTTATATCAACAAAATGTCAATATCAGACAGCTCCTTCAGCACCAAAGTGCGTATTGTCATGTTCAGTCATCAGATGATATAATTGTTATATCAACAAAATGTCAATATCAGACAGCTCCTTCAGCACCAAAGTGCGTATTGTCATGTTCAGTCATCAGATGATATAATTGAAACAGTCATTAAGCAGCTTAAACTCTAGTTTCCAAATGTGCGCTTATTTTATAACTCTATAAAGCTCTTAATAGCTTCGAAATATTGTGTATCTTTCTTATAAATTAACGGTCGTGTTTTTACGATATAGTCAGAAAAAATGGAATTTCTTCGTCACTAAGATGCTCTGATTCAGGAAATGAATATTGGAATTATTGCAGCAATTATTTAAGATTTATCATAGCTGTTTAAGAATTAGTTTATAAAGAGAGTCCTATTGCGGTAAGAACTCCGTTGCTACAAGCAGAGAAATGTCGCCACGTTAAGGTGGCAGCTCTGTGTGTTGCCTAACCGTATCTAATGGAGGACTTTATTAGAATATGTCGGTGCTCGTCGTTGGGGTGCAGTCGTCTAATATGTTACACGAGAACATAAATTTGAGTCTGGGTATCGATACGAACTGCTCCGTGGGAGGTTCCAAACCCACATGTGTTTGTTCAAGGGACGTGATCAGAATCCAAATCAACGCGTTCACTGCATTTTGATGACTCAATGTGACATAAAATTCTCTTTTAGTTGAAAAAGGAAGAACAGGATTTCAGTCTTGTTTATTTTCACGAGTAAACTACTTATACAAACACCACATAGGCCTTGTCGTACTCTCGCTTAAAACAAAGCTAAGCTACACAATTTACTGAAAATTTACATTTTCGAGCGTTTGGGTTTTTTCAAAAATGGCTCCAACGATTTTGATTAAAACATCGTATACTAAAGATATTTACCTGACAAATAAAATGTATATCTTGAATTTTCTGGGAATAACCTCTAAAGGCAAACCGTAAGAGATGGACAAAAATTTGCCAAACAAAATATGTAGAGTTCGTTGAACACAATTTATGCTATGTACATTTATTTTCGTAGTGTGGATCGTTTTTGAGATATTGCCTGTTATTGGTTTCGGCTTTAAAAAAAATGTATACTTTTCTCATACAGGAATTTGTCAACTCCTGTCCATAGAAACAAAGGAACCTCAGACACATAGCAACCAGCTTTTGACTATCACTTTAATCTATGATACTACCTTATTTCGCTACTACTTACAAGGAAACATGTAATAAGACCATTTCTGGTAAGTTTTACTCGATGTGCAGGAAGTAAAAAGAAGAATAAGGTGTTTAACAATAATTTGTTGTAGACATGTAGAGAAGGTCATGTGAATGGAACACATCGGCTTTTTTGTATTGTGCGCGTATGTTTATCATTTGTCACGTAGCACTTATATAACCTTATAGAAACTTCCTCCCGAATGTAGAGGATTTGATAGGCTCTTCCTAGAAAATTCATGATACGAGGTACGTCCAGAAAGTAAGTTCCGTTTGGTAATAAAAATAAATTGTGTACAGATACAGAATAACCATTTATTGCACAAAATTCTACAGTTCTTGAACTACTTTTTCACATAACTGCACAAGTTTTTGTACACCTTCTTCATAGAAGTTTGCCGCCTGTCTTCAAAAAGTTGGAAACACTTTCTTTCAGCTTTTCGTCATTGTTGAAGTGTTGAACGCCAAGAAAAGACTTGAGATGTAAGAACAGATGAAAGTCGCTAGGAGCGAGGTCAGGGCTGTATGGAGAATGGTCAAACACGTCCTAGCCAAATCCCTGTAGGAGGTTTTTCGTCACATTTGGAGTGTGTGATCGTGCGTTGTCGTGAAGAAAAACAACACCTTTTGACAGCAATCCTCGGCCCTTATTCTGTATTGCGCGGCGCAATTTCCTAATGTCTCGCAATAAACATTTGCTTTGATTGTTTGACCACGCGGTAAGAAATCAATGAGTAAGATGCCTTTCCAGTCCCAGAACACTGTGCACATCATTTTTCGAGGTGTCAAGATTTGTTTCGACTTAACCTTTGCTGGGGATGAAGTGTGCCTCCATTCCATTGATTGCCGCTTGCTTTCAGGGGTGTCGTAAGAAACCCAAGTCTCATCTCCTGTGACTATCTGTGTCAGAAATTCTTCGCCGTCTTCATCATAACGGGTTAAAAACTGAAGTGTACTACCCATCCGTTTTATTTTGTGTTGCTCAGTAAGAATCTTTGGTACCCAACGTGAGCAAAGTTTACGAAATTTCAGTTTTTCGGTAACAATTTCATGAATTAGTGATCGTGAGCTTTGGGGAAATTCTATAGCGAGAGCACTAATTGTAAACTTGCGGTTTTCCTGGATCTTTTCATCAATCGCGTGAAGCAGTTCTTCTGTAACCAAAGATGGACACCCACTTCGTTCTTCATCGTGCACTTCACTACGTCCTTCATTGAACTGTCGGACCCATCTTCTCACCATTGAATCACTTATCGCATTTTGTCCTTTTACTTCGCAAATTTGCCGATAAATTTCAATTGGTTTCACTTTCCTAGCATTCAGAAAACGAATCACAGATCTGATTTCACAAGCGACGGGATTTTCAATCAACACCGACATTGTAAACAAGCACAACAAAGCGTATGTGGCTGAAAGCGATCTCAAAATGGCGCACGTTTCTTCTCCTTGATACAGAGCGTCTACCGCGCATGTGCGGAACTGCGATCGCAGCGCTGCAGCGGAGATAAATTGAAACGGAACTTATTTTCTGGAGTACCTCGTACTTTATTGGTTAAATACATAAAAGATACATATTTACTTTAATATTCGTATTTAAATCAAAGCCTTTAGAACCACTTCTGAGGAAATTAAGTTTTATAAAGTCTTCAAGAAAAGGGTATGCTGTTCTCGTTCTCATAAACACACACACACACACACACACACACACACTAAAATAGAGAAATTAAATAGAAATGGTACACTGCTCACACGTATGGGCTTTTTCTAACAATGGCGTTTTTGGACTCCGGTACATATTTCCAGCAAAACTTCGGTATATAAAATTCTTGGTGGAATGCAATAACTTCTGTACCTGGTATTTAGAAAGTAATATGTATATAGCGCTCACATACATATTTGACATTTCTTCCTGTTAATTTGGGCTGACACATTTTTATTTTAAATTGGAGACGAATTTAAACAGAGAAACACGTATTCCTTGCATCTTTCAATATTGATGGGACTAAATCAGTAATCCAATATTCTATATTCAAATATATAAAACCCCTTTTTCTCTGTCCCCTTGTGTCCCGATGATAGGTCCAGACCGGAAGTTTCGGGAACTGGGATGTACCGAAGAGGAATCATTGTGCACAAGGCAGAGAAAGTAAATAAAGAGATGTTCCCACGGAAACAAAACAGTTTCATTGACTGCAGGTTTTCGACCTGAGGAAGGAGCTGCTAGGTCGATAACCACACAAGTCTTGTTGCGCGCTCTTCTGTCAATACTGACAATTATAGCATTAGACAACTGCTATGTCGCTCTAGGACTGTTAGCATTTCTACTTTCCTACATATTGTATAGAGAAAGTAATCTATTGTGCCCAAAAATTTGATACCGAGATTTCACCGCAAATAATGTTTTGGGTCCCCCTGAATCAGAAACAGCATTTTTAGGAAAAGGTGCGTGTATGTGTGTCTGTGTGTATGTGTGTCTGTGTATATCTGCGTGTGTCTGTGTGTGTATGTGTAGGTATGTGTTTCTGTGTGTGTGTATGTGTAGGTATGTGTGTAAGTGTGTATCTGTGTGTGTCTGTGTGTGTATGTGTAGGTATGTGTTTCCGTGTGTATCTGTGTGTGTATGTGTGTATGTGTAGGTATGTGTGTATGTGTGTGTGTCTGTGTGTATGCGTGTGTCTGTGTATGTGTCTATGTGTGTGTATGTGTGTGTATGTATGTGTATGTGTGTGTCTGTGTGTAAGTATGTGTCTGTGTGTGTATGTGTGTGTGTCTGTGCATGTGTGTGTCTGTGTGTATCTGTGTGTGAATGTGTGTGTGTGAGTGTCTGTGTGTATGTGTGTATGTGTGTGTATGTGTGTGTCTGTGTGTGTCTGTGGATATGTGTGTGTCTGTGTGTATGTATGTGTCTGTGTGTATGTATATGTGTGTCTGTGTGTGTCTGTGGATATGTGTGTGTCTGTATGTATGTATGTATGTGTCTGTGTGTATGTATATGTGTGTCTGTGTGTGTCTGTGTATGTGTGTATGTATATGTGTGTGTCTTTGTGTGGGTGTCTGTGGGTGTCTGTATATGCGTGTATGTGTGTGTCTGTGTATTTGTATGTGTTTGTGTGTGTATGTGTGTGTGTCCGCGTGTGTCTGTATATGTGTGTATGTCTTTGCCTCTGTATGTATGTATTTCTATGTGTTTGTGTGTGTATGTGTATACGTCTTTGTGTGTATGTATGTATGTATGTATGTATGGTGTGTCTGTGTGTATGTGTGTATGTGTGTATATGTGTGTATGTATCTGTGTGTGTCTGTGTGTGTATGTGTGTGTCTGTGTATGTCTGCGTGTTTGTATATATTTGTGTGTGTATTTGAGTGTGTATGTTTGTGTCTGTGTGTGTATGTGAGTATGTTTGTGTGTATGTGTGTATGTGTGTGTTGTATGTGTCTGTGTGCGTATGTGTGTTTGTTTGTGTATGTGAGTGTGTATCTGTGTATGTGAGTGTATGTGTGTGTCTGTGGGTCTGTGTATGTGTGTGTCTGTGGGTCTGTGTATGTGTGGGTCTGTGTATGTGTGTGTCTGTGTGTATGTATGTTTGTGTATGTATGTTTGTGTATGTATGTTTGTGTCTGTTTGTGTGTGTATGTCTGTGTATGTGTGTGTCTGTGTGTGTGGACAGCACAACTCATAAACAAAAAGACCGTTAAATACCAAACTGGATATTTAAGTTTTGTGTCTTCCAAGGATGCGACACGAAGATTTTCAAGAAAATCCCCCCACCCCCAACTACACTTTATATGGAACTTGTTTTCGAAAACTTTGATTTTCTCAAAAATGGATTTAATGATATATATCGTATATTAATTGCATTTACATGACAAATAAAATGTATTTCTTGAATTTTCTGGGAATAGCCTCTAAAGACAACTTTATTCTGGATGAATTTTACGGAATGTTGCATAACTACTAAACCGTAAAAAATGGACAAAAGCTTACCCCACAAGAAATGCAGAACACGTTAAATCACACAATTTATGTTATATACACTTTCGTGTAGTTGATCATCTTTTTAGATAATTCAAAATCTTCTCGGGCTTCTAGCCAGGTAAAAACTTGGCTTGACACCAACGTTTCGAAGAAGTGCATCTTCCTCGTCTTCAGGGTGAGCTGATCAGTTTTTACCTGGCTAGAAGCCCGAGAAGATTTTGAATTAACACGTCGCCAGGAAAGCTTTAGTTCTTATCTTTTTATATGTTCCATATTTTTGGTTTCGGGTTTAAAAAACTTACTTTTCCTATACGGGAATTCGCCAACTCCTGTCCATACAAACAAAGGAACTTCAGTCACACAGCAACCAGCTTTTGACTGTCACTTTAACCAATGGTACTCCCTTACTTCGCTTCAATAATAAGACTGTTTCTGCTATTAGAATGAAGAAAAAAGAAGCATGAGCTTTCTAACAATAATTTGTTGCAGAGATGTAGAGAAAGTCATGTTTCACATAGGTACAGTTCAATCTTGTGGAAATGACGTAATATTTTTTGAGTTATAGATTTTAGAAGCAAGTGAAGTTAAACTTTTGGAACAAAGCCCGGGAGTAGGTGACCATCGCTGTCACTCAGCTTTGCAGCCAACATTTTAAACTCAAATGATAGCTGTTAATCTTACAAATTCGAGTTTTTATGATACGTGGTATTATTTAGTAAGGTGTGGCGGCGCAGTGGGTGAGTGTTACACCCTTCGCCTCTCATCTAGGTGGCCCGGGTTCCATCCCAACCGTGCGCATGTGCGATTACCGCGTCTGGGCGGGTTATCTCCGGGTCCTCCGGTTTCCACCGCCACTCATTCCACCAATTGCTCCATTATCACCTTTCCATCATCAATTTCGTTTACATTTCATACCATTCATTTCCTCATGTTTATGCCTGATTATGGGCCGACCTCTCGTAACAGATTCTCCATTCTCTGGTTTGATGCCGTTGGCTCCCTGACAGGCTTGGCTGCCCACCTGGGTGGTGTGGTGGTAGCGTGTCTTTCTCACATTCAAAAGGTCGTGAATTCGAATCTCGCTTAGGGCGAGTTATTCAGATAAGGTTTTATTTCGGGGTTTTCCCTTATCCTGAGAAGACAAATGTCGGGTAACTTTAAGCTTCATGGACCCCGAGATCATTTGCGCATCGTTTCACGGATTCCATTCATCGTCCGATATGATCAACCAGGTTAAAGGACGTTAAACCAAAAAAAAAAAAAAAAATAAACAAAAAAATCATTATCTTGTAAGTCGTAGGGGGAGGCAGTACGGGGGGGGGGAGTAAGCAGACTACGAGACGAAATTTACTATGGTGACGGTTGACTAGTGTTCGACAAAAAAAAAAAAAAAAAAAACAGTTAGAAGGTGCAAAAATAAACAAAAAAAAATTGCTATTGGGAGAGTGCGTTATTTGGGCTCAAAGATTCTCAAGTTAACTTCATTAAGCTGTTCTCTGTTGATCATAGATGGTGCTTATGCAGTTGCAAAATCTGGTTATGCTAGTTATTTAATTTTGCATCTGGTAATAGATTTCCTTCAGGCCACGTTTAGTGTGTAAGGCTCAATTTTAGAAATAAAAAAATTGAAGTTCTTACACAAGCCTCTTGCTCTTTATAACCTTTCAGTTGCGTCTCCATAGCCTCCCACGTTGGGTTTAAATCGTTTTATTTTCCTCCAACACACACACATACACTATCACATACATACTGCGAGACTCTGATGGGGGATCTAGAATAATTCTGATTAAAGAAAACTACCCCCACCCTAACCGAGAATCGAACCCGGGACCTCCGGGTGAGAAGTCAGATCGCTGACCACTCGACCACGGAGGCAGTCTGAGAATAATTTTGAGAAAAAACAGAATGGGGGGATTTTCATTCAAATCTTCGTGTCGCATCCTTGGAAGATACCAAACTTAAATGGCAAGTTTGTTATTTAACGGAGCTTTCGCTTTTTGCTGCACGCAGACACACAAACATGCACGCGCGGACCTTTCTCTAAAATGCTTCAAAAGATGTGTTTTCGGTGCAATCTTAATCTTGGTATCGAATTTTTCGGTGGGATGCAATACATTCTCTGCGTACTGTCGACACGGTAGGGAAGGTAAAAACGGCGTTGTCTAACTACGCTTTTGTCTCAAATATGTGCTCAACCTTCACTACGGTATTAGTTTTATGTAGCAATGTGATGGCTTTTCTTAAATCAGTATTAACGCTGTCTTACATTTTCGAAAATTATCATCAACTGTTCCAACTCAGCATCAGAGTTTCTGAAAGCCAATAAGCGATAATTTTTACTCTCACTAGCATGTACATAATAGGTTGAGAAGATATTGCATTCCACCCAAAATTTCGATACTGATATTTCACCGGAAACACATCTTTAGGATGCGCTGATTCCAAATGAAGCATTTTTATTTTCTCTACACGTACTATGTACATAGTGTATACAGAAGGTATTGCATTCCACCCAAAAATTCGACAGCGGCATTTCACCGGAAACACATGTTTCGGGTCCCCCTGAATACAAAAAGAAATCATTTTCTGAAAAACGTCCGTGTGTGGTTTGTGTTTGTGTTTGTGTGTGTCTGTGGACAGCATAGTTCAAAAACGAAAAGACCGTTGAATACCAAACTTGGTATTTAAGTTTGGCATCTTCCAAGGCTGCGACACGAAGATTTTCAAGAAAATCCCCCAACCCCAACTACCCTTTACATAGAACCTTTTTCGAAAATGTTGATTTTCTTAAAAATGGCTCTAAGGATTTTGATTAAAATATCGTATATTAAAGATATTCACCTGACAAATAAAATGTATATCTGGAATTTTCTGGGAATAGCGTTTGAAGACTACTTTATTCTGGATGAATTTTACGCAATTTTGCATAACTGCTAAACCGTAAGAAATGGACAAAAGGTTAACACACAAAACATGTAGAACAGGTTAAAATACACAATTTATGTAATATACATTTTTTTTTCGTGGAGTTGATCGTTTTTTAGATATCCCTTGTTTGCGGTTTCAGCTATGAAAAATTTTTACTTTTCTCATACAGGAATTTGCCAACTCCTGTCCATACAAAGGAACTTGAATCACATAGCAACCAGCATTTGACTATCAGTTTGACCTATGGTACTCCCTTATTTGGCTTCTGTTTACAAGGAAGCAAGTAATAAGACTATTTCTGCTAATTTTTTCTCGATTAGGATGAAGTAAGTAGAAGCATAAGCTTTTTAACAATAATTTGTTACAGAGAAGTAGAGAAAGTCATGTGAATGGAACACATAAGATTTTTGGAAAAAGGTTCTGTGTGTGTTTGTTTGTGCGTGCGTGCGTGCGTGTGTCTGTTCTGTGTGTGTGTGTGTGTTTGTGCGTGTGTCTGTTCTGTGCTTGTGTTTGTGCGTGTGTCTCTTCTGTGTGTGTGTTTGTGCGTGTGTCTGTTCTGTGTGTGTGTGTTTGTGCGTGTGTCTGTTCTGTGTGTGTGTTTGTGCGTTTGTCTGTTCTGTGTGTGTGTGTTTGTGCGTGTGTCTGTTCTGTGTTTGTGTTTGTGCGTGTGTCTGTTCTGTGTTTGTGTTTGTGCGTGTGTCTGTTCTGTGTGTGTTTGTGCGTGTGTCTGTTCTGTGTTTGTGCGAGTGTCTGGTCTGTGTGTGTTTTTGTTTGTTTGTGCGTGTGTCTGTTCTGTGTTTGTGTTTGTGCGTGTGTCTGTTCTGTGTGTGTGTTTGTGCGTGTGTCTGTTCTGTGTTTGTGCGAGTGTCTGGTCTGTGTGTGTTTTTGTTTGTTTGTGCGTGTGTCTGTTCTGTGTGTGTGTTTGTGCGTGTGTCTGTTCTGTGTTTGTGTGTGTTTGTTTGTTTGTGCGTGTGTCTGTTCTGTGTTTGAGTGTGTTTGTTTGTGCGTGTGTCTGTTCTGTGTTTGTTTGTTTGTGCGTGTGTCTGTTCTGTGTTTGTGTGTGTTTGTGCGTGTGTCTGTTCTGTGTTTGTGTGTGTTTGTTTGTGCGTGTGTCTGTTCTGTGTTTGTGTGTGTTTGTTTGTGCGTGTGTCTGTTCTGTGTTTGAGTGTGTTTGTTTGTTTGTGCGTGTGACTGTTCTGTGTGTGTGTTTGTGCGTGTGTCTGTTCTGTGTGTGCGCGTGTGTCTGTTCTGTGTTTGTGTTTGTCTGTATCCATCTGTCCATGTCCTTGTGTCTGACAACAGCATAACTCCAAAACAAAGTTCGTTAAATACAAAATTTAGTATTTAGGTTACGACTTCTCCAGGAATGCAACACAAAGATTTTAAAGAAAATGCCTCACCTAAACTACCCTTTATATGGAAATTTTTGATTTTCTAAAAAATGACTTAACAATTTTTTTTATAATGCCACACGTTTAAGGTAAATGCTTTTTTAGGAACAACTTGTGAATCGCTCTTCATGGTGTAGAACTTTTGTATAACCGGTGAGAAACACAATAAATGTAGCTCTCCTTAAAACAGACAATTTATATCCTATACATTTTTCTTTTTGTGCAGTTAACCATTTTCGAGAGGTCCCTGTTTTTTTCTTTGAGTTTTAAAATATGTAAACTTTTCCCAAAAGGGAAATCGTCATTCGTTTCATATATATTTTGTTTTACCGCTGGCCATCTAAAGAGAAAACAATTTCAATCACATAGCGACCAGCTTTTAAAGGATTTGAGTATCCTTCCAGCCAAGTTTTTTCCCTATTTCCCTTTTATAACAAAATAAGTAATAAAATCACTTCCGCTAATGGTTAAGCATGAAGCAGTTAGAAACATGCTTTTGTACAAATAATTTGTTGCTGAAAGATAGAGAAAGTGATGTCAATGGAACAATGACATTTTTCTTACTATGTTCATTTAATTCCAAATCGTTCGCTTTGATTAAAATACAGAATTAGAAAGTACACATTTACCAAGAAACTAGCAATTTGTTACTATTGGTTAATTAATGTTTTTATATCAGTCTTTCAAGAATAACTTTAACCTTAAAAATATTTTAATTACTATAATATGTAAGAACTAACAAATATGGAAACATGCATGATACTACAGATAAGGAATAAACAATAAAAATGCAGAGAAGGTAAAACTATACAGGAGTAATATTTGTTTAAACTGTTGGGATAATATTGCTGTTTTTGTATTCCGCAATATAGATAGCTTTTTATTCCTTTATTTCTGGTATTAGCGTCCATAAATCTGGTAAGTCATATTGGCGATGAATGAAATGGGTGAAATGATCTCAAAAGAGCTCGGGATCCATAAAGTGTTAAAGTTATCCGGCATTCTCCCACATTTGTATGCACCTACTTATTTTTGTGTTCATTTTTACACAATTACATTAGGGAGCAGAAACATAACAATACAAAAATATACATGTAGATACGTTAAACTAACGTTTAGGACCAGTGAGCTCCTCTCTCTCTCTCTGTTTGTCTCTGTCTCTCTCTCTCTGTCTCTCTCTATCTCTCTGTCTCTCTCTCTGTCTCTCTCTCTCTCTGTCTCTCTCTTTCTGTCTCTCTCTCTGTCTCTCTCTCTGTCTCTCTCTTTCTGCCTCTCTCTCTGTCTCTCTCTCTCTGTCTCTCTCTCTCTGTCTCTCTTTCTCCAACACTGCACTTCGCTGCGCTGAAACTCGAGTTTGCTTCAACACAAACGTGTTCTAGCATTGTGTAGTGTTGATGTGCCCAGTTTTATCATTACTCTCTCAGATAGTCGAGCAGATGTTTCCCAAGCTCTCCGTCTTCCGACCTCACAATGTTGGGCAAACAATGGAGTTCGGTTTTAACAAAACTTTGGGAATATGTCCGTTGTTCAACCTGCACTATACATAAGGATGACATATGGGGTTGGGAACAAACAGGGAATCTGGACCAAGAGGACCTAATTTTTGAAAGGGATTCTGGGTGTAGGGAGGGGTACCACCAACTGCGGAATAATGAGGGAATTTGGGGCGCATAGTGAAACGATAGAGTGCAAAATCAGAGCAGTTAAATAGTGGATGAGAATCGTTCACGGAAACCAATCTCTAATTAGGGCAGTCTGCTACCGTGAACATGGAAGGTGGGCTTCACAATTAAAGAAAGGTTGGAAACCATTGGGATGGGATATATTTGGCTGTTGGGGCAGGCAAACAGACAGAAAAATTAAGAGCCGCCTCTGTGATATTGACAGATAGCAAATAATTGTGCAATGCACCAGGGTTACCAGATTCATTTCACAAAATATAGCCAGAATTATTTTAAAAATCGCAAAAATCATATTGAAATCGCCCAATTTCACATTCAGATTTCTTTAGGGCGCAGGGGGGGGGGGAGGTTGAAAATATCTAAGATTTGATTTAGAATTTTATTTCTGTTTTTTACATCATACTTCTTACGGCCAGGGCTCTTAATTGCTAACCTTACAATAAAATGCAAAGAGTTATATTATAAGAAACCCACTAAAGCCATTTGTTTAATTATTCCAAGTTCACAACAGCAAAGTCAAATCTGCAGGATTTCTCTTTGTAACAATCTGCTTATTGGCAATGTGTTACACCGTGTCGTGTTATAGTTGGTTTCTGTTTGTAACAATCTGCTTATTGGCAATGTGTTACACCGTGTCGTGTTATAGTTGGTTTCTGTTTGTAACAATCTGCTTATCGACAATGTGTTGCACCGTGTCGTGTTATAGTTGGTTTCTGTTTGTAACAATCTGCTTATCGACAATGTGTTACACCGTGTCGTGTTATAGTTGGATTCTGTTTGTAACAATCTGCTTATCGACAATGTGTTACACCGTGTCGTGTTATAGTTGGTTTCTGTTTGTAACAATCTGCTTATCGACAATGTGTTACACCGTGTCGTGTTATAGTTGGTTTCTGTTTGTAACAATCTGCTTATCGACAATGTGTTACACCGTGTCGTGTTATAGTTGGTTTCTGTTTGTAACAATCTGCTTATCGACAATGTGTTACACCGTGTCGTGTTATAGTTGGTTTCTGTTTATAACAATCTGCTTATCGACAATGTGTTACCCCGTGTCGTGTTATAGTTGGTTTCTGTTTGTAACAATCTGCTTATCGACAATGTGTTACACCGTGTCGTGTTATAGTTGGTTTCTGTTTGTAACAATCTGCTTATCGACAATGTGTTACACCGTGTCGTGTTATAGTTGGTTTCTGTTTGTAACAATCTGCTTATCGACAATGTGTTACACCGTGTCGTGTTATAGTTGGTTTCTGTTTGTAACAATCTGCTTATCGACAATCCAGTCCAGTGTGATTGGCAGGCTGAGGGCAGCCCGAGGTGTGTTAGACGTGTCCCTGTTCTCAGAGAGAACTTAACCACGTTCTGACGGGATTGTGGGTTTTGTAGGATGGCGGGTGTGTTTTGGGGTTGTGGAGTGACAGGAGGAGGCGAATATTGCTCCTCGACGGTTGCCTTGATGGTGCAACGGCCCTTGTGCACCGCTGGTGTGTTTTTATCAAAATGTTTCTTGAGATTAAATTTTGAATCCAAGCAACTCTTGAAGGATAATAAGGAGCTTAGCCGTAGCAGCTGTTGGTGGTGCTCCTTCGTTACCGGGGATGCCCGCAAGCCATGCGGGGAAGCCGGTATCGCCTGAAGCGGCGGTTTGTGGGATCGTAATCCCCAAGAGACCTAACGAGGGCGCTCCGATGGAATGGTAACCCTTCGTTGAATTTTGTTGCCCGACGCCTAATCTCGTCCTCCAGGTATGGTAGACCAGAGGCTTCGTGCAGGAGTCTCGTTGCAAAGCCTCGAGGCACAGAATAGATAGCCCGGAGACACCTATTCTGTACCCGCTGAAGCAACAGCAGACTGGAGTCTGCCGCCATGCCCCAGATCTCACAGGCGTAGATTAATAAGGGGATAATGAGAGCCCTCAAAAGGCGCAACCTAAGAGGAACCGTCATCGAGGACCTCAGCATCGGGTACAGTGAGGCTGCAGCCCCATTGCCCCGGCACCACAGCCCCCGGACGTGCTCCCTAAAAGTGACGCCCCTGTCAAGCTTCACCCCCAAGTAGGTGATGGTGTTGGTCCATTGTATCCTTCGTCTGAGGTACGTGAATGTGGGGAAGTTTGCGGGAAAGCGGCGCTTGGTGAAGAGAATAGCGTGGCTTTTCTCCCTTATCGACAATGTGTTACCCCGTGTCGTGTTATAGTTGGTTTCTGTTTGTAACAATCTGCTTATTGGCAATGTGTTACACCGTGTCGTGTTATAGTTGGTTTCTGTTTGTAACAATCTGCTTATTGGCAATGTGTTACACCGTGTCGTGTTATAGTTGGTTTCTGTTTGTAACAATCTGCTTATTGGTAATGTGTTACACCGTGTCGTGTTATAGTTGGTTTCTGTTTGTAACAATCTGCTTATTGGCAATGTGTTACCCCGTGTCGTGTTATAGTTGGTTTCTGTTTGTAACAATCTGCTTATCGACAATGTGTTACACCGTGTCGTGTTATAGTTAGTTTCTGTTTGTAACAATCTGCTTATCGACAATGTGTTACACCGTGTCGTGTTACAGTTGGTTTCTGTTTGTAACAATCTGCTTATTGGCAATGTGTTACACCGTGTCGTGTTATAGTTGGTTTCTGTTTGTAACAATCTGCTTATTGGCAATGTGTTACATCGTGTCGTGTTATAGTTGGTTTCTGTTTGTAACAATCTGCTTATTGGCAATGTGTTACACCGTGTCGTGTTATAGTTGGTTTCTGTTTGTAACAATCTGCTTATTGGCGATGTGTTACACCGTGTCGTGTTATAGTTGGTTTCTGTTTGTAACAATCTGCTTATTGGCAATGTGTTACACCGTGTCGTGTTATAGTTGGTTTCTGTTTGTAACAATCTGCTTATTGGCAATGTGTTACACCGTGTCGTGTTATAGTTGGTTTCTGTTTGTAACAATCTGCTTATTGGCAATGTGTTACACCGTGTCGTGTTATAGTTGGTTTCTGTTTGTAACAATCTGCTTATTGGCAATGTGTTACCCCGTGTCGTGTTATAGTTGGTTTCTGTTTGTAACAATCTGCTTATCGGCAATGTGTTACCCCGTGTCGTGTTATAGTTGGTTTCTGTTTGTAACAATCTGCTTATTGGCAATGTGTTACACCGTGTCGTGTTATAGTTGGTTTCTGTTTGTAACAATCTGCTTATCGACAATGTGTTACACCGTGTCGTGTTATAGTTGGTTTCTGTTTGTAACAATCTGCTTATCGACAATGTGTTACACCGTGTCGTGTTATAGTTGGTTTCTGTTTGTAACAATCTGCTTATCGACAATGTGTTACACCGTGTCGTGTTATAGTTGGTTTCTGTTTGTAACAATCTGCTTATCGACAATGTGTTACACCGTGTCGTTGGTTTCTGTTTGTAACAATCTGCTTATCGACAATGTGTTACACCGTGTCGTGTTATAGTTGGTTTCTGTTTGTAACAATCTGCTTATCGACAATGTGTTACACCGTGTCGTGTTATAGTTGGTTTCTGTTTGTAACAATCTGCTTATCGACAATGTGTTACACCGTGTCGTGTTATAGTTAGTTTCTGTTTGTAACAATCTGCTTATCGACAATGTGTTACACCGTGTCGTGTTATAGTTAGTTTCTGTTTGTAACAATCTGCTTATCGACAATGTGTTACACCGTGTCGTGTTATAGTTAGTTTCTGTTTGTAACAATCTGCTTATCGACAATGTGTTACACCGTGTCGTGTTATAGTTAGTTTCTGTTTGTAACAATCTGCTTATCGGCAATGTGTTACACCGTGTCGTGTTATAGTTAGTTTCTGTTTGTAACAATCTGCTTATCGACAATGTGTTACACCGTGTCGTGTTATAGTTGGTTTCTGTTTGTAACAATCTGCTTATCGACAATGTGTTACACCGTGTCGTGTTATAGTTGGTTTCTGTTTGTAACAATCTGCTTATCGACAATGTGTTACACCGTGTCGTGTTATAGTTAGTTTCTGTTTGTAACAATCTGCTTATCGACAATGTGTTACACCGTGTCGTGTTATAGTTGGTTTCTGTTTGTAACAATCTGCTTATCGACAATGTGTTACACCGTGTCGTGTTATAGTGGGTTTCTGTTCCTCTTTGAACTTCATTCATTAGATTACACCACACTATGAGGAAGATAGGGAATAATATCGGCTAAAGAAAATTTCCCAGGGACACTTCGCAGAGCAGGAAAGTAACTCTTGTTAAAGGTTTATTACATTACCACTTACCTATTACTAATACTTTATTTACTCAAATTATATATATTTTTTATTCAAAAGTAATATTGTGCTTATAATATTAAGATACATTTGCATTCAACTGGTGCATTTGATTCAAACAGTTCTCTTGAACTCGGTGCGACGTAACAAGGGAAATAGTATAGCAGCTAACTTCGGTTTCTTCATAGCAGTGGTGACTTAACGAACATACTCATTAACATGTTACTTAGTGTGTAAAACAATGTATAATATACTTTTAAAGGAATACATTTAAATTATTTTCACGATTTCAGAACACATCTGGCAACACTGCAATGCACGGAGAAGGTTTCATTGGAAGTAATCGGAGTGGGGTATGGAGCAATACATTAAAACAGGTACCAAACTCATTTGAAGGGGGGCTCGCAGTGTTGCCAATTTAGCCATTTTATAGCTAATTCTAGCTATTTTTAAAAGTAATTTGCTATAGAATTTTGAGTTTAGCTATTAGCTATAAATTTCATTTTCGTGCGCTATTTTGGTTTTCATTTCTTTTGTGTTATTTTTAGTGTTTTTCTTTCCCACTGCGAATGACACACGAGTCGGTACAGCATCAGAGCAGGTCAATGACGGGGGACTCGGGAAATCCACAAATTCCAAGGGTTAGCTGCCCATCTGAAAATGTGCTGTGTTTCAAGAAGCAAACGTGTATAACGTGGAATAAATTGAGACGCAAAGAAAATGAGTGAAATATACGACTGAAGCTGACTTAAATAGTAATATAGTGTTAAGAGAGCTGCAGGAAACCGAGAGGCGGATGACGAGAATGTGTTTATCATTGATTAGGTGAGTTAATTTAGCCTTTTCCTCAGCTAGTTTTATTTGTAATTTTAGCCACTTTTAGCTATGTTTTTGAAGTGTTTAACTACTTTTTACGTTGATGAGTTGGCAATACTGGGGCTCACAAGGATTAGACTAGAGGCATGACGGATGATAGAAATGCTGATGAGAATGGTACGAGAATCTGTCCCATTTGCGAGCAGGAAGAGTCGTGGACCCATATCTTGGCAAAATGTAGGGGTAGGGAGCAATGGAGGGAAAAATATTTACCGCGATTCTTTACCACCGCAAATGTAGAGCTAGAAGCATGTTGGACGCTACTGGCAGGCACGGAACTGTGGACGGGCTAGGTAAATTCATACTTAAGGCAAGACAGCTGAGATCTGAGAAGGCTGACAACATAAAATAGAGGGGAGCGATAAGAACAACTAAACAAAAGTGATTATAATGTTTTACATACATATATTTTATGTTATACTTAGGTCACTGTTGTGTTGCGGTGCAATATATTTCTGATAGGTGTATTGGTCTACTATAATAGGCTACATTACTGCATCTGAATAAGGTGCACTCTGTGTTGTAAATTTAAATTGCTGTATTTGAATGTCTTTGTCTTTTATTTTGCTGTTTATTCTTTTAATTTTTTATTATTGTTCTTTTAATATTGCTAACTATTTTGTGTATTGCAAAAGCTCGTACAATCTGTGCGATTGATGAAAATCGATGTATGATACTGGTATATATATATAATACACGTATGTGTGTGTGGATAAGCGAATTTCGTGCAAAATAACACTTTTTAATTGTACTGGGGTTAATGAGTGGCTGGGAAAAATTCTTAAAATTGTTTACTGATAGCGAAATGTGTAATAAATTTACTAGCCAAGGTCTAGATGTGGACCCACACACTATTTGGCATAAAGATAATGTTTTCTTTGCTGGCTTGGCCAAGTTCTGTAAGCTGATGTAAATACTTGCCTTCCGTTCACTGAAGCAATCTTTCTTAGTCGATTATTAAATACGTGGTCTAAAATGAATTGTGAAGGTATCGTTTCCTTAAGTTTGATATGGTGAAAATCTTGAATTTGAGATCGGCGCCATTTTCTGATCAAACTTTGGTAACCCACTACTAGAGGTTGGCCGCGGTCCTGGAAAGTGCCCATGATTCTAGAATGTCGACGGTTAGCTGAGCAATATTGATCCTAAAACTCTGGCTATTCTCTCTGACTACAATAATAGTGTACTGCTCAATTTGATTCTAATTTATTTCGATATTTACTTTCACATTCCGGAAGGCGCGCCAGCACAAGACGGTCGTCACAAGGTTGATTTATGGAGTTGCATGTTCACCAAGTTACTTCCTCGCTTTTTTCCAAGACGATACGCGGATACTTGCGAGCCATCCTCACATTACGTATAACCTACAAGCTAAATTGTGTTTAATTTTCCTTCTTACAATTCGCCATGTTCATAATAATTATTTCTCCCCTTGTCTCATACAATTAATCTTTTTTCCCTTATAATCACGTGACTGTTTGTTTTCTATTCAGCATTTCATATTTGTGGCTTTCGTAATATTGTTCTAATTTCCACAACGTGATCAATAATGAGCCGTAGGTATGTAAGATTTCATAAATACGTACATTTATTGTTATGGGCCCTGTTATTAGGAAGAAAACAAACGTATAGATACAGATATTTTGATAAATGGTGCCTTAATGTGTATCCACTTGAGTGTGATAGTTCTGTTTCGTCATCTAACATTTTTCCCACAAACCTATCACGCAGTGTCTTTTGCATGGTCTTAACTGCGCGGCGAAATGAAGAATGACTGTCAGTATAGAACTATCCGATTTGCTTCCACGCTTTACATTGCTGGCCTAAGTCATTGGTCTGACAGAAATCGTTCAGACTCAGTTCCGATACAACATACGTTAGAGGTTGACCGCCGACTCAACCACGCCTTCCAACCGGCTGTCTAGGGGTAAATAAACACATACATCTTGTGTCTGTATGTGTGTCTGTGTGTGTCTATGAGTGTGTGTGAGTGTGTGTCAGTATGAGTGTGAATGTGTGTATATATGTGGCTGTGTGAGTGTCTGTGTATCTGTGTCTATGTGAGTGTCTGTGTGAGTGTGTGCGTGTGTCTATGGACAGCATAGCTCAAAAACGAAAAGTTATTTAAATATCAAACTTGGTATTTAAGTTTGGTATCTTCCAAGGATGCGACACGAAGATTTTCAAGAAAATCCCCCCTCCCCCGACTACCCTTTACATGGAACTTTTTTCAAAAATGTTTATTTTCTCAAAAATGGTTCTAATAGTATATTAAACATATTTATCTGACAACTAAAATGTATATCTTACATTTTCTTGGAATAGCCTCTGAAGACTGCTTTATTCTGGATGAATTTTACTGAATTTGTCATAACTGCTTAACCGTAATAGATGGAGAAAAACTTACCGCCCAAAAAATTTAGTGCACGTTAAAACACACAATTTAGTTATACAGAGTGTTTCTAAATCAGACCGACAAACTTTGCAAGTAGAAAGATACCCTTCTTTCAAACATGTTCGGTTAAGGAACCAGGCTGTGGCGCTTCGTTTCAGTACCAGAAGGATATTAGTGGAAGGAGTGGACGTAAGTAGGCTTGTGCAAATAATAAGCCTTCAGTTTTACATACATTTGTGTGTTTATTGTGCAGGCAAGACGAAACTAAACATAACGAAAAAACGAAAGTTCGAACACTCACCCAACTGTTAAAAAAAAAAAAAAAAAAAAAAAAAAAACAAAAACAAAAAAAAACAACAACAAGACAATTGGTCCAATTCATTGTCTTATCACATTAACAAGTGCTGGAACACACGTCCATTTATTTCCAAAGAAGAAGGGCATCGCCGTGCCATATCTGGTCTTACCCTTCCAAAGATGCCAGGAGTTTCGCTGATTTCAGCTGCTGTGCTGGCAATTTGTGCTACAAGGATTTCTTCCGCGTCAATAGCAGTTTCATAAACCATTGCCTTCATGTGGTTCCACAAAAAAAAAAAAAAAAAAACATTGACGTCAAATAAGGAGAGCATGGTGGCCAGACAGTGAGTCCACCTCGACCTATCCAACGATTGCCAAATGTAGCTGTCAGATGATTGCGTACGTGATTCCCAAAAAGAGCTGATGTCCCATTATACTGAAACCACATGTTCATTCTGATGTTGAGAGGAAGCGGATGCAGTAACTCAGGCAGAACATGTTGAAGAAATACTAAATAATTATTGGCGTTCAGTCGATTGGGCAAAATGCATGGTCCCACAAGGAAGATATCTACAATCCCTGCCCAGACATTGACACTGTAATTGCACAATCGTGGCATGAGGGTTTTCGAAGCACCATGCATGAGCACTGAGGGAATTGAATATCCTCCCACGTGTGAAACATGCTTCATTCGTGAACAACACACGGTTTGCAAACTCTGGTTGGAGTATGCATTTATTCAAATACCAATTACAGAGGTTCACTCGGAGTGGAGTCACCTGGTGTAAGAGCATGGACTCTCTCAAGATGATATGGATGCATTAGCATTTCCTCCAAAATTCTCCAGATGTGACATGGCCAGTATGAAAGTGTCGTGCGATCTCTCGAGTACTCAGCGAAGGATTACTCGCTAGCCACTGCAGCACGGCTTCCTCGAGTTCCGGTGTTCGCACAACACCCTCCGTCCTTGCATTACAACTGAAGCAGTACGTAGAGTAACAGAAGGGGCAGACTGGGAAGTAAACATGCTGTAAACAATACCGAATGCTAGTGAGCTCTGCAAGTAAACAAACCTAGTGAAAATAGTAATAACAAACGCCTTTTGAACAGACACTAGTACACTCTATTTTCTCCAATTCTTTCCTATTAATATTCATCTTCCACTGAAACGAAGCGTCGCAGCCCACAGGTAATTTCACAAAATATGATTCGCAAAAGTTATCTATCTACTGCCAAGCTTTGTCGGTCTAATTTAGAAACACCCTATATACAGTTTTTTCCTAGAGTGGATCGTTTTTGAGTGTGGTTTCAGCTTTAAAAAACATACTTTTCTCATACAGGAATTTGTCAACACCTATCCATACAAACAAAGGAACATCAGTCACATAGCAACCAGCTTTTGTCTACCACTTTAACCTATGGTACTCTCTTATTTCCCTTCTACTTTCAAGGAAGCAAATAATAAGAATATTTCTGCTAATTTTTTCTCGATTAGAATGCAGCAATTAATAGAAACAAGCTTTTTAACAATAATTTGTTGTAGAAATGTAGAGAAAGTCATGTGAGTGGAACACATCAGATTTTTAAAGGAAGAATTTTGTTGATGAGATGTACAATTATGTATTACCCATGTGAGCCTGCACTACACCACGTCATAGCTCAGGCTCGGTTAGCTCTCTTTCCGACTGGATGACATAAACAAAATTGGAGGTTGTCACAAACGATTTGTTGAGAGACTTTATTCCAGTTGCGTGCATATCACCTCAGAAGCATTATTTCTGGTGAGGGGGTTTGATACTAGATGGCAGTGACAATGAGTGTGATAATGTATGTGACGGAGTATACATTTCTATATTAAGTTTGCTTTTGTATTTAATCGTATCATTCAATAATGTCAATGAACTCCTATACCATATGCTGCATCAGTCGTCTTTCTGGTTAGGCTAGGTTAGTATAATGACATAGTATTATCTTGGAGCCCGGGGCTGCTCCTCAGGGTAACCAGAGGCTAAGCCGACCCTAATAGTTTCAAAAAAATGTCAAAATTTGTTAAATAATATTCATAACGAAATGTATGAGTATGGAAGCTAAATTAAAGGTTTCTTCTTAAAACAAAATCCACATGTAATATTAGATTCCATAAAGTTAGAAATAATTACCTGCTAGGATTCTTGAAAATTCGGCGGTCGCTTTCTTCTGGAAGAAAAGAGCGATCTTTTAAACGCTACATACTGGACCGATGCAAAGGTCGCGTTTCTGCGAAGGGAACTTGTCTTGTTCCCAGTATTTGGCGCCCGCGTGCGTGCGTGCGTGCGTGCGTGTCTGGTAGGTCGTGGTGAGCCTGGGTGTTGTTGCTGTGTACCTACCCTGGTAAGTGTTTAACCACAGGAATGAGGTGATGGTTGAGGTTTTGTTTGAGGTTTCGAGTGTTGGTGTTAAGGAGGTAGCGCTGGTAGGCTCCTCGAGCGGTTGCATTTTCAGGAGCAGCATCCTTTCATCTGCTCCGCTGATGTTTATTTTTTTTTTTTTTTAAATATGGTGTTGAATTTTGATGGACCTCTCCCGATGGGAGGGGTGAGTGCTTTGTTCAGCTATTACGCTGTTGTCTGGTATTTGGCGCCCAGTAGCAAGCGCTGGTCTAAATGCTGGGGTGGCGCATGCGCTGTACATCAAGACCAACAGACTAAAGTTGCCTTCCCTGTCGATTCTTGATGGCTTTTCCAAAGTCAACTAGAGCGTGTGTGAACAATGTATGGCTGCACTTGTAACACTCAACAACAAAATTAAACTTTTTGTCTGTTAAATGGAAACTGAAAGATGATTTTTATCGATTTTTTTTTCTGCTGACTTCAAATCTGTTAACAGTTTTTACTTTCTCTACACATACTATGTACACAATGTATAGAGGAGATATTGTACTGCACCAAAATTTCGATGCCAAGATTTCACCACAAATATGTTTTGAGACCCCCTGAATCCAAAAAAAGCATTTTTAGAAAAATGTCCGTGAGTGACTGTCAGTGTGTGTGTGTGTTTGTGGACAGCATAGCAGCAGTCTGTTAAATACCAAAGTTGGTATTTAAGTTTAGTATGTCCCAAAGATGCGACACGAAGATTTTCAAGTAAACCCCCCCCCCCAATTGCCCTTTACATGGAAAATTTTTTGAAAATTTTTATTTTCTCAAAAATGCCTGTAACAATCTTGATTAAAATATCGTATATTAAATACGTCTACAGTACAAATAAAATGTATATATTGAATTTTCTGGGAATAGCCTGTGAAGACATCTTTATGCTCGATGAATTTTGCGGAATTTTGCATAACTCGTAAACCGTAAGAGATATAAAAAGGCTTACATAACAAAAAATGTAGCACTGGTTAAAACATACAATTTATGTTATATGCGTTTTTTCCTGGAGTTCTTCGTTTTTTAAACATTCCCTATTATTAATTTCATCTGTAAAGTACTTAGGTTTTTCTCATATGAAATTTTGTCAACTCGTGTCCATACAAACAAAGGAACTTCAGTCACATAGCAACCAGTTTTTGACTTTCACTTTAACCTATAGTGCTCCCTTATTTCGCTTCTACTTACAAGGAAGTAAGTAGTAACACCGTTTCTGCTAATTTTTTCTCGATTAACATGAAGTAAATAGAAGAATAAGCTTTTTAACAATAATTCGTTGCAGAGATGTAGAGAAAGTCATGTGAATGGTACACATAAGATTTTTTGTGTTGGGGTCAGATTATGTTTTAGCACATACATCTCAATTCAATGAAATGATATATGCATTTAGTGCCTAAGAATTACATTTTTGTACAGTGCCTAGAATGTAGCATTTGTGTGATTGTGTGTGGTATCTAGCTTGAGGATTTCCCTTTTGAGAGTCCAACAGAATTCAGCTAACATCTTTGACTCCATTTACCTTTGCAACCGGTTTCCATCGTAGTTATTTGGTGAAAACCTTCACCAAGCTCATCCCTTACACTGCCAAGGTTGGAGGGGAAGAAGTTTAAATGTGAGTGCAAAAAATGGAGTTTTAGAGACATATTACACTAAGTTTCTCAATAAACTAGCAACTTCTTCACAGTTGTCAACCTAATGGCTTCCCAGGAAGTTTTTCACAACGCCTCCTACCTCAACTTCGTTCAAACTTTCTTCGAATGCAGGATCATTGATTAGTTCCCTTATTTGTAGACCAATAAATATGCCCTCTTTGATCTTAGCGTCGCTGATGCTTCAATATTTCGTTTTGAGGAACTCAAAACCTTTGCCAGTACGATCCAAGGCTTTGAGAAAATTCTTGAACCACCCCAGTTTGATGTGTAGTGGTCGAAGATAAATATTCTCCGACTTCGCAAATGGTTGGTTAACTGCATTTTTCGTCCCAACAGAGAGAGTTTCTCTCTGTGGCGATTGTTTCTGAATGTAGTGGCTTTTTTTTCTGTCCCTGCTGTCCCACTCAGGAAGGAAACAACAGAACTTTGTACATTCTAATTGAAACCCAAGAAGCGGGCTATCACCTACAGATCACCACTGCATGCTATTCAAAAGTATCACATTTTATGCTGTTTATGGTTCATGCTGTCATATTGTCGCGCACAAGGTTCTGCGACGTGGGGGACAGCTATTTGAGGGTGGACAAAGGAGGCAAATGTCAAGGCAACAATAATAACGCAACGTAGATTAGACTAATATATTGAGAGAGATTAAATAATTTGCTGGTTAGGCATGTTTAGTTTACAAAGTGAGGGATTGCAATACAATCTACTAACCCTGCCCAATATTATTCTGATTACAGGGTTGCGAACCCAGTGGTGTTTCTGGGCGAGGTGTGGTTGAGCTCGGAGCAACACCCCAAGACGCACACAACGAGGCAGAGGTTTCCTGACGGCCAAGACCTGGTGGTCAGGTCTGCAGTCCCTTAAATAGATTTAACGGCACCCCGGAAGGACTTTTCAACATGGTAGCCTAATATGAAGATCGAACGCCCTGGGAGTAGGCATGCTTAGCCAATCAGCATCGAATGTTTAGATGTTCTAGAATATCCGGTGTGACGTCAAAGAGCAAGAGCTTCTCATGACAAAGAGCGAATGTGCACGTAGCCCAACGGAAGTTGGTGTCATCAAAAAGTCCACTAGGAGTGTCATCGGAAGAGGCTAGTCACTTCCATCCTGTTACTTAATCAGATTATAACAAAGCTTGTATTCTTCCAAGATGATGTAAAACTGAAATCCAATTAATTCAGATTAATTAATTCCTAATTAATGAAATATTACTAAAACAATATAAGTTAAACTCTCGGCAATGACACACGTGACAATATAGCTTCTTCAATTATGCAGCATATGCAAGAGAGATCGAAGGAGATTTGTTGCTATAGTGCAGAAGTGCTGCTGTGAAGCTAATCTTATAATACGTGTGCAAACACTATATACGATCACAATAGAATAAAAATTTGGGAAATATTTGTTAATAAAGTTTATAACATGTCAAACATAGAAGATTGTTTTTATTTCACTGATATATAACTTTGGTTAAATGTTCTTCTAACAGAAAATATTATAACAAAATAACAGAAAAAATGCTAATATTCAATAATAAATGATAATTTAGCTTAAAATAACAGAAACAAATGTTAGTATGCAATAATAAGTAGTTTACCTTAAAATATATCACATGATAATAGTAACTGAAGCCCAATAAAACGATTCTAATTTCACATTCATAATTAGTAGACCAAACGCGATATAACAATTTGGAGCCCAATGAAGCAATTCAAACTTCATAATCAGAACCGACAGACCGAAATACATCAGAATTAACAAAAGCTCTGTTTCTCAGTGTAATCGTATGTTTTGGAGAAACAGAAAATGAAATTGAAGTTCCTTTTGTATGCACCTATCAAATAGAAACGCATAGTTTTAGGTCCTAATAATTCCCATTAGATTACGAAATAATATTCTAACTCCTTTAGTAAATGTTTTGCCGTCAAGGGAAAATCATCACACCATGTATTTTGATTTTTCAAGAGCTCGTAGTCTATTCTGAGGATCAGTTCTTGTCCTAAAGTGTAACTGAAGCTATAAAACTTTGTTATAAAGTTATATTCAAAGTGCACGGGAAGCTCACACACAGTTTACCTCACCTGCAATTCCCTCCACAAGCTGCAGAGAGAAGCTCGTCTTGCTTCAACAGAGTGAGGTCTTACTTAAGGAGTACAACAGAACAGGGTTACAACTTTAGCGTCGGCGTCACTTCTTCATTCACTGGAAAAACAGGAGACATGGTACGATGATGTCATCAAGCAATATGTCAGCTTGAAGGATCGACGATTTGATCTACTTTACAAATAAAAGTTCCTAAGCAAAACGTTTACTGCATGTGTTATATGCGTATTGCGAGTATTTGTCCAGCGTGAAAATATCACTGCGAGCGCCGCTGTTTTGAGCACACGATTCAATATCCATTTCTGACTGCATATTTTATTTTAATGTCATATTATTTATTTCGTGGCCTATAACGTAAATTTCCTCAACACTAAGTGTATTCTAGAAGTATTTTGTTGGTTTGAATTTTAGAATTACTAAAAATACCTGGTCCATCACTTATTTATGTTACAAAGTTTGAAATCTTTGTTTTATTGAGGAATAAAATAATTTTTGAAGTTTTGCACTTGAGTATAGAATGACCGAACGCTACATTACTCAATGTAAAGATTTTACCATTGAGACTATATGGCTAAGTAGCCAAAATAGCTATAAGTCAGTCACATCACAGCAAATAACAGCGTATATTGCGTAAATTAAACATTCAAACTAACGGATATGTAGGTGTGTATTTCGTTAATTTGGAAGTTGCTAAAAGCTACTTTAGTGTGTCCGAGTGTTAAATTATGTCTCATGCGGAGGGCGATTTAAATAATAACTTTTTATCCTAAAGTTAGAAGTATATCCCGTAGGAAGCCTAATGGCAATGTACTCGTATGTGATGACGTCATGCATGACAATTGAGTTGCCTGTAAATTTCTGAAAATATGTAAATTACACTTCTAACTTCAAAATCATCTTCACTGAAAAAGAGTTCAAAGCTCTGAAATAATCATAGCTGATACATTAATTCAGCTTACCACATTCACGTTATAGGCATGTTGCATTTTATGTCCGGAACGTGCAAATGAGATGATTAGAGTTCAAACTGGTTCGGGCCAATTCTAGCAGTTCATTATGAGCACCACTTGTTTCACTTTTAACAGTTAATTTACAACATAAACCAACGGAAGCAGTCAACTTGTGCAAACATCTCTCAATGCGCTCGTGAATTAATATCGTTACTGGCCCAAAATTGATTACAGATAAAGTATTTAATTCATAGCGGCATCTATTTACTTGACGCTTCAACGCGTAGAGAGTTGATTTTCTCACGACAGGGCTCTCACTGTCCGCTAAAACTCCAGTCGAAGACTGACTTACGACTGCTATCTTGTTTGCAGCTCTTTCATATATAGCTGTGAATGACGTCACACAAGTTAGTCGAGGTAGTGGAAGTTTCTGCCATACTCTCGCGCCACTGCCACAGTATGGTCCGCAAGTTGATAGTCACAATGTACATTTCATTTAAGAGAAGCGTAGACTACATTCATTTCAAGTGTGATGAAATAGCTTCTCACCTGTGTTTACCGCATTCCAAGGTCTCCAGTCCCGCCGGCTCTAAGGCACGCAGCAGCACTGCCACAGTATGGTCCGCAAGTCGATAGTCACAATGTACATGTTTCATTTAAGAGAAGCGTAGACTACATTCATTTCAAGTGTGATGAAATAGCTTCTCACCTGTGTTTACCGCATTCCAAGGTCTCCAGTCCCGCCGGCTCTAAGGCACGCAGCAGCACTGCAACAGTATGGTCCGCAAGTCGATAGTCACAATGTACATGTTTCATTTAAGAGAAGCGTAGACTACATTCATTTCAAGTGTGGTGAAATAGCTTCTCACCTGTGTTTACCGCATTCCAAGGTATCCAGCCTCGCCGGCTCTAAGGCACGCAGCAGCACTGCCACAGTATGGTCCGCAAGTTGATAGTCACAATGTACATGTTTCATTTAAGAGAAGCGTAGACTACATTCATTTCAAGTGTGGTGAAATAGCTTCTCACCTGTGTTTACCGCATTCCAAGGTATCCAGCCTCGCCGGCTCTAAGGCACGCAGCAGCACTGCCACAGTATGGTCCGCAAGTTGATAGTCACAATGTACATGTTTCATTTAAGAGAAGCGTAGACTACATTCATTTCAAGTGTGGTGAAATAGCTTCTCACCATAAAAACACAGCAATATGACAAGTACTCATTTTCTTAATTTTATGCTTAAATTAACTCAAAGGAATTTTGTTCCACTTATGTTTATTTCCAAAATAAGGGAAGCTATATTTATGTAATGGCAGGAAATCTGAAGTATACCTACTACATTTCTGCTGAAAAGAGAAGGCGCATAGAACTTTGCAATATATCGATATTTGTACGTGAGGAGTTGAAATGACAGCTAATGTTCACATTTTCACTTATAACTAATGAATGGGTTTCCAAATTAATCAAATGGTGCAAGTCTGCAAATCGAAGTTTGGAAATATAAGAAGAAATGGCTTTTGGAAAATGTAAAGTATTCCGTAATTTTCAGCACGTATTTAGATCAAGTACACAGGTTTGTATCCTAATGGACTAAGCAGTAAATACTTTTTACTTTCTCTACACGTACTATGTACATAGTGTATAGAGTCCCATAATTTCAAAAAAAGCATTTTCAAAAAAAAAAAAAAGGTCCATATGTGTGTAATACATAATACTTTACAGTATATTTTTATACTCATAGATTCCATTTGTATGAGAGTAAACTAAAAGTATTTAAATGTCTGTGGACAGCATAGTTCAAAAACGAACAGACGGTTAAATACTTGGTATTTAAGTTTGGTATCTTCCAAGGATGCAACATGAAAATTTTCATGAAAATCCCCCACCGCTTACTACCCTTTACATGGACAAAATTTCCAAAATTTTCTTTTTCTCAAAAATGCCTGTAACGATTTTGATTAAAATCTCTTATGTTAATGTACTTATGTGACAAATAAAATGAATATATTTTATTTTCCTGGGAATAGCCTCTGAAGACATGTTTATTCTGGATAATTTTTATTGAATTTTGCATAATTGGTAAACCGTAAGAGATAGACAAAAGCTCATAAGCTTTTTAAAAATAATTTGTTGCAGAGATGTAGAGAAAGTCATGTGAATGGAACACATCAGATTTTTTTTTAGATATTTTTTTTTCATTTACTTATATTTCTCTCATACAGGGATTTGTCAACTCCTGTCCATTCATACAAACAAAGGAACTTCAGTCACATAGCAACTAGCTTTTGACTATCACTTTAACCTATGGTACTCCTTTACTTCGCTTCTACTTACAAGGAAGCAAGCAATAAGACTATTTCTGCTAATGTTTTTCTCCGTTAGCATGAAGTAAATGGAAGCATAAGCTTTTTAAAAATAATTTATTACAGATATGTAGAGAAAGCTATGTGAATGGAACACATCAGATGTTTTTCTAAATAGTTTCAAAAAAGGATTTTTGTAAAATCTGGAAATAAGGTTGAGTAGGCTACTTGTGACTTTTGCCAAATCTTGTGATATAATTTGTGTCTCAAACCATTTGAAAATATGACTCAAACCATAACTTTCTGGGGCAAACAGGATAGGAAAGGTGCTTCTAGAGAAAAGGGATAAAAAAAGGAATGCGCTTTATTGACACGTAAGAAAATATGATAACAAAACAAGTTTACTCAAATAGCTTACATGATCCTGGGGCGGTGTGTTTCTTTACACTAGCACTGTACTTACAAGAGGCCGAATCCAAACCCTCGACGGAATACTGCCAACTTTAGAAAATCAAAAAACGGCAACAAGTGTCAATACTCTAAGTATACTAAGATTAACAATATATAATACAGAAGACTGTCAACATACTCCGGTGCAGCATTTTGAACAGACAGTTTAGTCGGTGCAGATCTCTACAAATGCGGAACACCTTCGCATAGTGACATTTCCGCGGTGACCATTCCTTTTGTAATTTATTTTTGTGAAAACAGGCTTCAGGTAGCTAACACTTCAACTAAATGTGTTTTCCATTCTCTCTCTTTCCTTCAGGAGACCTGCTACATAATAATTTTGGTGTCCATGAGCTTTCTGTTGAGGCTAATGAAACCCAACTAAAATGCCAATGCACACAGTAAAATATTGGTATTGGTTTTGAATACATTATTGAGATGTGTTGAAAACAACTTCCTGATATAAAGTGCTGATTTGCGTGGGTGTGATGTTAAATAGAATATCTAAAAGAGGAAATGCATCCAGTAAAATAAAACATGTCAACATTAGCTATTGTTTATTTTTGTACATAGATCACAACAAATATAATTATCACATTTTGTTGCTCTTTGACACGAAAAAACGAATAGCGACATGGCAGTACTTCTGTCTGCTATCAGTTATGATTGCATATCCCTAACTCATATTAAGTCTGAATTTTGAGAATAGCCTTAATGCCATCGCAGAGTACTTGCTTTAAGGCCCAGAAAGATCGCTCCGCGAAGTTCCATCCGGGAAGTTCGATTCCCGTTGTGCCAGCTTCTCTGAGTATGGGGTTTCCGGCTTGGTAGCGAACGCTGGGTTGGTTCCTCTTCTACCGCGGATTCTCTGGTATTTTTTGTAAGGTGTAGAAACAGGCTACAGAATGCTGTGTGATGTGGCTGGGCTAGAGAAAGGTTTCTCCTTTACCTTGGTTGGGATATCCCTGGGTCTTAGGGACTTGTGGGACAGGTTGTTCGGCGTCCACTCGGGCCTTACCCTCTTATCATGCAGCCACTCTTGCCCACTTCGTGGAGCCCCGCTGTGGTGTGGCTGGGCTAGAGAAAGGTTTCTCCTTTACCTTGGTTTGGACATCCTTGGGTCTTAGGGACTTCCGGCGAGCTTGTTCGGCGTCCACTTCGGGCCTTACCCTCTTATCATGCAGCCACTCTTGCCCACTTCGTGGAGCCCCGCTGTGGTGTGGCTGGGCTAGAGAAAGGTTTCTCCTTTACCTTGGTTTGGACATCCTTGGGTCTTAGGGACTTCCGGCGAGCTTGTTCGGCGTCCACTTCGGGCCTTACCCTCTTATCATGCAGCCACTCTTGCCCACTTCGTGGAGCCCCGCTGTGGTGTGGCTGGGCTAGAGAAAGGTTTCTCCTTTACCTTGGTTTGGATATCCCTGGGTCTTAGGGACTTCTGGCGAGCTTGTTCGGCGTCCACTTCGGGCCTTACCCTCTTATCATGCAGCCACTCTGTCCCGCTTCGCGAAGCCCCGCTGTGATGTGTACTCTTACTTTCACTAATTTTAATTTGAATGTATCATCTCTAATACTAATTATTTATGAAGCAACTAAATAGTATAGAATGAAATGTATGGTTTTCTGACCTTGGCCTTTGTATCAGAAAACAATGTCCTGTGACTCAATTAGCAGTTAACTATATAATTAAGAAGCTTGGTTGCCGAGCAAGTAAAGAAGCTGGAAAATAATGCAAGCTAATTTGCATTAGTTACACCTTCCATTTGGAACTGCAAAAATTCCTATTCGTTTTAAGAGGTGAGCTTCAAATTTGAGGTTACTGATGAAGCGGAGCTTATTATGACCGTGGTCTTCAAATTTTTTTTCGAAGAAAAACAGAGTTCTGCTTAGTGCTAATGACTGAAGTAATGGAAGAGAGAGAGAGAGTGAGAGAGAGAAACAAAACAAATCGAGGGAATTACACGATCCTATTAAATCTCTTAGCTAGTTTTAACCAGGGTATTCTTCAAGCTTTACAAATCTAGAGTTAGGGAAATTCTCAACCAAGCTTCACACAGTTTTCTAAGCTTCATGAAATCAAACAATATTCTTAGCCCAAACAGGACATCACGAATAAACTCTTCATCCCAATGTCTAACGACTACCGTTCTTCACCAACGAATTGTGCCCTTAGCTTTCTTACAACTTCTGAAGCTAATATATGAGGTATGTATGTAAGTATGTATGTATGTAATGTATGTGTGTAATGTATGTGTGAATGTAATGTATGTAATATATGTATGTGTGTAAGTAATGTATGTATGCAATATATGTGTGTATGAATGTAATGTATGTGTGTATGTAATGTATGTGATGTATGTGTGTATGTAATGCATGTAATATGTGTATGTGTGTAAGTAATGTATGTAATGTATGTGTGTATGTAATGTATGTGTGTATGTAATTTATGTATGTAATTTATGTATGTAAAGTATGTGAGTAATGTATGTGTGTAATGTATGTATGTATGTATGTAATGTATGTGTGTATGTAATATATGTATGTAATGTATGTGTGTAATGTATGTAATGCATGTATGTAATTAATATATGTCAAGTATGTGCATATGTAATGTATGTATGTAATGCATCAATGTAACGTATATATGTAATGTATGTACGTAACTTATGTAATGTATGTGTGTATGTATGTAATGTATATGTGTATGTATGCAATGTATGTCTGTATGTATGTAATGTATGTGTGTATGTGTGTAATATATGTGAGTAATTTATGTGTGTATGTAATGTATGTGTGTATGTGAGTAATGTATGTGTCTATGTAATGTATGTGTGTATGTAATGTATGTATGTAATGTATGTGTGTATGTAATGTATGTGTGTATGCAATGTATGTGTGTATTCAATGTATGTGTGTATGTATCTCTGTATGTAATCTATGTATGTAATGTATGTGTGTAATGTATGTCTGTATATAATGTATGTCTGTATGTAATGTATACGTAATGTATGTGTGTATGTAATGTATGCATGTAATGTATGTATATAATTTATGTCTGTATGTAATGTATGTGTGTATGTACTGTTGTGTGTATGTAATGTATGTGTGTATGTAATGCATGTAAAGTATGTGTATATGTAATGTATGTGTGTAATTAATATATTTAATGTATGTGTAAATGTATGTATGTAATGTATGTAATGCATCTATGTAACGTATGTATATAATGTATGCACGTAATGTATCTATGTAATACACGTGTGTATGTATGTAATGTATGTGTGTATGTATGTAATGTATGTGTGTATGTATGTAATGTATTTGTGTATGTATGTAAATTAATGTGTGTATGTATGTAAAGTAAAGTGCGTATGTAATTTATGTGTGTATGTATGTAATGCATGTGTATATGTATGTAATGCATATGTGTATGTATGTAATGTATGTATGTGTGTATGTTATGTATGTATGGATGTAAATTATGTGTGTATAAATGTAATGTATGTGTGAATGTATGTAATGTATGTAATCTATGTGTGCATGAAATGTATGTATGTAATATATGTAATGTATGTGTGTATGTAATGTATGTGTGTACGGCATGAATATAATGCATGTGTGTATGTAATGTATGTGTGTATGTATATAATGTATGTAATGTAGGTGTTTATGGCATATATAATGCATGTGTGTATGTAATGTATGTGTGTACGGCATGAATATAATGCATGTGTGTATGTAATGTATGTGTGTACGGCATGAATATAATGCATGTGTGTATGTAATGTATGTGTGTATGTATATAATGTATGTAATGTAGGTGTTTATGGCATATATAATGCATGTGAGTATGTAATGTATGTATGTATGTGTGTAATGTAGGTATGCAATGTGTGTAATGTATGTTTGTGTGTATGTAATGTATGTTTGTGTGTATGCAATGTATGTTTGTGTGTATGTAATGTATGTAAGGAATGTAGTGTATGTGTGTGTAATGTATGTGTTTATGTAATGTATACGTGTATGTAATGTATGTGTGTATGTAGTGTAAGTAATGCATGTAGTGTATGTCATTTATGTGTATGTATGTAATGTATGTGTATATAATGTATGTGTGTATGTAATGTATGTATGTGTGTATGTAATGTATGTATGTGTGTATGTAATGTATGTGGATGTATGTAATGTATGTATGTGTGTATGTAATGTATGTATGTGTGTATGTAATATATGTAATGTATGTAATGTATGTATGTAATATTGTAATGTATGAGTGTATGTAATGTATGTAATGTATGTGCGCAACGAATGTATGTGTATATGGGTGTATGACATGTATGTATTTGTGTATATAATGTATGTATGTTTGTATGTAATGTATGTATGTGTGTATGGCATGTATGTATGTGTGTATGTAATGTATGTATGTGTGTATGACATGTATGTATGTGTGTATGGCATGTTTGTATATGTGTATGGCATGTATGCGTGAATGGCATGTATGTATATGTGTATGGCATGTATGTATGTGTGTATGACATGTATATGTGTATGGCATGTATGCGTGTATGGCATGTATGTATGTATGTATGGCATGTATGTATATGTGTATGTCATGTATGTGTGTTTGGCATGTATGCGTGTACGGCATGTATGTATATGTGTATGGTATGTATGTGTGTATGGCATGTATGCGTGAATGGCATGTATGTATATGTGTATGGCATGTATGTATATGTGTATGTCATGTATGTATGTGTGTATGGCATGTATGTATATGTGTATGGCATGTATGTGCGTTTGGCATGTATCTGTGTTTGGCATGTATCTGTGTTTAGCATATATGTGTGTATGGCATGTATGTATGTGTGTATGGCGTGTATGTTTATGTGTATGGCATGTATGTGTATATGGCATGTATGCGTGAATGTATATGTGTATGGCATGTATGTGTGTAAGGCATGTATGTCTGGAAGGCATGTATGTGTGTAGGATATGTATATGTGTATGGCATGTATGCGTGTATGGCATGCATGTATATGTGTATGGCATGTATGTAAGTTTATAGCATGTATGTATGTATGTATGTATGTATGTATGTATGTATGTGTGTTTAGCATGTATGTATGTGTGTATAGCATGTATGTATGTGTGTATAGCATGTATGTGTGTATAGCATGTATGTTTGTGTGTATGTATGTGTGTATAGCATGTATGTATGTATGTGTGTATATCATGTATGTATGTATGTGTGTATAGCATGTATGTATGTGTGTATGTATGTGTGTATAGCATGTATGTATGTGTGTATAGCATGTATGTATAGCATGTATGTATGTGTGTATAGCGTGTATGTATGTGTGTATAGCATGTATGCCTGTATGTATGTGTATGTATGGTTTGTATGGAGGTATGTATGTGCGTATGCTATGTTAGTATGTTCACCTTAGAGATGATATATGCAAATTAAGATAAGTAACTACTATGTAATGAAATTCAATTGGCGGTGCATGTGCATAGGGTGGTATGTCACCCAAAATCGTATTTTGAGAAAATTCGTCGCGGTTTCCTTTTCTTTTTGTTTATATGTTTATTTAAGATGCCCACATTGTATTGTTTACTAGTCGATGTTTAGTTATGGTGTGGAAAGACACCTTCCATGTGCTAACTTAAATGTTTCAGACGAGTGATTGACTGACAGCATGGAGTTGGAGTGCACCGTGCTCGATGCCAGGACCTCAAAAATATCGTACCTTTTTCTGAAGATGAAGATCTTTTCTCTCAAGGGTTCGCCGTCTCAGTAGAGCAGGCGAGCTCCTCAGTATGACCACAGGAAAGATTTTGTTTTAAATTAATAGATGCAGTAGGATCCTGTTTCACTCAGCTTTCTTTTAATTGATGAAGCATCTAACACTTTAGACGACACCTCGACAAACATCTTCAAAATTCTTATGTACACTTAAGTAAACACTTGAAATATTGATAGTCTGTTTACACGTGAATAATACTTTTATATTTTAACATTTATAAATATCGAGCTTGCGTCGCACTTTTACACCTTTTGCGCGAATTACATAAGACTTGGTATTTTGGTGCGAAATCTTTCCACGGAGGAGTAGGTGTCTGACTGATGCAACTGTGTATTTTCTGACTTTTGCTTTACTTATATAGTAAAAGAGGCAAGTTGACTGCCTTAAACTTTCTGATTTTCAGTGGCTGAAATTTCCCGCCGAAACTTACTTTTAGCGTCACCATGTCACATGATTTCATTGATTTCCAGTTAGGGGACACGAAACACAATGAAAAATACCCTGCGGGCTTCTACCCCGCCAACACTTGTTACCCTAATGCACGCATAATATATAAAAGGTAGTTAAGAATTTTGAAGGATTTCGAGGACAATGAAGGGCATTCTTTGTTAGATTTTACTACGCAGTACCTTGCAAATCTGGCTGGAAAATGTTAACATAGATACACATAAAACTTATAAACTAAATACAAGAAAATAACATAATTTACACACAGACATAGAGTTACAATGACAGAAACATTAGTAATTGTTTATAAACCCTCTGATAATAACCATTCACGAGTAGTGACGTACCGTCTTAAATTATTAATCATAATATTTATTTATCTGACTTTAACCATTCTAAACAGCATCAGTACAGCTCACATTGAACAGTTTATTTCAAGTCTTTTACGAAAATTGTCCAAAGGATGCATTAAAACGAACGACTTATTGTATTCTGTACGCGCAAATTCTCTTACAGTATATGTTACTGAAACACAATGTTCTCTAGCCTATCTGCTTCTTAGAGATAACAAAGGAGCACAAACAGGTGTAGTTTTCATACCGTGCATTTTTGGCACTGAATCTTCAACATTTTATGAGTTTTATGCACTACTTTCAAATGAGTTCTTAATCATTTTCATCTTGAATTATGGTAATATCAGGTTCTGTGTGTTGTGATGAACTGCAAGTAGGAAGCTCCTAGTTAAACTTGTGCAATACTGGAGAAACAAACTGTAACAGGTCAAATAAATCCTCTTTCTTTCTCACAATAATGGAACAGTTACTTAAGATGTCATATTCGGTGTAAAATTTGGAAACTTTCTGCTTTTTGGCTTACTGAAGTTCGAGTTCACTTAGAGAAGCTTTGTGGTTTATAATATATTTGGGGGATTTATTAAAATACAAACATTTAATTTCCCTCTAATCTAGAGGTCCTCCTACTCGATTGGTCTTCTTTTGTTAATTACACCATTAGTATCGCAGGATCGTGTGAATGTTCTATATTTGCATTATACCTCTTGTTGTCTTTTCGATAATGTTATGGTCACTTCGTGTGTGCGTGGCCGGGAACAAGAAGCATGTGATCAATGTTATGGTCACTTTAAGTGTGAGTGGCTGGGAACAAGAAATGTGTGATGAATGGTTTCAGAGTCTTGGCGAGCCACCAAGCACATGGTTGGCCTTATTTAAGCCACTATAGGTGTCTGGTAGTAGGTTTGACTTCTGGCTTTAAGTGGTGGAGCACCTCGTCCTTCCTGTAAGCGTTTCGGGTCATACAAGACAATATGCCTGACCTTCATCACAGCCAAGCAGCATTAAACTACCAGACGGTATTTCATTAAAAGTAACTAAACACTGCAGTGAAGGAGCTGCTAGACACTGCCGCAATGTAATAACTAGAGACCGGATTATTTGCATTCGCATGTTGCATTTTTAGCCTTTTCACCGGTTATTGTATATTTAAAAAAAAAACTGGTGATTATGCATATGCAGGGCTATATTTACAATATTTCAGAAATGTAAAAGGGCCGGCAAAAATTCGTTCTCGTTTTGATGCTCTAAATTCTAGGTTTAGCGTTGACTGAGTCTATTCAGATAGTGAATAACATCCATCTAGTGAACTCCTCCTTGCCGGAGATATTCCCGTTGACTGAGTCTGTTCAGGTAAAGAATAACATCCGTCTAGTGAACTCCTCCTTGTCGGAGATATTCCCGTTGACCGAGTTTGTTCAGGTAATGAATAACATCCATCTAGTGAACTCCTCCTTGTCGGAGATATTCCCGTTGACTGAGTCTGTTCAGGTAAAGAATAACATCCGTCTAGTGAACTCCTCCTTGCCGGAAGTATTCCCGTTGACTGAGTCTGTTCAGGTAAAGAATAACATCCTCCTAGTGAACTCCTCCTTGCCGGAAATATTCCCGTTGACTGAGTTTGTTCTGGTAATGAATAACATCCGTTTAGTTAACTCCTGCTTGCCGGAGATATTCTCATTGACTGAGTCTGTTCAGGTAATGAATAACATCCGTCTAGTGAACTCATGCTTGCCGGAGATATTCCCGTTGACTGAGTCTGTTCAGGTAAAGAATAACTTTCGTCTAGTGAACTCCTCCTTGCCGGTTGTATTCTCATTGACTGAGTCTGTTCAGGTAATGAATAACATCCGTCTAGTGAACTCCTCCTTGTCGGAGATATTCCCGTTGAATGAGTCTGTTCAGGTAATGAACAACATCCGTTTAGTGAACTCCTGCTTGCCGCAGATATTCTCATTGACTGAGTCTGTTCAGGTAATGAATAACATCCGTCTAGTGAACTCCTCTTTGTCGGAGATATTCCCGTTGACTGAGTCTGTTCAGGTAAAGAATAACTTTCGTCTAGTGAACTCCTCCTTGCCGGTTGTATTCTCGTTGACTGAGTCTGTTCAGGTAATGAATAACATTCGTCTAGTGAACTCTTCCTTGCCGGAGATATTCCCGTTGACTGAGTCTGTTCAGGTAATGAATACCATCCGTCTAGTGAACTCCTCCTTGTCGGAGATATTCCCGTTGACTGAGTCTGTTCAGGTAATGAATAACATCCGTCTAGTGAACTCCTCCTTGTCGGAGATATTCCGTTGACTGAGTCTGTTCAGATAATGAACAACGTCCGTCTAGTGAACTCCTCCTTGTCGGAGATATTCCCCTTGACTGAGTCTGCTCAGGTAATGAATAACATCTGTCTAGTGAACTCCGCCTTACTGGAGATATTCCCGTTGACTGAGTCTGTTCAGGTGATGAGTAACTTTCGTCCATTGAACTCCTCCTTGTCGGAGATATTCCCGTTGACTGGATCTGTACAGGAAAAGAATAACATTCGTCTAGTGAACTCCTGCTTGACGGAAGTATTCCCGTTGACTGAGTCTGTTCAGGTAAAGAATAACATTCGTCTAGTGAACTCCTGATTGCCGGAGATATTCCCGTTCACTGAGTCTGTTCAGGTAATGAATAACATCCGTCAAGTGAACTGCTCCTTGCCGGAGATTTTCCCGTTGACTGAGTCTGTTCAGGTAAAGAATTACATTCGTCTAGTGAACTCCTGCTTGCCGGAGATATTCCCGTTAACTGAGTCTGTTCAGGTAATGAGAATTACAATCGTCTTGTGAACTCCGCCTTGCTGGAGATATTCCCGTTGACTGAGTCTGTTCAGGTAAAGAACAACATTAGTCTAGTGAACTCCTCCTTGCCGGAGATATTCCCGTTGACTGAGTCTGTTCAGGTAAAGAATTACATTCGTCTAGTGAACTTCTCCTTGTCGGAGATATTCCCGTTGCCTGAGTCTGTTCAGGTAAAGAATTACATTCGTCTAGTGAACTCCGCCTTGCTGGAGATATTCCCGTTGACGGAGTCTGTTCAGGTAAAGAATATCATTCGTCTAGTGAACTTGCCGGAAGTATTCCTGTTGACTGAGTCTGCTCAGGTGAAGAATAACATTTGTCTACTGAACTCCTCCTTGCCGGAAGTATTCCTGTTGACTGAGTCTGTTCAGGTAATGAATAACATCCGTCTAGTGAACTCCTCCTTGTCGGAAGTATTCCTGTTGACTGAGTCTGTTCAGGTAATGAATAACATTCGCCTACTGAACTCCTCCTTGCCGGAAGTATTCCCGTTGACTGAGTCTGTTCAGATAATGAATAACATCCGTTTAGTGAACTCCTGCTTGCCGGAGATATTCCCGTTGACTGAGTCTGTTCAGGTAATGAATAACATCAGTCTAGTGAACTCCTGCTTTCCGGAGATATTCCCGTTGACTGAGTCTGTTCAGGTAATGAATAACATCCGTCTAGTGAACTCCTCCTTGTCGGAGATATTCCCGTTGACTGAGTCTGTTCAGGTAATGAATAACATCCGTCTAGTGAACTCCTCCTTGTCGGAGATATTCCCGTTGACTGAGTCTGTTCATGTAAAGAATAACATCCGTCTAGTGAACTCCTTCTTGTCGGAGATATTCCCGTTGACTGAGTCTGCTCAGGTAAAGAATAACATTCGTCTAGTGAACTCCTGATTGCCGGAGATATTCCCGTTCACTGAGTCTGTTCAGGTAATGAATAACATCCGTCAAGTGAACTGCTCCTTGCCGGAGATTTTCCCGTTGACTGAGTCTGTTCAGGTAAAGAATTACATTCGTCTAGTGAACTCCTGCTTGCCGGAGATATTCCCGTTAACTGAGTCTGTTCAGGTAATGAGAATTACAATCGTCTTGTGAACTCCGCCTTGCTGGAGATATTCCCGTTGACTGAGTCTGTTCAGGTAAAGAACAACATTAGTCTAGTGAACTCCTCCTTGCCGGAGATATTCCCGTTGACTGAGTCTGTTCAGGTAAAGAATTACATTCGTCTAGTGAACTTCTCCTTGTCGGAGATATTCCCGTTGCCTGAGTCTGTTCAGGTAAAGAATTACATTCGTCTAGTGAACTCCGCCTTGCTGGAGATATTCCCGTTGACGGAGTCTGTTCAGGTAAAGAATATCATTCGTCTAGTGAACTTGCCGGAAGTATTCCTGTTGACTGAGTCTGCTCAGGTGAAGAATAACATTTGTCTACTGAACTCCTCCTTGCCGGAAGTATTCCTGTTGACTGAGTCTGTTCAGGTAATGAATAACATCCGTCTAGTGAACTCCTCCTTGTCGGAAGTATTCCTGTTGACTGAGTCTGTTCAGGTAATGAATAACATTCGCCTACTGAACTCCTCCTTGCCGGAAGTATTCCCGTTGACTGAGTCTGTTCAGATAATGAATAACATCCGTTTAGTGAACTCCTGCTTGCCGGAGATATTCCCGTTGACTGAGTCTGTTCAGGTAATGAATAACATCCGTCTAGTGAACTCCTGCTTTCCGGAGATATTCCCGTTGACTGAGTCTGTTCAGGTAATGAATAACATCCGTCTAGTGAACTCCTCCTTGTCGGAGATATTCCCGTTGACTGAGTCTGTTCAGGTAATGAATAACATCCGTCTAGTGAACTCCTCCTTGTCGGAGATATTCCCGTTGACTGAGTCTGTTCATGTAAAGAATAACATCCGTCTAGTGAACTCCTTCTTGTCGGAGATATTCCCGTTGACTGAGTCTGCTCAGGTAATGAATAACATCCGTCAAGTGAACTCCGCCTAACTGGAGATATTCCCGTTGACTGAGTCTGCTCAGGTAATGAGTAACATCCGTCAAGTGAACTCCGCCTAACTGGAGATATTCCCGTTGACTGAGTCTGCTCAGGTAATGAATAACATCCGTCAAGTGAACTCCGCCTAACTGGAGATATTCCCGTTGACTGAGTCTGCTCAGGTAATGAATAACATCCGTCAAGTGAACTCCGCCTAACTGGAGATATTCCCGTTGACTGAGTCTGTTCAGGTAATGAATAACTATCGTCTAGTGAACTCCTCCTTGCCGGAAATATTCCCGTTGACTGAGTCTGTTCAGGAAAAGAATAACATTCGTTTAGTGAACTCCTCCTTGCCGGAAGTATTCACGTTGACTGAGTCTGTTCAGGTAAAGAATAACATCCGTCTAGTGAACTCCTCCTTGTCGGAGATATTCCGTTGACTGAGTCTGTTCAGATAATGAACAACGTCCGTCTAGTGAACTCCTCCTTGTGGGAGATATTCCCCTTGACTGAGTCTGCTCAGGTAATGAATAACATCTGTCTAGTGAACTCCGCCTTACTGGAGATATTCCCGTTGACTTAGTCTGTTCAGGTGATGAGTAACATTCGTCCATTGAACTCCTCCTTGTCGGAGATATTCCCGTTGACTGGATCTGTACAGGAAAAGAATAACATTCGTCTAGTGAACTCCTGCTTGCCGGAAGTATTCCCGTTGACTGAGTCTGTTCAGGTAAAGAATAACATTCGTCTAGTGAACTCCTGATTGCCGGAGATATTCCCGTTCACTGAGTCTGTTCAGGTAATGAATAACATCCGTCAAGTGAACTGCTCCTTGCCGGAGATTTTCCCTTTGACTGAGTCTGTTCAGGTAAAGAATTACATTCGTCTAGTGAACTCCTGCTTGCCGGAGATATTCCCGTTAACTGAGTCTGTTCAGGTAATGAGAATTACAATCGTCTAGTGAACTCCGCCTTGCTGGAGATATTCCCGTTGACTGAGTCTGTTCAGGTAAAGAATTACATTCGTCTAGTGAACTTCTCCTTGTCGGAGATATTCCCGTTGCCTGAATCTGTTCAGGTAAAGAATTACATTCGTCTAGTGAACTCCGCCTTGCTGGAGATATTCCCGTTGACGGAGTCTGTTCAGGTAAAGAATAACATTCGTCTAGTGAACTTGCCGGAAGTATTCCTGTTGACTGAGTCTGCTCAGGTGAAGAATAACATTTGTCTACTGAACTCCTCCTTGCCGGAAGTATTCCTGTTGACTGAGTCTGTTCAGGTAATGAATAACATTCGCCTAGTGAACTCCTCCTTGCCGGAAGTATTCCCGTTGACTGAGTCTGTTCAGATAATGAATAACATCCGTCTAGTGAACTCCTCCTTGCCGGAGATATTCCCGTTGACTGAGTCTGATCAGGTAATGAATAACATCCGTTTAGTGAACTCCTGCTTGCCGGAGATATTCCCGTTGACTGAGTCTGTTCAGGTAATGAATAACATCCGTCTAGTGAACTCCTGCTTTCCGGAGATATTCCCGTTGACTGAGTCTGTTCAGGTAATGAATAACATCCGTCTAGTGAACTCCTCCTTGTCGGAGATATTCCCGTTGACTGAGTCTGTTCAGGTAATGAATAACATTCGTCTAGTGAACTCCCTATTGCCGAAGATATTCTCATTGACTGAGTCTGTTCAGGTAATGAATAACATCCGTCTAGTGAACTCCTGCTTGTCGAAGATATTCTCATTGACTGAGTCTGTTCAGGAAAAGAATAACATTCGTTTAGTGAACTCCTCCTTGCCGGAAGTATTCACGTTGACTGAGTCTGTTCAGGTAATGAATAACATCCGTCTAGTGAACTCCTCCTTGTCGGAGATATTCCCGTTGACTGAGTCTGTTCATGTAAAGAATAACATCCGTCTAGTGAACTCCTTCTTGTCGGAGATATTCCCGTTGACTGAGTCTGCTCAGGTAATGAATAACATCCGTCAAGTGAACTCCGCCTAACTGGAGATATTCCCGTTGACTGAGTCTGTTCAGGTAATGAATAACATCCGTCTAGTGAACTCCTGCTTGCCGGAGATATTCCCGTTGACTGAGTCTGTTCAGGTAAAGAATAACATTCGTCTAGTGAACTTCTCCTTGCCGGAGATATTTCCGTTGACTGAGTTTGTTCTGGTAAAAAATAACATTCGTCTAGTGAACTCCCCCTTGCCGGAAGTATTCCCGTTGACTGAGTCTGCTCAGGTAATGAATAACATTCGTCTAGTGAACTCCTCCTTGTCGGAGATATTCCCGTTGACTGAGTCTGTTCAGGTAAAGAATAACTTTCGTCTAGTGAACTCCTCCTTGCCGGAGATATTCTCGTTGACTGAGTCTGTTTAGGTAATGAATAACATTCGTCTAGTGAACTCCTCCTTGCCGGAAGTATTCCCGAGGAAACTTAAAAGTTTACAAATATTTTGAACAATTACCCAGACTTTGAACTTTTGTATCAAATTGATAGTTTTATTAATGGGACGGGTGAAGTTTTACCAGAAACAATAATATAGCACCCAAATTCAAATGCTGTACAGTGACCTCAGTTCATGTAGAAGGGACCTTTTCTGCTTATAAAAATGTACTAAGCGAACGGCGATAGAATTTTACTACTGAACATTTGGAAGAGCACCTGAATAGCATCCAAATGTAAACTAATTTGTAAACGGTACTCTTTTCTCCTCAAATAAATAATAAAAACTGCCTGTTGTATATATTTTTAAATAACATATAATTATTATACAATTATTTTGCATTATTTAATGCTACATATTTTTACACTTTTTATGCATATTTTGACATTTTCCATGCATATTTCGGGCTATTTATGTTGCATATAACCCGGTCTCTAGTCACAAGTCACTGTATTCCATGTTTGAGATATCTTTGTCAAAGGATTCAATCTCATAAGCAGCTTCTCATTTATTTATTTATCTATTTATTTTGTGTTTACAGAGTTCTTTCTGTATTACTTCTCTAAGTTGACGAGATTAATAAAATACGTTTATCATAATTCTGACAAATATTTTTATGCCGCTGCTTTATTGATAATTGCATTTCAAGAATTTTTTTTCAAAGATCCCTCTGCTTACTGCAACACATTCTACAGTCACTTAGAATAGTAAATACATATTTTGAGAAGTCTTCCTCATATGCTGGTATGCGCTCTAAACACGAATGCTCTGCAGTGATGTTTTGTGTAATGGTAAATGGGGTTCCCTGTCATCATTCTATACAACTCCTGTTGTTGTGCAACGTATGTTTTGTAATAGTTTCAAGAAGTCGGTTGTTTCCCAATATAACTTAATTATACATGGTTTGAACCACGAAATGGAACATGTAGCTGCAATACAATCTATATTGAGATGTCTCTCTTATCCTTGTTGTTTTCTCCTGGTGTATTTCCAACAACTTACCAATGAAAGCGTCTGTTGTTGAAGTCACCATTGCCCAATAACCCTTAAGCATCTCCTCACGATCTTCTGCGGATAACTTTCCTTTTATTCCTGCACACGTCCGTGACGTTAATGAACTATACCAAAATAGTTTGCGAGATTGTGCACGTGACTGATAAAAGTAATTTGAGATCGGCGATGCATGGTCCCCGGATAAACATAACGTTAAAGGTGCTGATAATTCGGTGTTAAAGTAAAGCAGGTTGAAAAAATGCCTTTAAAACTGCTGCCCGAGTATAGAAATATCGATTTTTAGCAGCTCGTTACTAGCGTTCTCAAAATTTAATGTCGCAAAAATCTGTAAAATCTCGAAATAATCACGTGACGCGATACTGGCACTTCACAAACTTATACCCGTTACTTCGACATTTCAATAAACAGACCATAAGTCTCCTATCTCAAATTACTTATTTAAGTAATCTACACATTCTGTGAAAACATTTCGGTATAGTTCATTAACACCCTGTATATATGTACTATATTGTGTCGTTCTCCGTCTAGGAGTAACATGCAAGTCTCTGGCTCCCAAGGTCGGAGGTTCAATCCCGGGACGATGAATTTTTTCGGGCGCAAGTTAAGTTCGGCCCGAAAAAAAGAAGAAAAAGGTCAAGCCTAATAAAGAGGTTTCTGAGTAAACTAGCGGTCTCTCAGACCACGTAGAATAGGATGTTAAGAACCGCAGCAGTCCATAAATAAAACGCAACTTTTTCAGTTTTATTCCATGCTGTTTTTATTTTTCTCTGATTTTTCTTGTGCCTCCCATTATTCCGCGTATTTCCCAGAATTTGTTTCGAAATTTGGGTCTGAGCTTTTTCTACTAATCCGTTGGGACTATTTTTCTATTCTTGTACTTTAATTGTTACTTCAACTCGGATTCAGATGTATTAATCATTCATGTCCAGTAAAATTAATTTTTCAGTTTCTCTCGCATTGATTTACATGTAGACGCTAACACAACAATCACAACTTAGGCCGTGTATAAGATAAGAGTGTAAGTGTGTCTTGCCGGTAGCCGCAGTCTTGATCGCAGGCACCATGACTTTAGCACGTGAAGAGCGGTAGCACTAACTTGAAGCGACTGGAAACTTCTATAGACTTATCGACAGTTATAAACGAAAGAGTTATCACAAAGGTAACACTGCTCTAAGCTGGTGACGTTACTTCCCGTCCATTGTTGGAGGAGACAGCAATTGCGATACATTGAGGGACGAGAGAAAGTTGTACTGCAGAATTGCTGTGAGAGCCTCGGAATAAAGACTTCATGTTTTGTAATCGGTTTGTAGTAAATAGAACTTTATTTTCTCACAAATTAATCAGTCGATTAATGCATCTTTTTGCACCATGTTCACACTGTGTAGACAAGACATTGCATTCCACCGAACAATGTGATATGGAGATTTCATTGGGAATAGACGCCTCTGGTCCCTGGATAAAAGAAACTTGGGAAAAGGGTTTGTGTATGGGTGTTTTCCTGTGTGTGTCCGAAAAATTGGCCAAATACTAAACATAGTATTTAATTTAAGCATATTCCAAGATTGGAACCCAACATTTTTCAAGAAAATCCCTCTATCCTTTACTTGGAAAAACTTTTGAAAAGTTTGATTTTTTTCCTTCAAAAATGACTCTTAGCGATATTGATTAAAATGTTTAAGACATTTTAATGACAAAATGTATATTTTCTAGGAATATCCTCTGAAGCCCTATTCACTCTGGATGACGTTAGCATAACAGGTAGACCGTAAGAGACGGACAGAAACTTACTAGTGACAAAAACGTAGATCTTGTTAAAACACACAATTTATGGAATATAAATTTTTATGGAGATTTCCATTTCCGAGATATCCCTTGTTTTTGGTTTAGGTTTCTCAATACATACTTCTCTCAAATGTAAAGGTGTCATTTGTTTTTCTTTGTTTTTCCTGGCCATGCAAAGACAATTTAATTTTAATGTTAACACATAGCAACCACCTCTTTAAAGACTTCACTATCGCTTAGTGTATACACTTACTTCCCTTATACCTACAGGAAATGCGTAATAAGAGTGATTTCTTTTAATGTTTATCTCGAGTAGCATAAAGAAAATAGGTTATATTAAGAATAGTTTGTTTAAAATAGGTGCAGAAGCTCATGTGAATGGAACACATCAATTTTTTCAATATTGCTACGTTTTAAGAACATGTAAAAGATACGTGCTCCAGGTTTATATTTTGCTTGTGTTAGTTCTTTGTGTTTCACTTTAAGAAAGAAGTCGACCTAAGGATAGCGAGTTTCAAGGATTATCGAAAATAGCATGCAATTGGTCATCATTATTGTTCCTGAATTGCTGATTGGTTTTAAATGTGAAGAACTTGCTGCAGCGGTCAGCTCGTGTCTCATCTGTGTGTTACTCAGTTATCTAATGTTCTCTATGTCACTTTCCCTTTCTTAGTGTATTTCTATACCAACTTTCATAAATTTTCGTATAATACCAAAGCAAATTTTCGCCAACGTTTTCTTCTCGTTTTTTGGTACTTAATCTATATATGAAATTAAACTTCATACTTTTGTTTATTTATTGTCTCAGGAAGCACTGTGATGCTGACAACAGGTCGCCCGCAGAAATCTCGTATGCCAGCAATACAGTGCAAATTGCTGAGGAGATGGAAATGAGGTGTCAGAGAGGGAAAACAGCAAAGAAAGAGATGGAATGCTCATTAGGATAATTTGCAGTGTTAGCCGGCGGATAAGGAAGGACAAATGAATGCGCAATGGCGGATATTCACTTTAATTGAAACAAGTGACTGTAGCGAAAGTTGGGGAGACATTGACATTTGTAAGTCAGCTCCGAGGACCAGCGCGTCATTTCAACTTTATTTGTTTGTTTATTTATTCTTTTGGCTGAGGCACTCCATTTTTCTTACACTCAACTTCTGGGTTGCTTTTATTAATGTCGCATACTGCATTAAGAAACTGATTGTATTAAAATACAAATAAATAGTTTGTGTGCGCGGACAAATTTGGTTTTGCATTGGCTTATGAAAATGCGTTGTGTGTTACATTTTCACAGTTTCAAAGGTGACGTCGTCTATCATGTTTGTATTTTTAATTGTGTTATGATACGTACTAGTAATTTTATGATACACACACAATTGGCAAGGAGCAGTACAAAACATTCCTCAGGAAGCACAAAGTTATTTATAATTATATAAACATGAACCTTCATTAACTTAGATTGTAAAAACCACATTTAAAGGATTTATTTATAGTATTTTGAAATAGTTTCATTAACATTTAAAAATTGTTTAAGACAAAAGTTGATTAAATTGCATGTATGACAGAATAGCATAATAGTAAAAGCAGGCCAAAATAAATTTATTGAAACTATATTTCTGTGGTAAGGTTTTTTTTCTTAAATAAATATGAAGTTGTATACATTTAAAAGCACCAACATTGTCAGATTATTCGAGATATTCTTTAACAATATCCCAATTTGTATATTTAATTTTATTATATTACAAATTACATATTTCCTTTCATGTTATCCATTTCTATAGTAAAATAAATTTTAATGCTAAAAAAAAAAGATAAGGTTTAGAAGATGAAACTTGTTTCATTGATTAAGAAAAGTAATTAATATGGTGCTCTAATGTTACTCTAACATCTAAATGGAATCGGAAATGCATAGGTACATACTAGGTAAGTATTTTTCAATAAACGAACATTATTTTAAAAGGAAAAATCCCTCTTTACGATATGATTGTTTGTGCAACTCCATGAATACATGATATGTGCTGAAATATCAACATGAAACATGTATTTGCTGACTTCTAGCCGGCTGAATAATGTTTCTATAATGCCAAAGACAAATGCCAGTATATAATATGTGCTCCTTGGATTCTAATCTCCATAATAACAAACCTTTTTCTGAGTATTAGTCTTCCGTTGTAAAGAAACTGCTTTAACTAATCTATGTTGCTATCTGTGTACATGTTTATATCCTTGAGAAAGTTGTAAGCTTAAACTAAAAACAAAAATGGTTTTGAAGTAGTGTTGCAATGTCTACCTCACATTCAACATGCCAGGAAGGTTGTTCAAAGCAACTGATCACTTTGTATGTGTTACATTCTTTAAGAATGGAAACGTAATAGGAAACCAATAAATCATACAAAAGTTTTACTGCAGGCAAAATATTGTTAAAATATAGCGGTTATGTGAAATTACTCTTTTTCAGGGCATTAAACTATTGTATATGTTAGTGTTTGAGATTTCTGTGCGCCAAATATAATACTTTAAGTCAAGGGTTTCTGTTTCTATCACAGAAATGCTCAATCATTTTAATAACGTCCACTTGCTCGTATCTAATATACAGCTGGGTATTGCTTCTCTTATACAGATTAATTAATAGCACAAACCGAATGTATAACAAGCTCCAGCAAATAAGGCGTGTGCGAGATGTATTGTTGAAAACGTGTGGTCATGAGCCGCCACTCACATCTTTACTTGTGTTTAAAGTATGAAACCCTGACAATTTGAACAAAAATAATGAACAGTTAAAAATCTATTTTTATCACAATAAAATAATATGAATTCTAAGGTTTAAGCAAATATTTGGACGTTTAACATTCACTTGCTTCTTAACAGACATTCAAACTTTAGACCTGGTTTTTCACAAACTAATTCCTGACACTTTCCCAAGCTCAAAGTGCTCCACATGATGCAATGTTTCCCTAATTTATTCAAAATATTTATAATGCCTCTGAAATGTATGTTTTCGAAATAATACTCCAATTTTGAAACATCAATCAATGAATTTTAAAAAATCAAGGGGTTTAGAGGTACAAAAAACCACATTTTACACATAATTAGATTTAACATAACACTTATGATATGACAAATCCATTGAAAATTAATTTACTATAGAACTTGAATTTATTATGTAACCATTTTTAAAATACATCTCTTGGCTAATTTCTATTAGAACAATGAATTTAGAAAATAAAAATGATCGTTTAAATCACATTGGCTGTCCCAGAAGTAGCCAACCTGACGTATAGATAGCGGTTGTTGTTTCAAACAATAACAGTGGTAAAAAGTAGCAACCTTAGAAAACTGAAGTTTGAAGGTTTTACCTTGTTTAGCAGCCATCAATAGTGATTGCTCTCGGCGAATAGGATGTTTCAGTCGACCATTATCGCCATGGCCAAAGCAATGAGTTAAACTTCGAATTGCTTCCTTATGCATCCTGTTTATCAGATTAAGGCCCCCCCCTGATTTTTCCCCCCCAAACTTTAAGAAATGGCTTGATGGTAGATTTGCTAGAATGAAGAGGTGGAGTGTGCAGTTGATGGGTAATTTGATAGTTCTCACTATAAACAGGGTATCGAAACTATTGAACATCGCTGGGAAAAGTGTATCGAGCTGTAAGCAGACTATGTAGAGAAATAGAGATGTTTTTGTGGGAACTTCTGGTACAGCTCTGGTACATACAAGCTGACACATGAAAACTCTCAGTGCAAATGTCAATAAAGTGTGTCGAACTGTAAGCAGACTATGTAGAGAAATAGAGATGTTTGTGTGGGAACTTCTGGGACAGCTCTGGTACATACAAGCTGACACATGAAAACTATGAGTGTAAATGTCAATAAAGTGTATCGAGCTGTAAGCAGACTATGTAGAGAAATAGAGATGTTTTTGTGGGAACTTCCGGGACAGCTCTCATACATACAAGCTGACACATGAAAACTATCAATGCAAATGTCAATAAAGTGTATCGAGCTGTAAGCAGACTATGTAGAGAAATAGAGATGTTTTTGTGGGAACTTCTGGGACAGCTCTGGTACATACAAGCTGACACATGAAAACTCTCAGTGCAAATGTCAATAAAGTGTGTCGAACTGTAAGCAGACTATGTAGAGAAATAGAGATGTTTGTGTGGGAACTTCTGGGACAGCTCTGGTACATACAAGCTGACACATGAAAACTATCAATGCAAATGTCAATAAAGTGTGTCGAACTGTAAGCAGACTATGTAGAGAAATAGAGATGTTTGTGTGGGAACTTCTGGGACAGCTCTGGTACATACAAGCTGACACATGAAAACTCTCAGTGCAAATACCTGGAACAAACGTCAATAAAGTGATGTGTATTTTCGAAATTTCACAGATGCATCTAACGTGCTGCGCACTTAGAAACGGTCCGCGATGTGCTCTTGTTTACAAAACCGATTGTATTGGAACCAAACACGGCGGATCGCTCCACAACTAACATATATTTGAGATAGGTTATGTGTTTTGATGAGATCTACATTTTTGTCTGTAGTTTTTTCTTGCTGTTTACCAGTCATACAAAAAAGGACTTAGCCCGCCTGGGTAGTAGCGTGACTGCTTCACATTCAAAAGGTCGTGAGTTCGAATCTCGCTAAGGGTGAGTTACCCGGATAAGGTTTTTTTCGGGGTTTCCCTTACCCTAAGAAGACAAATGTCAAGTAACTTTAAGCTCCATGAGCTCCGAGATCACTTGAGCATCATTTCACTAATTTCATTCATCGTCCGATATGACCAACCAGGTTAAAGGACATTAAACTACAAAAAAAAAAAAAAAAAAAAAAAAAACCTTTAGAACTACTCCAGAAATTCAGATAATACATTTTATTTGTCATGTTGTCTTTAATCAAAATCGTTACCGCCACTTTTTATAAAATTTCGAAAAATGTTGCATGTAACGGGTGGTTTGAGGTGAGGAGCTTTTGTGAAGATCACCATGTGGCATCTTCTAAAGACACTGAACTTAAATTCCAATAGACAGACTTTTCGATTTTAAGCTATACTTCCACAGACACATATAGACACCAACCTTTTTCTATTGTTTTAACTAGGGTCCTGAAAATATGCATTTGCTGGGAAATCTCGGCATCGATTTTTGGGTGAAATACAATACCTTCTTTACTAATATATATCTTGCATATGTGGCAGAAAAGGTAAAAAGTATATAATTTTTAAAATGTATTTTCAGACCCAAAATTTTTAATCAAATTAGTAAAACATTACATCGCGTGGAGCAATTAAGCATAGAAAATGCTAAACACAGTTTTGCGAGAAAAGACTAATTTGGGCGTGTCTATGAACAAGCACACCTCTAACCATACTCAGTTTCAGTAAATGATACCTAGCATAAACGCGCTAAGTGGAAATGTGTATTTTTTGTAAAGTTTAGAATTTATATTGTCGGATAATGGAAATACGACTTTTTACATTATTTGCTGCATTAGCTTAAATGCAGTATTAATATAGTTATGCTCAACTCAAAAATAGAGCAATTAATTAAGACTATGCCGGTATACTGAATCTAGTAGGTTAATTGCCAATAACAGAAATTATACCACGTGATATGAGTGGATTGAGTAGTTAACATTTTGCAGTTAAAAGTAGATTAGAATATTTAGTAATATGTACATATATATTTACTGACATTTTTTATTTTATTGGAAATGATGGAAAAGTTATTGTTTCCCACCTTCTTGAATTTGAAGTAAAGGAGAAGGTGTTGGGAGTTTTAGATATTGGTGCATATCCTCAGTGTAATGTGCTTGTTGGGTTGATGTTCCTCATGTATCAGCGCGAGCAACACAACTCACATTAATGAATTATATATATTTAATAATTTGTATATGTTTATTTTCTCTGCTATGAACATATAGAAATAAAATGATATACAATTTCATGGCACCAAAATCGGGCAAGTGTTCCAATTTTTTATCATTTATTTACACATTTAAAACATTTCTTACATCCAAATAAATTTATGTGATACTACTAAAAATCACTCACCAAAACATTCTTAAAATAACCAAGTTAACATTAACTAAAATTATGTACCTATAAATTACATATAACTTGTGGGAACCGAGTGAGTTCTGCGGATTGGTAACTAGCCAATCCTGCATTTTTTCAGACGATGCGAAATGCAAGCGTTTTAACACCACATTCACCAGCTCGCTGATTAGTGTTTTAAGTGCTCTAGTAGCGCAAAGGGTAACGTGCGTCAAAGTCATAGTGAAAGTCGGTAGTTCGAATCACGACTACAAATGAATGGGTTTCTTGTTCACTCTTGTCCATGTTTCGAGGACGTTCTAGCAAATTATGTTTTCTTTTCGAATGAAGCAGCAAGTAGATTTGCCTATACGTGTACACTAATTTCGTCTTCACTGTACAACAATGTTTTCGAATAGAGAGCATGTGGGTATACGTGGAAGCGCAGCGGAATGTAACGGAGAGATAGCGTCCATATCGACAGACGTTTCCGCAGAGTACACACGTTTTTGCGAACCGCCTTCTGGAGTCTGTAACAGTGCACAAGACCACGCCCATCTGTGACCAAACAGCCCTGGGTCATGTGGGTATACGTGGAAGCGCAGCGGAATGTAACGGAGAGATAGCGTCCATATCGACAGACGTTTCCGCAGAGTACACACGTTTTTGCGAACCGCCTTCTGGAGTCTGTAACAGTGCACAAGACCACGCCCATCTGTGACCAAACAGCCCCGGGTCATGTGGCTATATCATTCACTGTGCGAGGGCCACTGACAGGCATTTCAATATTGCCAATCTTCCGCGTGGAGAGTACTATAACATTCAAATTTTCATGCTCCTCATCTTCCGCTATACCAGGAGTTACTGCTGCCGGGGAGTGACGTTCGCTAGGTGGAACATACGACAAACTGAGTCAATATTTTTGGCAACTTGCTATTTACAGACGAAGCAAAGTTTCCCATCACAGAGCATGGAAATCGCCACAAAATGCATTACTGGAGCACTGTAAACCCTCAATGGACCTTACAAGTCCGAGGGGGTCTCAAGTTTGTTCTACAATCTTCGGAGGTCACCTAATGGGCCCGTAATTTTAGGATGGACAACTCGTTGGGAATCCCTACATACACTCCCTGCAACACTGGCTATGGATGAAATGGCATTGCAGACAGCATGTGGTACCAACATGATGGGATGCCAGCTCATTCGGCCAGTCATTTAACGGCTTATCTAAATGCCACCGGCCTTGAGGGGTGACCTATAGGGTGGCCAGCACGCGTAGCATATTTAACCTCCTCAGATATCTTCTTATGGGGTTATCTTAGGGACATCGTGTACCACAATACCTTAGGGAAAGCCAACCCGTACACTGTTGCACTACGAGAGTTTTCCCACAAACGATGCACTGGACAGTGTTTACCTGTAAAACTCCAGGGCTGCATAACTATTCAGTCCACAGGCTGAGATCACTTAACCTGGTGAGGTATATATAACACATAACTCCATGGCACGACAGCTCACAAGGAACCTCGGCCTGCCGTGCGGCCGCTGCGTCCACCATCTCGGTCCATGACAGACGTCATGAATGGGATGCAGTATTGGAGAGTGAGACGTGGTCACGGCCTCAATCCCCCGGCCGGTTAATGAGGTCCTCATGACCTGGAGCCGCTTTCTCCATCAAGTAACTCCTCAATGGCCACCCCCAGGGACATCACGAGGCAGAGTGCACACCAGACAGGTCTCCCAGCAGACACACACATACACACGCGCGCGCAGACACAAACACACAATTTCAGGGTTTCCCAGAATTCAATCACATAAATTATCAGGACTATAGACGGGTCCCATATAAACAGTTTGAGATAGGGAACGTGTTGTCCCTTTTGCCAAATGTGAAAGTTATCATATGTTTTCTGGATTGCACAACAACAACAACCTAAACTAAAAGAATGTGGACGTGTGTGTCCCATTTTCATTCAGAGTACCTCATTTTTATGCCAGTAGCTGACGGAATGGAGTATTGGTGCTCAATGCACAGGATATTTAAAATTACCTGTTCTTTGACAGTATGGTGATAACACTTGGGTCTATTAGCGGGAACGCTCCGCTCTAGCACTGGCGACTGAGTCCGTATCGAGCTGGGCATCGAGTTTCACGATACAAAGATCGGACCACTCTGAAATTTCTCTTTTTTAATTTTCTTGTTCTTTCTCGAGCGGGAACATTCCTAAAGCAAGACGAACCCTCAAATACAGATTACGCAGACACCATTCAAAGTATTTTGAAAGCAGCCATCAATATTAAATGCAGTATTGTTTTCAAAGGACCTGCGTAGATAAAAGGGTTACGTTTGTTGAAAACATATACGTAATATGCGCTTAGAAACTTAGTGTAAACTGTGTTTTGAGGTGAAATAAAAAAACCTGAATGTTGTTCAGAATTGAAGAGCGGTACTTTGAATTTATCCGTATGTGGATATTATGCCACTTGAGCTGCTGTAACCCCTATAAGAAAGTGTTTCTTGTCCACAATTTTCTGCATGTGGTCACTGTGAGAGCCATGTGTTCGTATTCATCATGTGAAGACAAGAATTTGTTGGAGCGCGGTGCGAGAAGGATCACACAGACATCCTCAGCTAGTGCTCGTGGTCTCGGGCTTTGTGCTTCGTGGCACAGGGGATCGCGAGTTCGAGTCCCGCCTTGGGCAGGCTCTTATATATCAGAAGCAAAAACGGCAATCAAATGGAAAAAACAAAGGCTATGTTGGGAGAATGGAAAAAAAAGGAAAAAGAAGACGGAATACAGCGCGTAATGCCGACAAGACTCCGGAACTATATTTATCTATTAACAAAAAATCTGCGAACTTCTGAGCTGATATACTTTTTGGTGCCACGTGCAACCATTTCCCATTCTTCAGAACTTAGCTTACGAGATGCCCGCTGAGGCAGATGAACAATTGGTACGAACTTTATCTGCTTGGTGACAATCACAACACTCCTGGAACTTTTGATAAGGTGCGAGTTCATTTCTTTATAGGTTGTCACATCAAAAAATTCCTCTGGTGACCTGTTGTATTTTGTGCCTCGGATATTGTATTACTCCTCGAAGCCTCTTTCTATTTGCCCTTCATGTAAACATGAGCCCGTTGAATGCACGTTCCTGACTAGCACATAGTTCTTAATTAGTTGTATGAGGATACTTGTTTTACTGTATGGTTATGTTCATTTTTATTTCATTTGAAGTTCCTTTGACACAATGCTAACATTATATCGTAAATTTTTAACTGTATCTACAAAGGTAATGCGTATGGGATTGGTTGATGAGGGGTGAAATGGGTTGGTAGATGAGGGGTGAATTGGATTGGTTGATGAGAGGTGAATTGGATAGGTAGATGAGGGGTGAATTGGATTGGTTAATGAGGGGTGCATTGGATTGGTTGATGAGGGGTACATTGGATTGGTTGATGAGGGCTGAATTGGATAGGTTGATGAGGGGTGAACTGGATTGGTTGATGAGGGGTGAATTGGATAGGTAGATGAGGGGTGAATTGGATAGGTTGGTGAGGGGTGAATTGGATAGGTTGGTGAGGGGTGAATTGAATAGGTTGGTGAGGGGTGAATTGGATAGGTTGGTGAGGGGTGAATTGGATAGGTAGATGAGGGGTGAATTGGATTGGTTGATGAGGAGTGCATTGGATTGGTTGATGAGGGGTACATTGGATTGGTTGATGAGGGGTGAATTGGATAGGTTGATGAGGGGTAAACTGGATTGGTTGATGAGGGGTGAATTGTATAGGTAGATGAGGGGTGAATTGGATAGGTAGACGAGGGGTGAATTGGATAGGTTGGTGAGGGGTGAATTGAATAGGTTGATGAGGAGTGAATTGGATAGGTAGATGAAGAATGAATTGAATTGGATTGGTTGATGAGGAGTGAATTGGATAGGCTGAGGGGTGAATTGGATAGGTTGATGAGGGATGAATTGGATTGGTTGATGAGGAGTGAATTGGATAGGCTGAGGGGTGAATTGGATAGGTTGATGAGGGATGAATTGGATTGGTTGATGAGGAGTGAATTGGATTAGTTGATGAGGGGTGAATTGAGTAAAATTAAACTAAGGCCCTTCCTGCATAAGAAAAAAAGAAATGTTGCTCAAAATTCAACTTCAGTGTATGATACAGTGTATTTTAGAAATTCCTCGAGAGGTATGGAGAAGTGTATCCCTTCAGGTGTTCAATGCAAGTGTTATTAAAACGTTCTCCGTTGCACCTACATTCTAATCCCACTTTACATTTATTTTATTTGGTCAGCACAAATAAATCACATTGCGTAACGAAGCAAAATAGGAACGGCGATTATAAAATACAAATAAAGAAGTCTACATAAAAATAAAGACATGTATGGAAGATTTGACCCTCAACATCTTCACGCGATACCATAGGACTAACTAAAGCCCCTGTGTCTGTACTCTCCTTATCCGAGCGTTCCCCACTGGATCCACTGCGGTATGATCAGTGGCGTGCTAACCCTTAGCACGTGTTATGCTGTTGCAAATCCATCCATCCATCCATCCATCCATCCATCCATCCATCCATCCATCTTTCCGTCCGTCCGTCCGTCCATCCATCCAATTCTAAAATCAACATATATTAATGTAACTTCAAACACAATTAATTACATATGCGTATATGAATGTACACATATTATATCATTGATTCATTTAATTTTTAAATTTTATTTATTAATTTATGCTTGTTTATTTATTTTAATCTATACAATTTAAAACATTAAAAGTTTTAAATAAACATTTAAAAACAAATTATTAATAATAATTTATTATTCCTTATCTTTATAAACGTTTTGTAAATCTTCATTATTGATTAATTATTTACTTAATATTCATTCAATTTATATCCCTTATTATTTTCTTTAACGTTATTTATCTTTTCATATTTTACTCTGTATTTTTGTAAACTTGTTTATATTTAATTTAGTACTAACTAAAAAATAACACTTTTTAAACATTAAATATCATGCCTTATATTGGAATTCAGTACTAAATAAGTGGTATTAACTATAATAAATCTAAAACACTTCTAGCATTACCTTTTATTTTTGGCCGCCGGAACCAGCTGGCAATTATTGTACTCGTATCCAGTACATTTTTATATCTAATTAAACTTATATGTATATATATGAACAATAGTAGCAATTGTTTTAAATATATCTAACAAAAATTTTTTCTCTGTACTGCTTGTTGATAATCACACGGAATTATTGTAACCAAACGATGCCACAACCACATTTTCCACTTATTTCTTTTACCTTATTTATTATTTCCACGTGCATTACTCCTCTCTCTCTCTATAACATTTCACTCACTTAATTTACTTTTCATTTTACTGTTGGCTATAAATAAAAAGCAACAAATTAAAATCCATGACTTCACTCATTTTAAATAATTTCCCAAAAATGAATTTTCCCATTTTCATTTCCCAAAAATGAATAAACATTTAAAACCTTTAATTTGCAACTATAACTACTAAAGCTAAAATGAACTCAAATCGTTTATCTTGAAACACAAAGGACGCTATCACTCTCAGCTTCCTGTTCGCATTTATCTTCTCGCTGCGCCTTCTCTTATCTGCTTTCTCCCTAAAATTGCAATGCTGCATTTCTCTGTGCATAATAGGTAAATAATAAGTAGTCTGTGTTTGTCTGTGATCAGCATAGCTCAACAACGAAGAGTTCGCTAAACTTCAAACTTGATATTAAATTCAATAATTTTCCAGGATGCGACATGATCTTCAATAAAATGCCATACTCCAAACTACACTTTACATGAATCTTTTTCCAAGAAAGTTTAATTTTCTCAAAAATGGCTCTAACGATTTTATTTAAATATCACATGTTTATGATATTCTTATAGGAAATGGAATGAATATTGTGAACATCTTGAGAATGGCTTCTGAGATCTGTTCATTTGAATGTCTTTTAAGAGATAGACAAATATGTTACTATACTAAATTTGTAGGTATCGTTAAAACAGACAACTTGTGTCCTTATTTTTTTAATTTTTATTTACTTTTTAATAGATTTAACTCTATATGAGGTATTCCTAGCTATTGCTTTGAATTTTAATGTATTTAGCATTTCAAAATGGAGCATCGTTATAATTGCTCTTTCTGTCAGTCAAACAGAGAGAACGGAATGCCAGTACATCACCTACACATGAGCTCTTAAAAGATACGACTGTCGCTTTAGCCTAGTGTATCCTTCATTCCCGCGTATCTTAAAGGTATCTTTGGAAATGTTTATTTCTATATATGTGAATTAGATAGAAAATGTAATATAACTTTATCTATACTCTAACAAACTATTCTTACAAAATCCTATTCTTCCATCTACTTAATTCTTATCAAGATAAACATTAGCAAATATGTTTCTATTAGAAAATTGCTTCCTTGTACAAAGACAGTGAAGAAATACAATAACTAAAAGCAATAGTCAGCTGTTATAAAACCTATTCGTTGTGCGATAGAATTCTAATTTCTTTCGCTTTTCTAGAGCAGCATTAAAATATGAATAAAGAGAAGTATTGGAACATTTAAACCCTGACAAACAATATCTCGGAAACGTTAGCTCCACCAAAATAGTTTTTGTTTCACAAACATTTGTGTTTGGTAGTATATGTATTGTTTTTCAGTAAGTTTTTGTCTGTTTATTCCGGTATCATTATTAAGAAAAGATAATTCGGAATGAACAGGACTTCCGAAAATAGCTCCAGAAAATTTAAGATATTCATATTATTTCTCACGTAAATATCTTTAATAGCTGTAGTATTTTAATCTAAATCCTTGGTTATTTTTGAGAATCAAAAGTTTGGAATATTTTTTCATTCAAAGTGTAGTTTCGTGTGGGAGAGGGGAATGTTATAACTTTGGAAGTTAAATATTGGGTTTGATATTTAAACGGCTTTTCGTTTTTAGATAATGTTGCTCACAGACTTTCATACACACACACACACACACACACACACACACACACACACACACACACAAACACAAACATGGTGTAACTACGCCCTGCGGCCGAAATTGCCGAACGGCCTTCTTCGTAACTGATAACTGATAGTTGACATCCATTGCTACACCTGTGCGAGTGGATACCTGTTCTGTCGAAGCCCGTATCGTTACACCTGCGGTGGTTTTCCACATGCGAATGTTTCTGAAAATTGCCTATAACGTGATCAACAGATATAGAAAGGGGAACGAAGTCAGAGTGCAGTTTTGCGCGCGAGGTTTGATGGGAAATTTGTAGCGAGCAGTAATCGTCGCCGCAGTGAACGTGGAAAAGAAACTCTACAGCAGAATTGTCAGAAAGACAGTTATTTGTAGTCAGTTTATGGAAGAAACAAAGAACTATTGGAAACTGAGAGAGGTTCTGTTACAAATGCACAGACAAATCTGCTTTATTTGGACTCAAGGTTCCTAAAACGTGTATTTGAATTGGAACCTCGGAATACATTTTTGAGAGGAATGTAATAACGCCTTCTCCACATATGTAAGAACAGTTTGCTGCAGATAGGTAGAGAAAGTCATGTAAATGTAACACATCAGATGTTTACAATAAGGTTTATACTAATTAGCACTGTTCTATGACACTAACCTATGATGCACATAGGGAATCAGTTCTTTATTTTGTATGACCTATATACAAAAGAAAGGTTAAATCACGCTAACGCCTGTGTTTGACAATGAACTTTCTACGACCGGATGATGGAGTCACGAAGCTGACACTTGCTCGAGGTCTCAACACTGAATTATAACACAAACGCAGCACGCATTTCATCTTGCTGGATTTATTACGGACGGTTATGGGCTTATTACTTTCTTAAGGAAGACAAAAGCATCCGTCATGCGTGCGCACTCGCCCACAGAGCCTCATGCGGAGAGCGAGGTTACTAGCAACATATCCGTAAGGGGCAAGCTCTTGTGTTGGTCACAAGGAAGATCTGATATACAGGCAGGCGCGTAATGTGTCTACCAATTTCAGTTGAGAAATAGAACTACTGAATAAAAGTGAAACAATATGCATTAGCATTTATAGATGTTACACTTACGTCAACACTATTTGAAAACGACGTCAGCCCAGTGGTCCCCATCTGCAGCTATGTATTCTTGAAATGTCTCCATGACACGTCGCGCCATCTCCCGTGGAATGGTATCCTTTAACTCATAATGGTTTGCAAACGGTGCAAGAATACTTTTACTTTCAATTGTCCCCACAGAAATGATTCCGGAACTGTTAAATCTGGAGATCGGGACGGCCAAGTTAAATCTCCAAAGCGGGAAGTCGTCGATTGTTGGAGAAAAACGTTGCTTTGAAATGGCATAGCACCATGGCGCTAAAACCAAAAGTTGTTCAACTGTCGGAATATTCAGTTAGTGTGTGACAAATAGAGACCAAGAATCCAAGTGCACCACAACATAAACTGTGGGTTTTGTTTGTTCTGAAACTCTGTGACGAAGGTCGCTTCAGCTGACTTGAACAGTTGCTTAAGCAGACGTCTGAGTCAAGTGCAGCTGCGTAACAATGGAGACTTCTACAGCTGCAATCCTTGTCTGTATCAGCCACAATCCATGGCGAATATTGTAGCCGTATATCTGATACAAGCGCATGCGCACCTCAAGTTGAACAGGAATACCAAGCATAACTGGTAGATACATTACGCGCCACCCTGTATAACATTCACAGCACTTTCTCTGCTCAGTAGCGCCTAATTATTATTCTACAAACTACACACCTTATTGCTCAAGTAATTTATATCACTTAGCTTATTATCCACGAACAAATAGTTTCTACCGAAACAATTAACGATAATGAACATTTCAGAAACTTTCTCCTAGATCAATAATAGTTCACACTTATTACTTTCTCTACCCTTATGTACAATGTACATGTAGATAGAGAAGATGTCTTAGTTCGCCAAAATTTCGAGATTTCACCGGAAATACATTTTTGAGAGATCCAGAATAACAAAAACATTTATAAACATGTCCGAGCGTGTGTGTGTGTGTGTGTGTGTGTGTGTGTGTGTGTGTGTGTGTTTGTTTTGTAGACAGCATACCTCAAAAAACATAACCCCGCAAACACCAATGTTGGTGTTTATGACCAGTATCTCGTAAGGATGCAACACGAACACCAATGTTGGTATTTATGAACAGTATCTAGTAAGGATGCAACACGAACACCAATGTTGGTATTTATGACCAGTATCTAGTAAGGATGCAACACGAACACCAATGTTGGTATTTATGACCAGTATCTCGTAAGGATGCAACATGAACACCAATGTTGGTATTTATGACCAGTATCTCCCAAGGATGCAACATGAACACCAATGTTGGTATTTATGACCAGTATCTCGTAAGGATGCAACACGAACACCAATGTTGGTATTTATGACCAGTATCTAGTAAGGATGCAACACGAACACCAATGTTGGTATTTATGACCAGTATCTCCCAAGGATGCAACATGAACACCAATGTTGGTATTTATGACCAGTATCTCCCAAGGATGCAACATGAACACCAATGTTGGTGTTTATGACCAGTATCTCATAAGGATGCAACATGAACACCAATGTTGGTATTTATGACCAGTATCTCCCAAGGATGCAACACGAACACCAATGTTGGTATTTATGACCAGTATCTCGTAAGGATGCAACACGAACACCAATGTTGGTATTTATGACCAAAATCTCGTAAGGATGCAACACGAACACCAATGTTGGTATTTATGACCAGTATCTCGTAAGGATGCAACACGAACACCAATGTTAGTATTTATGACCAGTATCTCCCAAGGATGCAACATGAACACCAATGTTGGTGTTTATGACCAGTATCTCCCAAGGATGCAACATGAACACCAATGTTGGTATTTATGACCAGTATCTCCCAAGGATGCAACACGAACACCAATGTTGGTATTTATGACCAGTATCTCGTAAGGATGCAACATGAACACCAATGTTGGTGTTTATGACCAGTATCTCCCAAGGATGCAACATGAACACCAATGTTGGTATTTATGACCAGTATCTCCCAAGGATGCAACACGAACACCAATGTTGGTATTTATGACCAGTATCTCGTAAGGATGCAACACGAACACCAATGTTGGTGTTTATGACCAGTATCTCCCAAGGATGCAACACGAACACCAATGTTGGTATTTATGACCAGTATCTCCCAAGGATGCAACATGAACACCAATGTTGGTGTTTATGACCAGTATCTCCCAAGGATGCAACATGAACACCAATGTTGGTATTTATGACCAGTATCTCCCAAGGATGCAACATGAACACCAATGTTGGTGTTTATGACCAGTATCTCCCAAGGATGCAACATGAACACCAATGTTGGTATTTGTGACCAGTATCTCCCAAGGATGCAACATGAACACCAATGTTGGTATTTATGACCAGTATCTCGTAAGGATGCAACACGAACACCAATGTTGGTGTTTATGACCAAAATCTCGTAAGGATGCAACATGAACACCAATGTTGGTATTTATGACCAGTATCTCGTAAGGATGCAACATGAACACCAATGTTGGTATTTATGACCAGTATCTCGTAAGGATGCAACATGAACACCAATGTTGGTGTTTATGACCAGTATCTCGTAAGGATGCAACATGAACACCAATGTTGGTGTTTATGACCAGTATCTCCCAAGGATGCAACACGAACACCAATGTTGGTATTTATGACCAGTATCTCCCAAGGATGCAACACGAACACCAATGTTGGTATTTATGACCAGTATCTCCCAAGGATGCAACATGAACACCAATGTTGGTATTTATGACCAGTATCTCCCAAGGATGCAACACGAACACCAATGTTGGTATTTATGACCAGTATCTCGTAAGGATGCAACACGAACACCAATGTTTGTATTTATGACCAGTATCTCCCAAGGATGCAACACGAACACCAATGTTGGTATTTATGACCAGTATCTCGTAAGGATGCAACACGAACACCAATGTTGGTGTTTATGACCAGTATCTCCCAAGGATGCAACACGAACACCAATGTTGGTATTTATGACCAGTATCTCGTAAGGATGCAACACGAACACCAATGTTGGTATTTATGACCAGTATCTCCCAAGGATGCAACACGAACACCAATGTTGGTATTTATGACCAGTATCTCGTAAGGATGCAACACGAACACCAATGTTGGTATTTATGACCAGTATCTCGTAAGGATGCAACATGAACACCAATGTTGGTATTTATGACCAGTATCTCGTAAGGATGCAACATGAACACCAATGTTGGTGTTTATGACCAGTATCTCGTAAGGATGCAACATGAACACCAATGTTGGTGTTTATGACCAGTATCTCCCAAGGATGCAACACGAAAACCAATGTTGGTGTTTATGACCAGTATCTCCCAAGGATGCAACATGAACACCAATGTTGGTATTTATGACCAGTATCTCGTAAGGATGCAACATGAACACCAATGTATGTGTTTATGACCAGTATCTCGTAAGGATGCAACATGAACACCAATGTTGGTATTTATGACCAGTATCTCGTAAGGATGCAACACGAACACCAATGTTGGTATTTATGACCAGTATCTCCCAAGGATGCAACATGAACACCAATGTTGGTATTTATGACCAGTATCTCGTAAGGATGCAACATGAACACCAATGTTGGTATTTATGACCAGTATCTCGTAAGGATGCAACACGAACACCAATGTTGGTATTTATGACCAGTATCTCCCAAGGATGCAACACGAACACCAATGTTGGTATTTATGACCAGTATCTCCCAAGGATGCAACATGAACACCAATGTTGGTGTTTATGACCAGTATCTCCCAAGGATGCAACACGAACACCAATGTTGGTATTTATGACCAGTATCTCGTAAGGATGCAACACGAACACCAATGTTGGTATTTATGACCAGTATCTCCCAAGGATGCAACATGAACACCAATGTTGGTATTTATGACCAAAATCTCGTAAGGATGCAACATGAACACCAATGTTGGTATTTATGACCAGTATCTCGTAAGGATGCAACACGAACACCAATGTTGTTATTTATGACCAGTATCTCCCAAGGATGCAACACGAACACCAATGTTGGTGTTTATGACCAGTATCTCCCAAGGATGCAACACGAACACCAATGTTGGTGTTTATGACCAGTATCTCGTAAGGATGCAACACGAACACCAATGTTGGTATTTATGACCAGTATCTCGTAAGGATGCAACACGAACACCAATGTTGGTGTTTATGACCAGTATCTCGTAAGGATGCAACACGAACACCAATGTTGGTGTTTATGACCAGTATCTCGTAAGGATGCAACACGAACACCAATGTTGGTGTTTATGACCAGTATCTCGTAAGGATGCAACACGAACACCAATGTTGGTGCTTATGACCAGAATCTCGTAAGGATGCAACACGAACACCAATGTTGGTATTTATGACCAGTATCTCGTAAGGATGCAACACGAACACCAATGTTGGTGTTTATGACCAGTATCTCCCAAGGATGCAACATGAACACCAATGTTGGTGTTTATGACCAGTATCTCCCAAGGATGCAACATGAACACCAATGTTGGTATTTATGACCAGTATCTCCCAAGGATGCAACATGAACACCAATGTTGGTGTTTATGACCAGTATCTCGTAAGGATGCAACATGAACACCAATGTTGGTGTTTATGACCAGTATCTCCCAAGGATGCAACATGAACACCAATGTTGGTGTTTATGACCAGTATCTCCCAAGGATGCAACATGAACACCAATGTTGGTATTTATGACCAGTATCTCGTAAGGATGCAACACGAACACCAATGTTGGTATTTATGACCAGTATCTCCCAAGGATGCAACATGAACACCAATGTTGGTGTTTATGACCAGTATCTCGTAAGGATGCAACATGAACACCAATGTTGGTGTTTATGACCAGTATCTCCCAAGGATGCAACACGAAGGTTTTCAAGATAATCCCCACCTCCAACTACACTTTAAGGAACACTTTTCGTAAATTTTGATTTTCACAGAAACAATTCAACAATTTTGATAATAATTTAAGATGTTTAAGATATTTTAATGACAAGATAAATTTACATGTTGAATTTTTTTGGAATAGCCACTGAAGACCTCTCGCTCTGGATATTTTGGTGTAACTGGTAAACCTAAGAGGGAGAGACAAAAACTTACGGCACAAAAAGTATAGATCTCGTTAAAACACGGGATTTCTACAGATCTACATTGGTATATCATATTCTGGATGAAGTTTGTTAAATTTGCATAACTTGTAAAATATACACAAATTTACAACACCAAAAATGTAGATCGTGTTAAAATACAGAATTTATACTTCTTTTCCGTAGAGTTGACCACTTTTAAGATGTTATTTGTTATTGATTTCAGTTTTAAAATACTTAAACCTTTCACACATGGGACTTTGGCACAAGAATATCAACCACATGACAGCCAGCTTTTACAAGATTTGACTATCGCTTTAACCTAGTGTATTCCCTTATTACCCTTTTTGCATACACGAAAGCAAGTAACAAGACCAATTCTGCTAATGTTTATCTTAATTAGCATGAAGAAGATAGAAGAATAAGCTTTTAGCAATAATTTGTTATCGAAAAGTACAGAAAGTCATGTAAATGGAACACATCATATTTTTAGAAAAAGGCCCGTTTGTCGAGTGTCTGTAAATATAACAACTCAAAAAACGAAAAATCGGTTAATTACCAAACTTGATACTTCAGTTCAGCATCTTGGCAAATAATATATATATATATATATATATATATATATATATATATATATATATATATATGGAAAGTTATCTTCAAACTGAACGACTTTTGCATAACTGGTATACTGTAAGCGATAGACTATACAAAAGTCTGATGAGTTACACTCACATGACTTTCTCTATTATAAAACAGACTTCTTACAAAAGATTATTCTTCTTTCTACACAATGCTAATCGAGATAAACATTAGCAGAATGTTCTTATTACTTAGTTCCTTATAAGTAGAAGGCAACTAAAGGAATGTGCTATGTTAAAGTGATAGTCAAATGTTTTAAAAGCTGTCGTTATGCGATTGTCGTGGCAAATCGCTTCTTTGCTTGGCCAGGAGTAGAACAAAAAAATAAAAACGGCACTTCCGTCTGAGAAAAGTATAAGTACTTGACAATTGAAACGAATAACAAGGAATACCTCGGAAACAGAACTGTACAACATAAAGGTATATGGCACTAACGAGATGTACACTGTTTGGGTAGTAAACTCTTGTCTATCTCTTATTGTTTACTGGTTATGCAAAAATCAACCAGTAAAAACTGCTCCTCAGAGGCTATTCTCAGAAAACTCAAAATATACATTTTATTTCTGTTGTGAATAACTTTAACACACAGTATTTTAATCAAAATCGTTACAGCTATTTTTGAGAAAAACAACATTTTGAAAAATTGTTTTATGTAAATGGTTTGCGTCGCTCCTTGGAACACCTGAATAACAAGTGTTCTGGTTTTGAGTGGCGGAGGGTATTCTTGAAAATGTTTGCGTCGCTCCTTGGAACACCTGGATAACAAGTGTTCTGGTTTTGAGTGGCGGAGGGTATTCTTGAAAATGTTTGCGTCGCTCCTTGGAACACCTGAATAACAAGTGTTCTGGTTTTGAGTGGCGGAGGGTATTCTTGAAAATGTTTGCGTCGCTTCTTGGAACACCTGAATAACAAGTGTTCTGGTTTTGAGTGGCGGAGAGTATTCTTGAAAATGTTTGCGTCGCTCCTTGGAACACCTGAATAACAAGTGTTCTAGTTTTGAGTGGCGGAGGGTATTCTTGAAAATGTTTGCGTCGCTCCTTGGAACACCTGAATAACAAGTGTTCTGGTTTTGAGTGACGGAGGGTATTCTTGAAAATGTTTGCGTCGCTCCTTGGAACACCTGAATAACAAGTGTTCTAGTTTTGAGTGGCGGAGGGTATTCTTGAAAATGTTTGCGTCGCTCCTTGGAACACCTGAATAACAAGTGTTCTGGTTTTGAGTGGCGGAGGGTATTCTTGAAAATGTTTGCGTCGCTTCTTGGAACACCTGAATAACAAGTGTTCTGGTTTTGAGTGGCGGAGGGTATTCTTGAAAATGTTTGCGTCGCTCCTTGGAACACCTGAATAACAAGTGTTCTGGTTTTGAGTGGCGGAGGGTATTCTTGAAAATGTTTGCGTCGCTCCTTGGAACACCTGAATAACAAGTGTTCTAGTTTTGAGTGGCGGAGGGTATTCTTGAAAATGTTTGCGTCGCTCCTTGGAACACCTGAATAACAAGTGTTCTGGTTTTGAGTGGCGGAGGGTATTCTTGAAAATGTTTGCGTCGCTTCTTGGAACACCTGAATAACAAGTGTTCTGGTTTTGAGTGGCGGAGGGTATTCTTGAAAATGTTTGCGTCGCTCCTTGGAACACCTGGATAACAAGTGTTCTGGTTTTGAGTGGCGGAGGGTATTCTTGAAAATGTTTGCGTCGCTCCTTGGAACACCTGAATAACAAGTGTTCTGGTTTTGAGTGGCGGAGGGTATTCTTGAAAATGTTTGCGTCGCTTCTTGGAACACCTGAATAACAAGTGTTCTGGTTTTGAGTGGCGGAGAGTATTCTTGAAAATGTTTGCGTCGCTCCTTGGAACACCTGAATAACAAGTGTTCTAGTTTTGAGTGGCGGAGGGTATTCTTGAAAATGTTTGCGTCGCTCCTTGGAACACCTGAATAACAAGTGTTCTGGTTTTGAGTGGCGGAGGGTATTCTTGAAAATGTTTGCGTCGCTCCTTGGAACACCTGAATAACAAGTGTTCTAGTTTTGAGTGGCGGAGGGTATTCTTGAAAATGTTTGCGTCGCTCCTTGGAACACCTGAATAACAAGTGTTCTGGTTTTGAGTGGCGGAGGGTATTCTTGAAAATGTTTGCGTCGCTTCTTGGAACACCTGAATAACAAGTGTTCTGGTTTTGAGTGGCGGAGGGTATTCTTGAAAATGTTTGCGTCGCTCCTTGGAACACCTGAATAACAAGTGTTCTGGTTTTGAGTGGCGGAGGGTATTCTTGAAAATGTTTGCGTCGCTCCTTGGAACACCTGAATAACAAGTGTTCTAGTTTTGAGTGGCGGAGGGTATTCTTGAAAATGTTTGCGTCGCTCCTTGGAACACCTGAATAACAAGTGTTCTGGTTTTGAGTGGCGGAGGGTATTCTTGAAAATGTTTGCGTCGCTTCTTGGAACACCTGAATAACAAGTGTTCTGGTTTTGAGTGGCGGAGGGTATTCTTGAAAATGTTTGCGTCGCTCCTTGGAACACCTGAATAACAAGTGTTCTAGTTTTGAGCTGTGCTGTCTGCAGACACACTCATGGACCTTTCACTAAACCTTTTTTTTTTTAATCCGTGAAAACTTGGTATGGAATTTTTGAAAGCAATATAATACCTTCTGTTTACAGCTTGTACTTGTAGAGAAAGTAAACATTAAAACACAATTTGTCAGATTCGCATTCTGTAGTGTTAACGATTTCCGAGATATTGCCTGTTCTGGATTTTCATTTTAAAACAGTTATACACAGGAAGTGCTCATTTTACAATATTTAACTATGCGTATATCCTAGTACATTCCCTACTACTTACAAGATCGTTTCTGCTAATATTTAACTATGCGCACATCCTAGTACATTCCCTTCTACTTACAAGATCGTTTCTGCTAATATTTAACTATCCGTATATTCTAGTACATTCCCTTCTACTTACAAGATCGTTTCTGCTAATATTTAACTATGCGTATATCCTAGTACATTCCCTTCTACTTACAAGATCGTTTCTGCTAATATTTAACTATGCGTATATCCTAGTACATTCCCTTCTACTTACAAGATCATTTTACAATATTTAACTATGCGTACATCCTAGTACATTCCCTTCTACTTACAAGATCGTTTCTGCTAATATTTAACTATGCGTACATCCTAGTACATCCCCTTCTACTTACAAGATCATTTTACAATATTTAACTATGCGTACATCCTAGTACATTCTCTTCCACTTACAATATCGTTTCTGCTAATATTTAACCATGCGTATATCCTAGTACATTCCCTTCTACTTATAAGATCGTTTCTGCTAATATTTAACTATGCGTACATTCCCTTCTACTTACAAGATCGTTTCTGCTAATATTTAACTATGCGTACATCCTAGTACATTCCCTTCTACTTATAAGATCGTTTCTGCTAATATTTAACTATGCGTATATCCTAGTACATTCCCTTCTACTTACAAGATCGTTTCTGCTAATATTTAACTATGCGTACATCCTAGTACATTCCCTTCTACTTACAAGATCGTTTCTGCTAATATTTAACTATGCGTATATCCTAGTACATTCCCTTCTACTTACAAGATCGTTTCTGCTAATATTTAACTATGCGTACATCCTAGTACATTCCCTTCTACTTATAAGCTCATTTCTACTAATATTTAACTATGCGTATATCCTAGTACATTCCCTTCTACTTATAAGCTCGTTTCTGCTAATATTTAACTATGCGTACATCCTAGTACATTCCCTTCTACTTACAAGATCGTTTCTGTTAATATTTAACTATGCGTACATCCTAGTACATTCCCTTCTACTTACAAGATCGTTTCTGCTAATATTTAACTATGCGTACATCCTAGTACATTCCCTTCTACTTACAAGATCGTTTCTGCTAATATTTAACTATGCGTACATCCTAGTACACTCCCTTCTACTTACAAGCTCGTTTCTGCTAATATTTAACTATGCGTACATCCTAGTACATTCCCTTCTACTTACAAGCTCGTTTCTGCTAATATTTAACTATGCGTACATCCTAGTACATTCCCTTCTACTTACAAGCTCGTTTCTGCTAATATTTAACTATGCGTACATCCTAGTACACTCCCTTCTACTTACAAGATCGTTTCTGCTAATATTTAACTATGCGTACATCCTAGTACATTCCCTTCTACTTACAAGATCGTTTCTGCTAATATTTAACTATCCGTATATTCTAGTACATTCCCTTCTACTTACAAGATCGTTTCTGCTAATATTTAACTATGCGTACATCCTAGTACATTCCCTTCTACTTACAAGATCGTTTCTGCTAATATTTAACTATGCGTACATCCTAGTACATTCCCTTCTACTTACAAGATCGTTTCTGCTAATATTTAACTATGCGTACATCCTAGTACATTCCCTTCTACTTACAAGATCGTTTCTGCTAATATTTAACTATGCGTACATCCTAGTACATCCCCTTCTACTTACAAGATCGTTTCTGCTAATATTTAACTATGCGTACATCCTAGTACACTCCCTTCTACTTATAAGATCGTTTCTGCTAATATTTAACTATGCGTACATCCTAGTACATTTCCTTCTACTTACAAGCTCGTTTCTGCTAATATTTAACTATGCGTACATCCTAGTACATTCCCTTCTACTTATAAGATCGTTTCTGCTAATATTTAACTATGCGTATATCCTAGTACATTCCCTTCTACTTACAAGATCGTTTCTGCTAATATTTAACTATGCGTACATCCTAGTACATTCCCTTCTACTTACAAGATCGTTTCTGCTAATATTTAACTATGCGTATATCCTAGTACATTCCCTTCTACTTACAAGATCGTTTCTGCTAATATTTAACTATGCGTATATCCTAGTACATTCCCTTCTACTTACAAGATCGTTTCTGCTAATATTTAACTATGCGTACATCCTAGTACATTCCCTTCTACTTACAAGATCGTTTCTGCTAATATTTAACTATGCGTACATCCTAGTACATTCCCTTCTACTTACAAGATCGTTTCTGCTAATATTTAACTATGCGTACATCCTAGTACATTCCCTTCTACTTATAAGATCGTTTCTGCTAATATTTAACTATGCGTACATCCTAGTACATTCCCTTCTACTTACAAGATCGTTTCTGCTAATATTTAACTATGCGTACATCCTAGTACACTCCCTTCTACTTACAAGCTCGTTTCTGCTAATATTTAACTATGTGTACATCCTAGTACATTCCCTTCTACTTACAAGCTCGTTTCTGCTAATATTTAACTATGCGTACATCCTAGTACATTCCCTTCTACTTACAAGCTCGTTTCTGCTAATATTTAACTATGCGTACATCCTAGTACACTCCCTTCTACTTACAAGATCGTTTCTGCTAATATTTAACTATGCGTACATCCTAGTACATTCCCTTCTACTTACAAGATCGTTTCTGCTAATATTTAACTATCCGTATATTCTAGTACATTCCCTTCTACTTACAAGATCGTTTCTGCTAATATTTAACTATGCGTATATCCTAGTACATTCCCTTCTACTTACAAGATCGTTTCTGCTAATATTTAACTATGCGTACATCCTAGTACATTCCCTTCTACTTACAAGATCGTTTCTGCTAATATTTAACTATGCGTACATCCTAGTACATTCCCTTCTACTTACAAGATCGTTTCTGCTAATATTTAACTATGCGTACATCCTAGTACATTCCCTTCTACTTATAAGATCGTTTCTGCTAATATTTAACTATGCGTACATCCTAGTACATTCCCTTCTACTTACAAGATCGTTTCTGCTAATATTTGTGTCGATAAAAGGGTAACTGCTTGTAAGAGTAGTTTGTTTGCGGAAGAGGCAGACAAAGGCATGTGAATGACCACATTAGATATGTTTATCTCTTCTACAAACAAATCTTAAAACTCTATTTTCTATCTATTTCGGAATCGTTTAATTAAACACTGCAGAACCGTTTTCGTGGTATATAGAAGATGATAGAGGAATCATACCTCACGTGACTTGCATTATGTTACCTGACACTTCAACTGGCACACAGCTCAACAAACAACAACGAAAATGTCACTATATATTTATTAACATACCTTGTGTGTAAAGTGATTAAAATGAAGAGAACTTCAGGACTCATGCGCAGAAGATTCAATATCGTAATTTCAGTGTAAATGTTTATAAACTAAATCTGTTTAACCTTTAAGAGCTTCACTTAACTGAATGGCACTAGAGTCCACAAGGTACCAAGGGTGCTGCATCCCCCATCTCGGCCTGAAGGCATCATTAAGTGCCGGTTGATGCGGTCTTCTCGATCTGGAACCGTTACTTCTCAATCTAGTAGCTCACCAATTGGCCATCAAGGACCTCACGAGGCTGAGTGCACCGCGGACCAGGGAGTACACATCACGCCGCTACCGGGAATCGGACCCAGGTCTCCCGCTTGGCAAGCTGCCGCACTAAGGAGACGACGCTTTGAAAACTTATATGAGATAAATTTCTTATATTTATGATACCAAAAATAATAATACTAATTATTCTACTTAACTAATTTTGAAATCAAAATAGCATAAAACCTCATTTTAAAAATAACAAATCTAAAGTATAGCAATGTAACTTTAATAATAAATATTCATGATGATAATAGTATTGTAATCCAAAGAGTTTGATTCATTTTAGAGGTAGTAAAAATAAGCAAAGAGTTGTTATGTAGATAGTGGTCTAAAATATTTTTGTCAGATACAATACTTCCGGCACCCCATTAGTAGATGACAGAGAAAGTTTAAACATCCTTTATCTCGGGAACAACACAACATTATCAACTGTACTTATAGTACTATATTGAACATAAGGCGTCGGTAATTCAAAAATATGACAAGTTATATAGATTATCGAGTTTGCGCTGCTGTTTTTAAACCTATTTTTATTAAGAGCAACGTTTATGACATTACATCAACAGTTAAATGTTATTCAGGTGTGTTCTTGATGATCAACGAGCGCATATTTAACTTTTTCAAATGAATTCCTTGAATATAGCAATATTCATAACTTCGGCGAAAAAATTAATGCATGCGCATTACTTATTTAATTATAGTTTTGGCCTTATTTATATATTTGTGTGTTTTATTAATTCGCAGACATTACGATATACCAGCGGAACTAATTTTATCTATATCATGGGAATTTTTCTACAAAACTGAAGCTGAGTCAAGCTTTATGGGGCCATTATCTCAAAAATATACCCTTAAGATCACTTTTGAGACAAAAATTAAAAAAAAGTTTTACTGTACTATTTTTTTCTCAGACTTCAACAGATCAACAACAGACGGGTTTATACTCTTTATGTAAAACAATCATTCAATATGACAATATAAAATGATGAATGTTTGGTTACAATAAAATGTACAATTTTGAATGAGTATTTTCTTTCTTGTCACAGCAGCAAATTAAATTGTATATAGACTCCAGGTCTAGGCACATAGTACAATGAACTTGTATGAAAACCGCCTTTTTAAATCCAGGCTATTGCTAAGCATTTCCCCTCATTTTTACCAGGGTCGGCTGATAAGTCCCGGGCCTCTCAATGAAAACAACATTTTAAAAAAATGCTTTATTTCTCAACATAATCTCCAGAAAGGCTAATACATTCGTCATATTGGTGTTCTAATTTAATTAAACCATCTCTGTAGTGCGATTTATCAAGGTCCTCAAAATAGTTGTCTATCGCATCAATGACCTCCTCGTTGCTTTGAAATCTTCCTCCTCCAAGAAATGTTTTGAGGTTTGGGAACAGGTGGTAGTCACTGGGTGCTAGATCTGGTGAATAGAGTGGATGTTCAAGCAATTCCAACTTTAATTCGCACATTTGTTGAGGTTTGGGAACAGGGGGTAGTCACTGGGTGCTAGATCTGGTGAATAGAGTGGATGTTCAAGCAATTCCAACTTTAATTCGCACATTTGTTGAGGTTTGGGAACAGGTGGTAGTCACTGGGTGCTAGATCTGGTGAATAGAGTGGATGTTCAAGCAATTCCAACTTTAATTCGCACATTTGTTGAGGTTTGGGAACAGGTGGTAGTCACTGGGTGCTAGATCTGGTGAATAGAGTGGATGTTCAAGCAATTCCAACTTTAATTCGCACATTTTACCCATTTCAATGACTGAACGATGGGCCGAAGCATTGCTGTGATGAAAATGAGGTATTTTTCTTTTCACCTCATCACTCAAACGTTGCAGTAAGCTTGCGTAGTAGTCACCAGTGATACTTTTACACTTTTCCAAGTAATCAATAAAAATAATTTCCTGTGCATCCCAGAAATCACTCGCCATAACCTTGTTACCTGACAAAATTGACTTTGTCTTTTTTGTAATTGGTTCACCTGGCGCAATCCACTGTTTTGACCGTGATTTACTTTCTGGAGTGTAGTGATGTATCAAAGTTTCATCCATGGTAATAAGCCGTCTCAAAAATGCACTGGGATTTTTACCGTAGAGCTCCACGTTCTTAACAGAAACAGTTTTTCTGTTTTTTAATCAGGTGTCAACAAACGCGGCACCCATCTTGCACTGACCTTGTGAAAGCCCAAAACATTACTTCAAATATTACCTGCGCGTTCTTTTGATCTGTTTACTGCCTCTGCTATCTCAAAAAAATTTTAATCTGCGGTCTTCCAGTACTAAACGATGTTTTTTCAATGATCTCTGGAGTTGTCACTTCTACAGGCGTCCAGAGCGAGGCTCATCACTAGTGCTCGTACGTCCCATTTTAAACTGTGCAACCCACCTTTTAATCGTTGAATATGAAGGGACAGAGTCTTTCAATGTACTGTCCATTTCCTCCTTTATTTCTTTAGGCGTTAAGCCTTTCAAATGGAAGTATTTAATCACTGCTCGTTTTTCCAAATCTTCCATTTTCGTGAAAAATCTAAAGTTGTCTTGTTTAAAATGCTGTCATTGGAAAACTAAACAAGCTACTGACCTGTAACTACGGATACAAGCTAGTCTAGAGTTAAACTATACGATGCTACCGTCTAACTGCATAGTGGCGCCATATCTGTGTAAGGCACGGGACTTATCAGCCCACCTTCGTATTTTCTCTACACGTAGGTACTATGCACATAGGTATAGAGAAGGTATTGTATTACACCCAAAAATTCGATACAGAGATTTAATTGGAAATACCTGTTTTGGGTCCCCCTGAATAAAAAAGATGCATGTGTGTGTGTGTGTGTGTTTGCCTATGTTTGCTCAAAAACAATGCAGATATTGTAAAGAAATAGACACACCAGAACACACTATTTTATTATGTAAAAGATGGAACGCCATAAGAACAAAAACCTTAAACGTTATTGAAATGGAATTATCACCAGACAATATAATACAAAATATGATACACAAAAAAGAAATATGGTACCTCATTACAGGAATGGTTAAGAACATCCTACAAGCTAAGGAAAAAGATGAAGGATAAACTTGAATGCTGCACTGTGAAGAAATGCTGACAGGCGGTTCCGCAGCGCTGCAGGAGACGGAGGTGGTTTTTAGTCGGTAAGAGTCCGACACACCAGGGCCAGATATCTACAATACATCCTGCATTACGCAGAGAATCAATAAAGTTTACATCAACATTGCACTTATGTTTCAGGACATGTGGGCAATTAACATTTTAATTTCCTTTGCGGACACACATTTGGTCTAAAAATTATGATTTTGTGATTCTGCCATTGAGGTATTCTTATCTAAAGAAAGACATTTTAACAGGTGCGTTTCAGTTTCCTATTCTATCCATTAATTAATTTATTGTTCATTAAGTCAATGGTTGTTAAACAATGGTTCTATCTTAGAAAAAACCATTATAAGTATTTAAGTTGGGCACACTTGAGGATCAAGGGAAGTCACTCCAAACGCAAAGTTTACGTTAATGTTTTATATTATTTTATATTACGAAAACTATCTTTACATTTTGAGTAATAGCTCATAATCTTACGACGAATAAATCCTGCATTGTGCATTTATTTTTGAAAGTTTTCTTCACCGAAATATTCGTCTGTTAAATTTTAACCCGTTTATTTTTATATATCGCTTGTGATGTCTTCTCTATCTTTTGTTTCTTAAGATTTCGTGGTTGAGATATATCGACTTTATTTCGATCTTATTTCAGTTGTCTTTGCAATATAATGTTTATTATATAACAGAATATTTGCTGTTTTAAAAGAGAGTAAATGGAAAGTTACATTAGTGCTATGGTATCTCTATGTTCTAAGTCACACAAGAGATAATATCATTCACTGCTGAGTGGATATTCTTCAAAGTAAATTTAGCAATCTAAATAGAATTGTTAACAAATCAAACTACTGAAACAAACAAGAGAAAACTTATTAATAAATAATATAGCAAGTGGCAGGAAGCTTTTTACAGAAAAGAAGAGTAGCAAGTTCCTTTTGTATCGGAAGGTGTTATCTTGTCGGCTACAGAAACGGTCACAGCTAAACAGTATTCGGCCGGCCGACCGGCTCCTTTGAATTTCCACAGCATAAGGCGATCTTCTCAACGTCAAGTTGGGAATCATAAATAAAGATTCATGCTGAGAGTCAACCTTTGACCCTCATAAACTCGTTATGGCTTTGGAAAGGTTAAAAAAGATTTAACGCTTTACTGTTCTTGGCTCTAAAACAAGTAATTCATCCAAGAGTAACTTAAGACCACTTTCAGCTTAGATTCCGTTTCTTAAATTGGTGTCCATTTTGATTAGGGCAGTTCAACATTTATGTAAATACGCACATGTAAAAGAAAAACTGAGGAGTAACTTGTCTTGCTGCTAAATGATTATGAGATGGATGCTGCATCTCTTACATTATGTAACATTTAAGTGTAAAAACATGGAATTCCAGTGAATGATCAATCAACAATACACTCCTTGCAATTTGGAAATGATCAGTTAATTCGGGCCCAAGAACATGAAGACGCAGGGCATCTTAAGAGGAAATTGAGTAACGAATGCAACTAAAATTAAATATGATCATTGTAAACATGCTGGAGAAGTTCATCACGATTTGGTACTGGAAGAAGATATGGGGATAGTTAAACACACCTGCGATCACATAAAATGGGAAACAAGATCAAAGATAAATACAGGAAACTATACTACAGCTAATTTCAATACTGCATTATGGGTTCCATCGGGGGAGCTTACGACCTCTCCAGCTGCTCCAGGCGTGTGCTGGGGGCCCCGAGGACCCGTGGCGGCATTGCTGACTTTACTAGAAGTGCCTTGGACCGAACATCTGAGTCTCTCCAGACAGGGAACTGTTCGGATTGGGTTGGACTCGGCAGGGCAGTGGTTCCTTAAATCCTTAGGCACACCTTAACATCCTCCCGCGACTAACCTGGAGAGCTTAGTAGACAGAAGCTGGTCGTTCCCACAATAACCCACGGTTCTCACTGTGGACGCTGAACTATCAGTTAAAAAGAAAATTATTGGTGAAGGAATGGATTATCGCAGGCAATCTGATAAAATATCTAGAAAAGGAAAATTATAAATGATACATTAAAAGAAAATATAGTTGTTCCAATGCTATTTTATATTTCATTCAACAGAAACAATTAGAATGCTATAGCAATGTTAAAGATGGAAGAAGAATAAGAAGTGGATGCCGTCAGAAAGGAATGTATAGAGCACGGGATTCAAAGATAAGGAGGGGCAATGATGGGTTGTGAACTTGAGGGAGATTTGAGGTCCAATGGGCAAAAAGAGAAACTGTATCCTTGGGTGCTGGAAAAGTGTTTATACACTGAGAAACTAGAATTATATCCTACATGTTGGTACGCCTGAGAAAACTTTAATAGATTTATAACAGTTCTTCAGCCTTTTGCCTAAAGATTAGATATTCTGAAAAGTCAGTTCCCATTTAAAAAAAAAAAAAAAAACATAACAATACAGCCCAAACTGCAGTCATATATGTACTGAATATTAAGAATATAAACAGGCTTTCACCACCCACTAACGTCTATTTTCTGATAACTTCTACAAACTATTCACACGAGAGATTGTTTATCTAGCTGTTTCATAACAATCGAGATAAACTTTTCATTATAGGTAGGAAACCAAATCGACAGCTAGATGTTGAAAATCGTGTCGCTATCCTGGCCTTGAAAGCATGTCTTCCACGACATCGATGAACAACTAAATACCATTTGAAGGGACAGAAATGCTCTCAGATCAAATAGCTGACTTCATTACTGAAGAATAGGAAATGAAGCATTTTAAAATAATTATAAACTATTGAAAAAATAACAGTAATAAACCGAGTACCTCTAAAACAGCTTCACCACAAAAGCTTTTTTTTTTTTTTAAATAAAGTGGATCTTTTGAGCAGATCTATGCCTATATATATTTTTTTGCCACAGCCATACCAAATCTACACTTGATTTACCCTGTCTCATATTACCATCAATGAGGGTAAAAGAAAATTTACCGAGGCTCAAAAGTTTCATTTGAAATTTACAAATAGATAATCCATGTAAAGACAAATCACATTACAGTAATCATTTATGCATATTTATTTACCTTAGATGTATTTTGATGTCTTGTCAACAGCACCTTCAAAAACTACAAATTATGAAATTATATATATATAGGTACGTAAATTTAAATGTTGGAGATATTTTAATAAAGTAAAAATTAAACATTTATCCATTTAAGGGTGGTTTGTCGTAGGGGATTCTATTGACAAAATTTGAAACATGCTGAATTTAAATACTAAGTTATTTAACATTTTGTTTTAACAGATTTGCTATTTGCAGACACATAACGCGACGATTTTAATTTTTCTTTTCCAAACAGTAGCATCATGATGCTTTGGTTTGTTTCAACATCGCTCCACCTCTTGTTTATATTGGTGGAAACTTGCAGAAAGGGGAAAACTTACTACAATAGGAAAAGCGAACACCTCATCATAATGACATCTTTTGTCAAACAACTTCTGCAATGTTTGTAACTTAAAAATATTAGATGTTGCATGGTGTAAAGCTGCAAACGTTTTGGCAGTCTCTGCTTGTTTTACTGAACTCTTTGGTTTAACTGAAAGCTATTTTAACCATCTCAGCCACAGAGGCAAGGATAATGATCATTTTGATGTGTTCGATACATACAAAAGTGATTACAAACTCTATGATGTATTTACTTTTTGAAACGAAAACTGTTTTACTTCTTTTCCTTGTACTCTGTGTCCTGCTTGTTATATGTTGTGTTGGCGGATGCTGAAAAACGTAATCATATTTTTCTGGTGTCTACTACATATGGTGATACATGACATTAAGATAGAACACCGATGGCATGTGATGGCGGGGTAAAGCGGAGAAAACGCCCGCTGCGCCGCTTTGTCCACCCAAATGTCACATGCGGTCGCTTGAGATCGAACACGGGCCGCATAGGTGAGAGGCGAGTGGCCTAACCACTCGGTCTTCAAAACACTTTGTGCTGATGTCATATTTTAAATAGCATACATTTTTGGTTATTTAAACAAGAAAAATCACTTCAAAATATTATCAGGCAATTAATTTCCTCTGAAAACGCTAAAACTTGAGTCAATGGTTTAACCCAATAATTATATGGGTAGTCTTCATTATAGTTTGGCCGTTTAGTTGTTTTTCAGAATTCTTCACCTTTAAAAACAAGAAAAACTACAGAAAAAAGTTATATCGGAAATATGAAAAGAAAAATGATTTCATAAACTATTTTCATAACAGAATTGTGTTATTTCACATATCCAATATTAAATTCCTGGACTTTTGAATTAAGCGAAAAATATTGATATAAGATTTATCCTGAAAAATCCTAAATATCCATCCAGAGACAGGGTATTTGTATTCTAAAACCAAAAATGTTTTCTTTCTCTACAAATACTATGTCCACGCTAGGACGAGAAGGGTGCCAAAATGCGATATCGCGATAATGCGATATCGGAAATATATGTTTTGAGGTCCCTTTAACCCAAAAAAGCATATCTGGAAAAAGGTCCATGTGTGTGGGTATGTATCTGTGTGTGTCTCTTTGTCTGTGTGTCTGTTTGCTTGTGTGTGTCTGTGTATTTGTGTGTTTATGTGTTTGTCTGTGTGTTTGTGTTTTTATCTGTGAGTTTGTCTGTGTTTCTGAGTGTTTGTCTGTGTGTGTTTGTGTGTTTGTCAGTGTGTGTGTCTATATGTATGTTTCCTGTGTGTTTATCTGCGAATTTGTCTGTGTGTGTCTTTGTGTTTGTCTGAGTGTGTTTGTGTGTTTGTCTGTGTCCGAGTGTTTTGTGTGTATTTGTATGCCTGTGTGTGTCTGTGTGTTTGTCTGTGTGTTTGTCTGCCTGTGTGTGTCTGTGTGTTTGTCTCTGTGTTGGTGTGTGTCTGAGTGTTTTGTGTGTGTTTGTATGCCTCTGTGAGTGTGTGTGTGTTTGCCTGTGTGTTGGTGTGTGTCTGAGTGTTTTGTGTGTGTTTGTATGCCTCTGTGAGTGTGTGTGTGTCTGTCTGTGTTGGTGTGTGTCTGAGTGTTTTGTGTGTGTTTGTATGCCTCTGTGAGTGTGTGTCTGTGTGTTTGTCTGTGTTTTGGTGTGTGTCTGAGTGTTTTGTGTGTGTTTGTATGCCTCTGTGAATGTGTGTGTGTGTGTGTGTGTGTCTGTCTGTGTTGGTGTGTGTCTGAGTGTTTTGTGTGTGTTTGTATGCCTCTGTGAGTGTGTGTGTGTGTATGTTTGTCTGTGTTTTGGTGTGTGTCTGAGTGTTTTGTGTGTGTTTGTATGCCTCTGTGAATGTGTGTGTGTGTGTTTGTCTGTGTTTTGGTGTGTGTCTGAGTGTTTTGTGTGTGTTTGTATGCCTCTGTGAGTGTGTGTGTGTCTGTCTGTGTTGGTGTGTGTCTGAGTGTTTTGTGTGTGTTTGTATGCCTCTGTGAGTGTGTGTCTGTGTGTTTGTCTGTGTTTTGGTGTGTGTCTGAGTGTTTTGTGTGTGTTTGTATGCCTCTGTGAATGTGTGTGTGTGTGTGTGTCTGTCTGTGTTGGTGTGTGTCTGAGTGTTTTGTGTGTGTTTGTATGCCTCTGTGAGTGTGTGTGTGTGTTTGTCTGTGTTTTGGTGTGTGTCTGAGTGTTTTGTGTGTGTTTGTATGCCTCTGTGAATGTGTGTGTGTGTTTGTGTTTTGGTGTGTGTCTGAGTGTTTTGTGTGTGTTTGTATGCCTCTGTGAATGTGTGTGTGTGTGTTTGTGTGTTGGTGTGTGTCTGAGTGTTTTGTGTGTGTTTGTATGCCTGTGTGTGTTGGTGTGTGTCTGAGTGTTTTGTGTGTGTTTGTATGCCTGTGTGTGTCTGTGTGTGTCTTGGTGTGCGTCTGTGTGTGTCTGTGTGTGTGTTTGTGTCTGTGTGTTGGTGTGTGTCTGAGTGATTTGTGTGTTTGTATGCCTGTGTGTGTGTTGTGTCTGTGTGTTGGTGTGTGTCTGAGTGTTTTGTGTGTTTGTATGCCTGTGTGTGTGTCTGTGTGTTGGTGTGTGTCTGAGTGTTTTGTGTGTTTGTGTGCCTGTGTGTGTTTGTATGCCAGTGTTTTGTGTGTTTGTATGCCAGTGTTTGTGTGTTTGTATGCCTGTGTTTGTGTGTTTGTATGCCAGTGTGTGTGTGTTTGTATGCCTGTGTGTGTGTGTGTGTGTGTGTGTGTGTGTGTGTGTGTGACTATGAGCGGGGTAACTCAAAAGCGACAAGTCGCTTAAATGCCAAACTTCATATTTATTTTGAGTATCTTTCAAGGATGCGCCACGAAAATGTTCACAAAAAACACTCCATTTCAATTTCCGTCTAGATGGAACATTTTTCTAGCATTTTGATTCTCTCATATTTGCTGTAACATTCTTTTTTTATTAAAATACACCTGTTTCAGATATTTTCAATACAAAGGAAATGTATAGCTTAAATTTTCAAGGAATGGTCTGTGACTTTTGTACAGCTGCAAAGCATAAGAGATAGACAAAAATTTAATGCATGTGTATATACGAGTATATAGTGAAAACAAAGAATTTGTGTCATATAAAATGTTTGTAGAGTAACCGTTTCTGTGACATTCCAGCTATTGGTTTCAGTTTTAAATACCAATATTTTTTTAAGACAAGAAGTCGTCTTACGTTTCATATCTCTTTTGTTTTACTCCTGGCCACGCAAAGAAAACCGAATTTCAATTATTTCACTTAATGACACAAGCTTAGAGTATTCCATTATTTCTCTTCTACTCACAAGGAAGTGCGTAATATGACAATTTTTGTTAATGTTTACTTGGATTAGCATGATGGGGATAAAAGAATAAGGTCTTGTAAGATTAATTTGCTTGCAGAAAAGGTAGAGAAAGTGATGTAAGTGGAACAAGTCAGATTTTACTAGAATTACTTCATGTGATCCGAGTATTTACAGTAAGCCATTGCTGCAGCTTTTCTGTAGCGTCAGTAAGACGAGACTAGAGCAGTTGGCAGGCTGAGGGCAGTCCGAGATGTGATAGACGTGTCCCAGGAAGGTTTTGTTTAAAGCGCATAACTATCTGTTTTCCCCCGTAGGCTGCAGCTAATGGTAACACTCATGCTAGGCGAGTTTCTGCATTACAAGACAGGCTGTCGACGTTTGAGTCACGTGGTTTAATATGCTGGTGCTGAGTGCCAGCAAGCGTGCGTACAAAATAACCTCATATTTCCCAAAAATAAAACCAGCAGCAGAGAGAATAGGGCATTATTTAGAAACAAATAGTTTTAATATAAACATTTACTAGTACTTTCTCTACACGTACTATGTACATACTATATAGAGAAGGTATTGTATTGCACCCAAAAATTCAATACCGGAATTTCACTGGAAATACATGTTTTAGGGCGCCTGATTCAAAAAAAAAATTTTAGCAAAATGTCTGTGGGTGTGGTCTATGTGCGTGTGAGTATGTGTGGGTATGTGTGGGTATGTGTGAGTATGTGTGGGTATGTGTGGGTATGTGTGGGTATGTGTGTCTGTAAGAGTGTGTCTATGGACAGGATATCTCAACATTTCAAACTCGATATTTAGGTTAGCATCTTTCAAGGATGCAACACGAAGATTTTAAAGAGAAAATTCACCGACACTAAACTACCCTTTACATGGAAAATGTTTTAAAATGTATAACTTTCCTAAAAATGACTCTAAGGTCTTGGATTAAAATTCTGTATGGTTAGAATGGTTTCATTACAAATTAGTTGAATTTTCTGGGAGGCATTTATTTCAGAGGTGCCATGAGTCCTTGTTAGAACTGATCGTCAGTATTAAGAAGAAGAGTATAGTGTAACACACGTGTGGCGGAGATGTTGCCTAGCAACATTAATCACACATGGTAGCACACACAGACACCAACCTGTTTTGTAATATCAGTAATAGTAAAAATGCTAATCTTTCTTGTCTAACCTTATCAACATCTGCTCAGCTTTTGACCCCTCATCAAATATTATAGACTCGTCAATAAATGGACTAACAACTTATATTGAACTTTTATTCACAATCATAGTTATAGGAACAAATTTATGTCAATTATTTAAGCATTTATTTTATCAATATTACTTCTATTGTCCTGATAGAGGAGTACCCCGTTGAAAGTTGTCATGTCTACCAAACAGAGGGTTTTTTAAGGGCACATGCCGCGTGTTTCTACGACGTGGAGATGCTCCCGTTCAGATCCAACTCCTGCAACTTGTCCGACGCAGAGTCACACGCCAGCACTAGGCTCACTGGCTGGACACGTGACATGGTACTGCATGTTGTAGTTAACTTTGAAATAAACCTTGAGTACATGTATAGTTATTTATTTATTGAAACACATTATGTACATGAGTTTATAATTGAACATCGCTATTAGTTATAAATGTTATAACAATATTTTTTTAGTATTACCATCCAATTTCTACCATAAACTTCCTCATTATATGCTTGGCATTCTGTCGGTCACTCTTACACTCTTCAACTGAAAACATAGAAACAAGTGAACAATTAATATTGCGTAGTTTTACAACTTTCGGCGAAAGACAAAAGAACCTGCTTTTTTTACTTTCTCTACAGGTACTATGTGTATAGTGTATAGACAAGGTATTGCAATGCACCCAAATATTCCATACCGAGTTTAAACCGGAAATATATGTTTCAGGATCCCTGAATACAAAACAAGTCTTTCCAGAAAACGGTCCGTGAGTGTGTGTGCGTGTGTATGTTCGTGCATCTGTGAAAACTGTAATTCAAAAACGAAAAGTCGGAAAAATAGAAAGCGACGCGAAGAAATTGAGGAAAAATCCCCACACCCCAACCTACCATTTACATGGAACTTTATTAGAACATTTTCATCTTCTCAGAAATGGCTCTAAGAATTTTGATTAACATATTACATATCAAAGATATTTACCTGAGAAATAAAATGTATGTCTTGATTTTCTGGGAATAACCTCTGAAGACTACTTTATTCTTGATACATTTTACGGAATTTTGCATAACAACTAAACCTTAATACATGGACAAAAACTTACCAGACAAGCAATGTAGAAAACGCTAAAACACATAATTTAGGTTATATACATTTTTTTTCGTGGAGTTGACCGTTTTTGAGATATTCCCTGTTTTTGTTTTCACCTTTAAAAAAACAAAAAAACCCATCCTTCTCATTCAGGAATTTGTGAACTAGCCATACAAACAAAGGAACTTCAGTCTCACAGTAACCAGCTTTTGACCATCACTTTAACTTATGGTACTCCCTTATTTCACTTCTACTTACAAGCAAGCAAGAACTGAGATATTTCTGCTAATTTTGTTTTGATTAGCATGAAAAAAATTGAAGCATAAGCTTTCTAACAATAATTTGTTGCAGAGATGTAGAGAAAGTCATGAGAAAGGAACACAAGTTTTTGTTCTTTCTGATGCACTAGATCGCATCAAGTACACGTAGTGTGTACAAGGCACTCTCATAGAATGAACATCATGTTAACATTGTGTGTGCAAGGCTCTCTCACAGAATGAACATCATGTTAACATTGTGTGTGCAGGGCTCTCTCACAGAATGAACATCATGTTAACATGGAACATTGTGTTGTCAAGGCTCTCTCACAGAATGAACATCATGTTAACATTGTGTTGTCAAGGCTCTCTCACAGAATGGACATCATGTTAACATTGTGTTCGCAAGGCACTCTCACAGAATAGACATCATGTTAACATTGTGTTCGCAAGGCACTCTTACAGAATGGACATCATGTTAACATTGTGTTCGCAAGGCACTCTCACAGAATGAACATCATGTTAACATTGTGTTCGGAAGGCACTCTCACAGAATACACATCATGTTAACATTGTGTTCGCAAGGCACTCTCACAGAATGGACATCCTGTTAACATTGTGTTCGCAAGGCACTCTCACAGAATGGACATCATGTTAACATTGTGTTCGCAAGGCACTCTCACAGAATGAACATCATGTTAACATTGTGTTCGGAAAGCACTCTCACAGAATACACATCATGTTAACATTGTGTTCGCAAGGCACTCTCACAGAATGGACATCATGTTAACATTGTGTTCGCAAGGCACTCTCACAGAATGAACATTATGTTACCATTGTGTTGTCAAGGCTCTCTCACAGAATGGACATCATGTTAACATTGTGTTGTCAAGGCTCTCTCACAGAATGGACGTCATGTTAACATTGTGTTCGCAAGGCACTCTCACAGAATGGACATCATGTTAATATTGTGTTGTCAAGGCTCTCTCACAGAATGAACATCATGTTAACATTGTGTGTGCAAGGCACTCTCACGGAATGAACATCATGTTAACATTGTGTTCGCAAGGCACTCTCACAGAATAGACATCATGTTAACATTGTGTTCGCAAAGCACTCTCACAGAATGGACATCCTGTTAACATTGTGTTCTCAATGCACTCTCACAGAATGGACATCATGTTAACATTGTGTTCGCAAGGCACTCTCACAGAATGGACATCATGTTAACATGGAACATTGTGTTGTCAATGCTCTCTCACAGAATGGACATCATGTTAACATGGAACATTGTGTTCGCAAGGCACTCTCACAGAATGGACATCATGTTAACATGGAACATTGTGTTGTCAAGGCTCTCTCACAGAATGGACATCATGTTAACATGGAACATTGTGTTCGCAAGGCACTCTCACAGAATGGACATCATGTTAACATGGAACATTGTGTTGTCAAGGCTCTCTCACAGAATGGACATCATGTTAACATGGAACATTGTGTTCGCAAGGCACTCTCACAGAATGAACATCATGCTAACATTGTGTGTGCAAGGCTCTCTCACCGAATGGACATCATGTTAACATTGGGTGTGCAAGGCACTCTCACAGAATGAACATCATGTTAACATTGGGTGTGCAAGGCACTCTCACAGAATGAACATCATGTTAACATTGTGTGTGCAAGGCACTCTCACAGAATGAACATCATGTTAACATTGTGTGTGCAAGGCACTCTAACAAAATGAACATCATGTTAATATTGTGTGTGCAAGGCTCTCTCACAGAATGAACATCATGATAACATGGAACATTGTGTGTGGAAGACACTCTCACAAAATGAACATTATGTTAACATGGAACATTTTGTGTGCAAGACTATCTCACAGAATGAACATCATGATAACATGGAAGATTGTGTGTGCAAGACACTCTCACAGAATGAACCTCATGTTAACATGGATTATTGTGTGTACAAGGCTCTCTCGCAGAGTGAACATCATGTTAACATGGATCATTGTGTGTGCAAGGCTCTCTCACAGATTGAAATCATGTTAACATGGAACATTGTGTGTACAAGGCTCTCTCACAGAATGAACATCATGTTAACATGGAACATTGTGTGTACAAGGCTCTCTCACAGAATGAACATCATGTTAACATGGATTATTGTGTGTACAAGGCTCTCTCGCAGAGTGAACATCATGTTAACATGGAACATTGTATGTGCTAGACTCTCTCACAGAATGAACATCATGTTAACATGGAAGATTGTGGGTGCAAGGCTCTCTCACAGAATGAACATCATGTTAACATTGTGTGTGCTAGACTCTCTCACAGAATGAACATCATGTTAACATGGAACATTGTGTGTGCAAGGCTCTCTCACAGAATGAACATCATGTTAACATGGAAGATTGTGGGTTCAAGGCTCTCTCACAGAATGAACATCATGTTAACATTGTGTGTGCAAGGCTCTCTCACAGATTGAAATCATGTTAACATGGAACATTGTGTGTGCAAGACACTCTCACAGAATGGACATCATGTTAACATGGAACATTGTGTGTGCAAGGCTCTCTCACAGAATGAACATCATGTTAACATTGCGTGTGCTAGGCTCTCTCACAGAATGGACATCATGTTAACATGGAACATTGTGTGTGCAAGGCTCTCTCACAGAATGAACATCATGTTAACATTGTGTGTGCAAGGCTCTCTTACAGAATGAACATCATGTTAATATGGAACATTGTGTGTGGAAGGCACTCTCACAGAATGAACATCATGTTAACGTGGAATATTGTGTTGTCAAGGCTCTCTCACAGAATTAACATGATGGTAACATTTTGTGGTCCGTTTTTGCGTCAGCCTTGAGTACCACTCAGACAGTGAGGCATGAGGACCTCTTAACAGTCTCCGTGCTTGGCTTCAACTTACATCAATCTCTGCAGTTGTTACTTTCTCTACCAGAGTCCAGAAACATGTCGTGCAGGTTTACCTGGACGGAATGTAATTTCGCCACAGTACCTAACCGCTAAAAGCGGTTTTACCTGTACGATATTGTAGGGATAAAGATTTTGTTCACAAGCTTTTGTGTCTGTGTCCGCCGGGTGGTGTTAAAATTCCTCCGCAGCCTTAGCCTTGAGCGCAGTCGGTCACTTGGGCGGTCACCCACCGAAGTGATGACTACGCTCAATGCTGCTTAACTCGATGGGCCGCCACCGAGTTAAGCAGGCCAGGTGGGAGGAAAGTTGGTAGGTTTATGGATTTTGGGTGGGTGGTAGGTTCCAGATTAATCAGGGGGAGACAGGGTTTCAGCCGGCTGGTCTCCCAACCATCTGCGACCTCTCCCGTTACTGCGTAACCTGGCGGCTGTTTGGTCTAAGAGCTGGCAGTCTCTCAGGCTGGTGGCCCGAGAGCGTCCCTTGGCAGGGGGTAGGATTTTCTCCATCTTGGCGCCCTATGGTCGTTGTCGCCCAAAGTGCGCACCAGAGGGTTCGGGTGAAAGGGTAGTTTATCATACAACGTGCGGGCTCGTTCCCTCACGACGTCGATGATATACGGGATTCCGGAGTAGGGAATGTATGGGAATCTGCGCCCAGGATCGTATATCAGGGATCGTAGATCACCTTAATGCCCTGTTCTGAACGGTCTGGAGTCTGCGGATTGTGGACTGTGCCGCTGACCACCAGACCTCGCAGCCGTACAGGATCAGGGGAGGAATTATCGCCTGATACAGGCGCTGTTTGAGGTGTTTAGGCATGGCGGATTTCAAAACAGGGTACAACTGTCTGAGGGTGGCGTAGCCTAGCCCCACCTTGCCCCTTACATGTGGCGCGAAAGTGAGCCCACGGTCGAGGAGGACCCCGAGGTATTTGGCGGCGGTGACCCATGGGATCTGCCGCCGCCTCAACCTCAGGGGCCGCACCGGCCGCCAGCGACGGACCTTCGCCAGGAGAAGAGCCGAACTCTTTCCCGGACTCATGCCCATCCTCCACTTTTCACTCCACCGGCCGATGGCCCGGAGCAGTCGCTGAAGTGGGGGGTAACAGTAACGGGCATTCTTGTTCTCTGCCAATATGAGGACGTCGTCGGCACAGAACAGTCCGAGGTTCCGTCGGGATGTCAGACATTAAGGCAGCAAAGAGTAATGGGGACAATACACTGCCCTCCGGCACTCCTGCCGCTATGGGTCTGACGGTAGAGAGCCTCCCCTCCACTCTCACCCGGAGGAAGCTCCTTATCAGGAACTCCTGCTTGCTTGAGTTTGTAGAGGAGCCCCTGATGCCAGGTAGTGGCGAAGGCCTTCTCCATGTCCAGCAGCACAGCGATCGTCTTGAGGTTGCCCTGGAAGCCCAGGGCAGCCTTCTCGGCGAGGCGCAGGAGCTGCAAAGTCGTGGAGTGCCCTCGACGAAAACCAAACTGGTGATCCGGTAGAAGGTGCCTTTCCTCGAAGAGAGGGATGAGGCGGGGGAGGAGAGGGGTGAGACGGTCGGGAGTAAACTGATAGATCGGTAATTGCATGGGAAGACCGGGTCCTTGCCGGGCTTTAAAATGCATACTACCCGCGCCTCCTTCCGACAAGTTGGAAAGTGACGGAGTGGGAGGCATGCATTAAACATCCGCGTCAGATGGATCACATCCGTTCGAGGTAGGTGTTGGAGCATGGGCGCCGTGAACCTCTTAGGTTGCATTCATGCCAGTACGAGTAAAACATATACTGAAGCCTCCGAAATAAAAGTGATTAGAAAATGATTTGGCGTTTATATGAGTTATAGAACTGAAAACTCATTCACATGACTTTCTCTACATTTCTGTAGCAAATTATTATTCTTCTATTTACTTCATGCTAATCGAGAAAAGATTATCAGAAATAGTCTTATTACTTGCTTCCTTGTAAGTAGAAGCGAAATAAGAGAGTGCCATAGGTTAAAGTGATAGTCAAAAGCTGGTTGCTATGTGACTTTGTTTGGAGGGACATGACTTGACAAACCTGAAACCAACAGCAAGGACTATCTCAAAAACAATCAACTCCACGAAAAAAAAATATATAGATATATAACATAAATGGTGTGTTTTAATGTGCTCTATATTTCTTGTGTGGTAAGTTTATGTGTATTTCTTACGATTTAGAGTTATGCAAAATTCCGTAAAATTCATTCAGGATAAAATAGTCTTCAGAGGCTATTCCCAGAAAATTCAAGATATACATTTTATTTGTCAGCTAAATATCTTTAATGTACGATATCTTAATCAAAATCGTTAGAGCCATTTTTGAGAAAAATTTTTTTCGAAAAGTTCCATTTAAAAGGTTGTTGGGATGGGGGTATTATCTTGAAAATCTTTGTGTTACATCCATGGAATATACCAAACTTAAATACCAAGTTTGCTATTCAACGATGTTTTCGTTTTTGAGCTAGGCTGTCCACATACACATGCACTCACGGACCTTTTTCTAAAAATGCTTTTTTTTATTCAGGGGGACACAAAACATGTATTTACGGTCAAATCTCGGTATCGAATTTTTGGATGGAATACAATACCTTCTGCATACACTTTGTGGAGAAAGTAAAAAGGAAATTGTATAAATACCAATCGTGGTATTTATATTTAAAAAATTCAACAAGAAAGCCCTCAAGTGCCAATAAGTGTGTCTACATGAATCATTTTTAGAAAGTTTTCACTCGCTCAAAAATGACTGTCATAATTTTCGTTAAATACATGTTTAAGATATCCACATGGCAAACAAAATGTAGGTAGGTAAATGTTGTGTTTGCTAAGATTAACCTGTGAAGTCATCCACATCACTCTACAGTTTTATACAAGTAGTTAATGTTAAGAATTAGAAAAGCCACAACAACTGTAGGTCCATTTAAAACACACTGTTTATTTAAAATTATTTTTGACATCCGCCTTTTCGGAAATATCTCTTATTATTGGTTTGGATATTCAAGTACTTTGTTTCTTTTTAAAAGTGGCGTTACTATTCAACTGTTTCTTGCGATATCATCAAAAAGTTATAAATGTAAAGTCCAGCATGTGGGGTCTGGCTTTCGATATCATCAAAAAGTTATAAATGGAAAGTTCAGCATGTGGGGGTCTGGCTTTCAATATCATCAAAAAGTTATAAATGGAAAGTTCAGCATGTGGGGGTCTGGCTTTCAATATCATCAAAAAGCTATAAATGGAAAGTTCAGCATGTGAGGGTCTGACTTTCGATATCATCAAAAAGTTATAAATGGAAAGTTCAGCATGTGGGGGTCTGGCTTTCAATATCATCAAAAAGCTATAAATGGAAAGTTCAGCATGTGGGGGTCTGGCTTTCAATATCATCAAAAAGTTATAAATGGAAAGTTCAGCATGTGGGGGTCTGGCTTTCAATATCATCAAAAAGCTATAAATGGAAAGTTCAGCATGTGGGGGTCTGGCTTTCAATATCATCAAAAAGTTATAAATGGAAAGTTCAGCATGTGGGGGTCTGGCTTTCAATATCATCAAAAAGCTATAAATGGAAAGTTCAGCATGTGAGGGTCTGACTTTCGATATCATCAAAAAGTTATAAATGGAAAGTTCAGCATGTGGGGGTCTGGCTTTCAATATCATCAAAAAGTTATAAATGGAAAGTTCAGCATGTGGGGGTCTGGCTTTCAATATCATCAAAAAGCTATAAATGGAAAGTTCAGCATGTGAGGGTCTGACTTTCGATATCAAATAGTTATAAATGGAAAGTTCAGCATGTGGGGGTCTGGCTTTCAATATCATCAAAAAGTTATAAATGGAAAGTCCAGCATGTGGGGGTCTGGCTTTCGATATCAAAAAGTTATATATGGAAAGTTCAGCATGTGGGGGTCTGGCTTTCAATATCATCAAAAGTTATAAATGGAAAGTTCAGCATGTGGGGGTCTGGCTTTCAATATCATCAAAAAGCTATAAATGGAAAGTTCAGCATGTGGGGGTCTGGCTTTCAATATCATCAAAAAGTTATAAATGGAAAGTTCAGCATGTGGGGGTCTGGCTTTCAATATCATCAAAAAGCTATAAATGGAAAGTTCAGCATGTGAGGGTCTGACTTTCGATATCATCAAAAAGTTATAAATGGAAAGTTCAGCATGTGGGGGTCTGGCTTTCAATATCATCAAAAAGCTATAAATGGAAAGTTCAGCATGTGAGGGTCTGACTTTCGATATCAAATAGTTATAAATGGAAAGTTCAGCATGTGGGGGTCTGGCTTTCAATATCATCAAAAAGTTATAAATGGAAAGTCCAGCATGTGGGGGTCTGGCTTTCGATATCAAAAAGTTATATATGGAAAGTTCAGCATGTGGGGGTCTGGCTTTCAATATCATCAAAAGTTATAAATGGAAAGTTCAGCATATGGGGGTCTGGCTTTCAATATCATCAAAAAGTTATAAATGGAAAGTTCAGCATGTGGGGGTCTGGCTGTTGATATCATCAAAAAGTTATAAATGTAAAGTTCAGCATGTGGGGGTCTGGCTGTTGATATCAAATGTTATAAATGTAAAGTTCAGCATGTGGGGGTCTGGCTTTCAATATCATCAAAAAGTTATAAATGTAAAGTTCAGCATGTGGGGATCTGGCTGTTGATATCATCAAAAAGTTATAAATGTAAAGTTCAGCATATGGGGTCTGACTGTCGATATCATCAAAAAGTTATAAATGTGAAGTTCAGCATATGGGGTCTGGCTGTCGATATCATCAAAAAGTTATAAATGTAAAGTTCAGCATATGGGGTCTGACTGTCGATATCATCAACAAGTTATAAATGTGAAGTTCAGCATGTGGGGGTCTGGCTGTCAATATCATCAACAAGTTATAAATGTGAAGTTCAGCATATGGGGTCTGGCTGTCGATATCATCAAAAAGTTATAAATGTAAAGTTCAGCATATGGGGTCTGGCTGTCGATATCATCAAAAAGTTATAAATGTGAAGTTCAGCATGTGGGGGTCTGGCTGTCAATATCATCAACAAGTTATAAATGTGAAGTTCAGCATATGGGGTCTGGCTGTCGATATCATCAAAAAGTTATAAATGTAAAGTTCAGCATATGGGGTCTGGCTGTCGATATCATCAAAAAGTTATAAATGTGAAGTTCAGCATGTGGGGGTCTGGCTGTCAATATCATCAACAAGTTATAAATGTGAAGTTCAGCATATGGGGTCTGACTGTCGATATCATCAACAAGTTATAAATGTGAAGTTCAGCATGTGGGGGTCTGGCTGTCAATATCATCAAAAAGTTATAAATGTAAAGTTCAGCATGTGGGGGTCTGGCTGTCGATATCATCAAAAAGTTATAAATGTAAAGTTCAGCATGTGGGGGTCTGGCTGTCGATATCATCAAAAAGTTATAAATGTAAAGTTCAGCATGTGGGGGTCTGGCTGTCGATATCATCAAAAAGTTATAAATGTAAAGTTCAGCATGTGGTGGTCTGACTGTCGATATCATCAAAAAGTTATAAATGTAAAGTTCAGCATGTGGTGGTCTGGCTGTCGATATCATCAAAAAGTTATAAATGTAAAGTTCAGCACGTGGTGGTCTGGCTGTCGATATCATCAAAAAGTTATAAATGTAAAGTTCAGCATGTGGTGGTCTGGCTTTCGATGCTGTTTCCTCTAGGGCCATCATCCTTACAAAGAAATATTAATGAAATATTGCTACGTCTTACCATTCAAGATAAACGTTACCAATATGGTCTTATTACTTCATTACTTATAAGTAGCAGGAAAATAAGGAATGCACGAGCCTATGCCACAGTCCAGCTTTTAAACGCAGGTGGCTTTACGTTTGAAATTAGGTGGTTTTTTTTTTTTTTTTTTCATGGTCAGAAATAAAACAAAAGAACAACGAATGATGAATTCCCATTTGAAAACATTTAATTATATTAATATTTAAAACATTAATAACAAATATCTCACATGTGGTTGGCTCAAAAAAACTGTATACGACATAAATTGTGTATTTTAACGAGATATCCATTTTCAGTGTAGTAGGTTTACTAGTATTGCAAAGGTCTTGCAGAATGAAGAGGTTATGAGAAAAATGTCCATGTGTGTGTCTGTCTGTATGTCTGTAGGGCAGTAAAGCTAAAAAACGAATACACGTTAAATACTAAATTTTTAATTTTTAAAATTTTGATTTTCTTAAAAATGGCTCTAACGATTTTGATTAACATGCCGTATGTGTAGGATAATTTTATGACAAACAAAATGTGTGTCTTGAATTTTCTGGAATAGCTTCTAAAGACCTCTTTATTCTGGATGGTTTTATTGAATTTTGCATAACTGGTAAACCGTAAGAGATAGGTAAAAGCTACTTCACAAAAATTGTAGATCACGATAAATAAAAATTTTTTTTTCGTGGAATTAGACCTTTTCGAGATATTGCTTGTTAATGAGCAGGTCAAATTTATTTTCATCCATTTCGCACGTTGCCTGTGTGTTTCGCCATTTTCTTACCTAAAACCAAGACTTTTCTCTCTCTTATTATTATTAAACGCGTGTGGCTGTGGTGTACAAGCTCTCCAACTCGATGTCTCTCCCACTATTTCCGTGGCTGCGGACAGTCCAGCTTCTGCAACTCAACTAACTCTAAGAGAATCATTGTTACTAGTTGGCTTAACATTTCCGTTATTAGGATAGCATGGGCTGTCGGGGAGACAACGGCACGCAATCACAAACTTGAGCGTCACGATCATATCAAATGAAAGGGAAATGGAGGATAGGAAAGGTGATGATGAGCAGCGCCGCTTTGTCCACCCCAAATCTAACATGCGGTCGGTAGGGATCAAACCCGGGCCATTTAGGTGGCAGGTCTACCCGCGCGACCGCTTTACGAGCTTGAATACACAGGCTGAACTGACAGTTTGTTTATGGGCTCCAAAAATATTAACAGCATCAAGTGTAGTATAAAAACTTTATCTTCATTGCCATACTGAGTATGTCAGGTAGCGAGCCTGTGTTCCCTACTCAGGTATATATCGTACCTGGCACGTTAACACCTCCACAGTCTTTCAGCATTACTCGCAAATCTCTTCAGGGGCCGAAAACAGATCCTTCTAACGTGAAATTTGTTTCTTAGTTACAGTAGTTGCTACGGAAACTTATATCTCAGTTATTAAACTAATATCAGTACATAATAATTTACTTACCGTCTCGCAGTTGTGACTTGGGACACAGCTGGAAACACAAAACAACATATAGTTACACTATTGTAATAATATAGAGCAAGTGTATTTAAGCAGTCATATGACTTTCTCTTGCAACAAGATAGAAACACAAAACAACATATAGTTACACTATTGTAATAATATAGTGCAAGTGTATTTAAGCAGTCATATGACTTTCTCTTGCAACAAGATAGAAACACAAAACAACATATAGTTACACTATTGTAATAATATAGAGCAAGTGTATTTAAGCAGTCATATGACTTTCTCTTGCAACAAGATAGAAACACAAAACAACATATAGTTACACTATTGTAATAATATAGTGCAAGTGTATTTAAGTAGTCATATGACTTTCTCTTGCAACAAGATAGAAACACAAAACAACATATAGTTATAACTATTGTAATAATATAGAGCAAGTGTATTTAAGTAGTCATATGACTTTCTCTTGCAACAAGATAGAAACACAAAACAACATATAGTTATAACTATTGTAATAATATAGAGCAAGTGTATTTAAGCAGTCATATGACTTTCTCTTGCAACAAGATAGAAACACAAAACAACATATAGTTACACTATTGTAATAATATAGAGCAAGTGTATTTAAGCAGTCATATGACTTTCTCTTGCAACAAGATAGAAACACAAAACAACATATAGTTATAACTATTGTAATAATATAGAGCAAGTGTATTTAAGCAGTCATATGACTTTCTCTTGCAACAAGATAGAAACACAAAACAACATATAGTTACACTATTGTAATAATATAGAGCAAGTGTATTTAAGCAGTCATATGACTTTCTCTTGCAACAAGATAGAAACACAAAACAACATATAGTTATAACTATTGTAATAATATAGTGTAAGTGTATTTAAGTAGTCATATGACTTTCTCTTGGAACAAGATAGAAACACAAAACAACATATAGTTACACTATTGTAATAATATAGAGCAAGTGTATTTAAGTAGTCATATGACTTTCTCTTGGAACAAGATAGAAACACAAAACAACATATAGTTATAACTATTGTAATAATATAGAGCAAGTGTATTTAAGTAGTCATATGACTTTCTCTTGGAACAAGATAGAAACACAAAACAACATATAGTTATAACTATTGTAATAATATAGAGCAAGTGTATTTAAGTAGTCATATGACTTTCTCTTGGAACAAGATAGAAACACAAAACAACATATAGTTATAACTATTGTAATAATATAGAGCAAGTGTATTTAAGTAGTCATATGACTTTCTCTTGGAACAAGATAGAAACACAAAACAACATATAGTTACACTATTGTAATAATATAGAGCAAGTGTATTTAAGTAGTCATATGACTTTCTCTTGGAACAAGATAGAAACACAAAACAACATATAGTTATAACTATTGTAATAATATAGAGCAAGTGTATTTAAGTAGTCATATGACTTTCTCTTGGAACAAGATAGAAACACAAAACAACATATAGTTACACTATTGTAATAATATAGAGCAAGTGTATTTAAGTAGTCATATGACTTTCTCTTGGAACAAGATAGAAACACAAAACAACATATAGTTATAACTATTGTAATAATATAGAGCAAGTGTATTTAAGTAGTCATATGACTTTCTCTTGGAACAAGATAGAAACACAAAACAACATATAGTTACACTATTGTAATAATATAGAGCAAGTGTATTTAAGTAGTCATATGACTTTCTCTTGGAACAAGATAGAAACACAAAACAACATATAGTTATAACTATTGTAATAATATAGAGCAAGTGTATTTAAGTAGTCATATGACTTTCTCTTGGAACAAGATAGAAACACAAAACAACATATAGTTATAACTATTGTAATAATATAGAGCAAGTGTATTTAAGTAGTCATATGACTTTCTCTTGGAACAAGATAGAAACACAAAACAACATATAGTTACACTATTGTAATAATATAGAGCAAGTGTATTTAAGTAGTCATATGACTTTCTCTTGGAACAAGATAGAAACACAAAACAACATATAGTTACACTATTGTAATAATATAGTGCAAGTGTATTTAAGTAGTCATATGACTTTCTCTTGGAACAAGATAGAAACACAAAACAACATATAGTTATAACTATTGTAATAATATAGAGCAAGTGTATTTAAGTAGTCATATGACTTTCTCTTGGAACAAGATAGAAACACAAAACAACATATAGTTACACTATTGTAATAATATAGAGCAAGTGTATTTAAGTAGTCATATGACTTTCTCTTGCAACAAGACAGAAACACAAAACAACATATAGTTATAACTATTGTAATAATATAGAGCAAGTGTATTTAAGCAGTCATATGACTTTCTCTTGCAACAAGATAGAAACACAAAACAACATATAGTTATAACTATTGTAATAATATAGAGCAAGTGTATTTAAGTAGTCATATGACTTTCTCTTGCAACAAGATAGAAACACAAAACAACATATAGTTATAACTATTGTAATAATATAGAGCAAGTGTATTTAAGTAGTCATATGACTTTCTCTTGCAACAAGATAGAAACACAAAACAACATATAGTTATAACTATTGTAATAATATAGAGCAAGTGTATTTAAGTAGTCATATGACTTTCTCTTGCAACAAGATAGAAACACAAAACAACATATAGTTACACTATTGTAATAATATAGAGCAAGTGTATTTAAGTAGTCATATGACTTTCTCTTGGAACAAGACAGAAACACAAAACAACATATAGTTATAACTATTGTAATAATATAGAGCAAGTGTATTTAAGTAGTCATATGACTTTCTCTTGCAACAAGACAGAAACACAAAACAACATATAGTTACACTATTGTAATAATATAGAGCAAGTGTATTTAAGTAGTCATATGACTTTCTCTTGGAACAAGATAGAAACACAAAACAACATATAGTTATAACTATTGTAATAATATAGTGTAAGTGTATTTAAGTAGTCATATGACTTTCTCTTGGAACAAGACAGAAACACAAAACAACATATAGTTATAACTATTGTAATAATATAGTGTAAGTGTATTTAAGTAGTCATATGACTTTCTCTTGGAACAAGATAGAAACACAAAACAACATATAGTTATAACTATTGTAATAATATAGAGCAAGTGTATTTAAGTAGTCATATGACTTTCTCTTGGAACAAGATAGAAACACAAAACAACATATAGTTATAACTATTGTAATAATATAGAGCAAGTGTATTTAAGTAGTCATATGACTTTCTCTTGGAACAAGATAGAAACACAAAACAACATATAGTTACACTATTGTAATAATATAGAGCAAGTGTATTTAAGTAGTCATATGACTTTCTCTTGGAACAAGATAGAAACACAAAACAACATATAGTTACACTATTGTAATAATATAGAGCAAGTGTATTTAAGTAGTCATATGACTTTCTCTTGGAACAAGATAGAAACACAAAACAACATATAGTTACACTATTGTAATAATATAGTGTAAGTGTATTTAAGTAGTCATATGACTTTCTCTTGGAACAAGATAGAAACACAAAACAACATATAGTTACACTATTGTAATAATATAGTGTAAGTGTATTTAAGTAGTCATATGACTTTCTCTTGGAACAAGACAGAAACACAAAACAACATATAGTTACACTATTGTAATAATATAGAGCAAGTGTATTTAAGTAGTCATATGACTTTCTCTTGGAACAAGACAGAAACACAAAACAACATATAGTTATAACTATTGTAATAATATAGAGCAAGTGTATTTAAGTAGTCATATGACTTTCTCTTGGAACAAGATAGAAACACAAAACAACATATAGTTACACTATTGTAATAATATAGAGCAAGTGTATTTAAGTAGTCATATGACTTTCTCTTGCAACAAGATAGAAACACAAAACAACATATAGTTACACTATTGTAATAATATAGAGCAAGTGTATTTAAGTAGTCATATGACTTTCTCTTGGAACAAGATAGAAACACAAAACAACATATAGTTACACTATTGTAATAATATAGTGTAAGTGTATTTAAGTAGTCATATGACTTTCTCTTGGAACAAGATAGAAACACAAAACAACATATAGTTACACTATTGTAATAATATAGAGCAAGTGTATTTAAGTAGTCATATGACTTTCTCTTGCAACAAGATAGAAACACAAAACAACATATAGTTATAACTATTGTAATAATATAGAGCAAGTGTATTTAAGTAGTCATATGACTTTCTCTTGGAACAAGATAGAAACACAAAACAACATATAGTTACACTATTGTAATAATATAGAGCAAGTGTATTTAAGTAGTCATATGACTTTCTCTTGCAACAAGATAGAAACACAAAACAACATATAGTTATAACTATTGTAATAATATAGAGCAAGTGTATTTAAGTAGTCATATGACTTTCTCTTGGAACAAGATAGAAACACAAAACAACATATAGTTACACTATTGTAATAATATAGAGCAAGTGTATTTAAGTAGTCATATGACTTTCTCTTGGAACAAGATAGAAACACAAAACAACATATAGTTATAACTATTGTAATAATATAGAGCAAGTGTATTTAAGTAGTCATATGACTTTCTCTTGGAACAAGATAGAAACACAAAACAACATATAGTTACACTATTGTAATAATATAGAGCAAGTGTATTTAAGCAGTCATATGACTTTCTCTTGGAACAAGCTTGAATAGTAGCAGAGGAAACAAATAGCAGAATGTTTAATAAAATATTTTAGTGATGCAAATAATATCACCTTAACATCAATGTGCCAAACAAGTGAATGAAAACTTATCGATGAAGCTAACAATTAATTATTTTATAGCTTATTCACTCCAGCTGGTATGAAAGTAATACGTTAATACTTAATGAGCGTAAAAAATAAGTTGTATGTGAATAATGTCGTTTAGATATTATTTGGTTAATAACTTTTAATTTATATTTACTGTACTGTATAGTTGAGTTAGGTTGTAATGTTGCGAATGATTCTGAATGTTAATAATTTGATTAAAGTGGCTTAGGGCCTTGTGTTATTTTAAAAACAATATAGTTAGATATAAATGAATAAATAAATATGTTCTTTTCGCAATCCCTTAAAAATGTTCATCTTAAGTACAAATGACAAAGAAGCGTGGAGTTTTGTAAAAATTTCTTTGATCTCTTCCCTGAGCGAATAGGGCATAATCATTTAAGTTCCGTGACGCCATGTTGGTTTCTGGTTCTTGAGTGCGATAGGACGATATCATTGCTTGTGGACGTGAAAATGACAGAATTTAGCCCAGGGACCTTTTCGTTCAAGCTATTGGAATCTTTTACGTGTAAATATCCATTATACGGGCCCAACAGCTGCACTTCTATTCCAAATAAGCCATGCTAGGGAATTTTACATCCGAAAAAAGCCATATCTTCCGCTGGGTTTGAACCCGCAACTATAGATTTTAGAGGGTAGAATGGGTACCTCTACATCACGGAGAGAGACAATAGGGCTCTAAAGTAGCGTAACAATTCTAATGAAGTGTAAACTTCACTATCTATGCAAGATGGACGTCTCCTTAGTGCGGCTGCTTACCAAGCGGGTTAGATTCCCGTGGGGATTTCTCCCCCTCTGGTCTGGGGCGCACTCAGCCTCGTGAGGTCCCTGGGGGCGCCAATTGAGGAGCTACTTGATGAAGTAGCGGCTCCAGGTCATGAGGACCGCATTAACCGGTTCGAGGCGCTGACCACGTCTCACCCTCCAATACTGCACGCCATCCATAACGTCTGTAGTGGACCGAGATGGGGGACGCAGCGGCCGGGCGGTAGGCCAACGTTCCTTGTGAGTTGTTGTGCCATGGAGTTGTTGTTATTGTTATTATTATCATCATCTATGCAAGGTCTTCAAGTGATGAAGTTAAACAAAGCAATGGCGAATTCGCCGGAAGCGGGGTTCTCAAACAAAACAAAAAGACGGTTATATTTTAAATCTTGTAAAACTTAACTCTCGACAGCAATGTACTTATTCACAATATTTCATTTAAATCTTGTAAAACTTAACTCTCGACAGCAAGTTACTTATTCACAATATTTTATTTAAATCTGTGTAAAACTTAACTCTCGACAGCAAGTTACTTATTCACAATATTTTATTTAAATCTTGTAAAACTTAACTCTCGACAGCAATGTACTTATTCACAATATTTCATTTAAATCTTGTAAAACTTAACTCTCGACAGCAAGTTACTTATTCACAATATTTTATTTAAATCTGTGTAAAACTTAACTCTCGACAGCAAGTTACTTATTCACAATATTTTATTTAAATCTTGTAAAACTTAACTCTCGACAGCAATGTACTTATTCACAATATTTCATTTAAATCTTGTAAAACTTAACTCTCGACAGCAAGTTACTTATTCACAATATTTTATTTAAATCTTGTAAAACTTAACTCTCGACAGCAATGTACTTATTCACAATATTTCATTTAAATCTGTGTAAAACTTAACTCTCGACAGCAATGTACTTATTCACAATATTTCATTTAAATCTTGTATAACTTAACTCTCGACAGCAATGTACTTATTCACAATATTTCATTTAAATCTTGTAAAACTTAACTCTCGACAGCAAGTTACTTATTCACAATATTTTATTTAAATCTTGTAAAACTTAACTCTCGACAGCAATGTACTTATTCACAATATTTCATTTAAATCTGTGTAAAACTTAACTCTCGACAGCAATGTACTTATTCACAATATTTCATTTAAATCTTGTATAACTTAACTCTCGACAGCAATGTACTTATTCACAATATTTCATTTAAATCTTGTAAAACTTAACTCTCGACAGCAAGTTACTTATTCACAATATTTTATTTAAATCTGTGTAAAACTTAACTCTCGACAGCAAGTTACTTATTCACAATATTTTATTTAAATCTTGTAAAACTTAACTCTCGACAGCAATGTACTTATTCACAATATTTCATTTAAATCTTGTAAAACTTAACTCTCGACAGCAAGTTACTTATTCACAATATTTCATTTAAATCTTGTAAAACTTAACTCTCGACAGCAATGTACTTATTCACAATATTTTATTTAAATCTTGTAAAACTTAACTCTCGACAGCAATGTACTTATTCACAATATTTCATTTAAATCTTGTAAAACTTAACTCTCGACAGCAATGTACTTATTCACAATATTTTATTTAAATTTTGTAAAACTTAACTCTCGACAGCAAGTTACTTATTCACAATATTTTATTTAAATCTTGTAAAACTTAACTCTCGACAGCAATGTACTTATTCACAATATTTCATTTAAATCTTGTAAAACTTGCTTTCTTATAGTAATTTATAATTCACAGACTTTTTTTAATGTGTGTAAATAATTTCATTGTAGAATTGAGTTGTTATAAGTAGTGTCGCGATGTGACCCACAAGTTGAAGCGACCTAAAATAAATAAATTAAAAAAAATGATAGCAGTTGGAGAGTTTCTAAAGAGCTACCCTGAAATTATCAACAAAAATAAATATATTATAACTCTTAGCTTTTAAATGTCATTAATGAAATAGCAAAAGTTTTCTACTGGGATTTCCAAAAAAGTACCGTAACATATTGAAATATTTTATATTGTGCTCAGAAAAACACAATTTACATCTTTCTAGAATAAAACATAGAGTAAGCTATCTACACGGGATGGTCCGCAAGTAAGTAAAAAAAATAACAGGGTTGCTTATCAGGACTTAAAACCACGGAAATTAAACAAGATGTAATAAAAGCAGCAAGAGAATGACACGACAGTGTCGTGAAAAACACAAACGTGAAACTGCAAAATATAAAAACCATTAATTAGCATGAGGTTGACTTACACGTTAAGTTTCAGGAACACGTTTGGTTCGAGTAGGAATATGCGATCAGGGCTTCTTAGTAAGCAGTATATAACGTAGTATTTTTAAATTGTATAGGTACATACCGCATGGACAGAAGTCAGTAGACACGAGAATAACCTGGAAGTGGCTTTGTTGCACTCTTTGGCGTGTTCGTCATCGACTTCCTTGCCTAGAAATAGCAAGCACATTGTTCCCAATATAGCATTTCATTTAAAAACAAAACCTGATGTGCTCCACTCACATGACTTTCTCTACACATGTGCAACAGATTATTGTTGAAAAGCTTATTCTTCTATCCACTTCAAGCCAAATAAACATTAGCAGGCATTGTTCCTTTATAAGTAGAGGAAAATAAGGGACAGTCAAATGTTTGGAAATGTGGTTGCTATGGAATTGAAATCCGTTTGTTTGCGCGACCAAGTTCCCGATTGACAAAATTGTTTAGTATATTAAAACTATAAGCTACAACAAGAAACATGTTGGTAAACTTCAACTCCACAAAAGAAATGTATATAACATAAAATTGTGTGTTTTAACCACATCCATTTCTTTTGTGTAAGTTTTTTTTTTTTTAAGATTTGTCCATCTCTAACGGTTTACCAGTTACTCAAAAGTCATCCAGAAAGAACAGGTCTAAAGAGAATATTCCAGAATAGTTCAAGATATACTTTTTATTTTCCATGTAAATATCTTTAATATACAGTATTTAATCAAAAACATTAATATCATTTTTGAGAAAATAAAAATTTTCGAAATTTTGTCCATGAAAGGTGTAGTTGGGTTGGATAATTTCTTAAAGATCTTCGTGTCATATCCTTGCGAGATATGAACTTAAATACCAAGTTTGTTATTTACCGCACTTTTCGTTTTTGAGCTATGCTGTCCACAGACAAACACACGCACACGTATACTTGTAGAGTTGATCTGATCCTGCATTGCGGCATTAACTGACAAGCCCACTCCCAACCATTGCAGCTGTCCACCTGTGCAACTTTAACCATGCCCTTATTATAGCCATGAAGAATGTTTAATTTCTCTACACGTGATATGTACATAGTGATTAGAGAAGGTGTTGCATTGCACCCAAAAATTCCATACCGACATTTCACCGGAAATAAATGTTTTGGGTCCCCCTGAATAAAAATAAAGCATTTTCGGAAAAAGGTCCGTGTGTGTGCGTGAGAGTGTGTGTGTGAGTGTGTGTGTGTGTGTGTTTGTCTGTGGACAGCATAGCTCAAAAACGAAAAGACCGTTAAATACCAAACTTGGTATTTAAGTTTGGTATCTACCAAGGATGCGACCAGAAGAGTTTCAAGAAAATCTCCCCCACCCCCAATTACCCTTTACATGGAACTTTTTTCGAAAATTTTGATTTTCTCAAAAATGGCTCTAACGATTTTGATTAAAATATCGTATATTCAAGATATTCACCTGACAAATAATATGTATATCTTGAATTTTCTGGGAATAGCCTCTGAAGACTACTTTATTCTGGATGAATTTTACGAAATTTTGCATAACTGCTAAACCATAAGAAATGGACAAAAACTTACCATACAAAAAATGTAGAGCACATTAATACACACAATTTATGTTATTCAAATTGTTTCGAGGAGTTGATCGTTTTTGAGATATTCCTTGTTATTGGTTTCAGCTTTGAAAAACTTGTACTTTTCTCATACAGAAATTTGTCAACTCGTGTCCTTACAAAGGAACTTCAGTCACATAGCAACCAGCTTTTCACTGTCACTTTAACCTATGGTACTCCCTTATTTCGCTTCTACTTACAAGGAAGCAAGTAATAAGACTATTTCTGCTAATTTTTTCTCTATTAGCATGAAGTAAATAGAAGAATAAGCTTATTAACAATTATTTGTTACACAGAAGTCATATGAATGGAACACATCAGAGTTTCCCCTTAGTTGTGCTAAAAACAATTGACTTACTTTTCCTAGCATTAATTGTTATTTTGTTCACGGCGACCCACAGACTTATTTCATTTATAGGTCATCCTCAAGAGCGTGGTATATTGAATCTTATTGTTAATAATACAATCGTCTGCGAGCAATCATGAAACACATCTTTGAGGTTCGGATGTCTTACAGCAGTCTGAATATTCTTCAATCACCACATATTGAGGTGCTGGTGCAATAAAAGAAATTGCTTCTCCTCTAAAGGAAACCGCAGGGCAGAGAGACAATGTCGTGACGCATTTGTGTTTGCAGAGTAATTACACGAGTTAGCGCTTTCTGTGCTCATGTTTATGTAAAAATTGTTTCACTTACAAGTCAATGTGCATACCCGACTGCAGAACACTCTGGCGGCAGCCCAGAATAGTTAAACATTATATTATAGTTGTTATACTGTCTGTTAAAGTTTAGTAAAATGTTATTTAATTTGTATACATTATTCATGAGCCAGGGATTTGATAATTTCATTGCAATATCTGACTATAATAATTGGCCAAATTTCAACACATTCTTTCATCTCAATAGTCCACTTTCTGATGTTTTCACACAAGTGAAGTACTGTTCGTTATATTAGGGATTTTCTGGACTGGATTACGTTAGTCTAAAGTTGGTAAATAAAAATAATAATATAAATAATAATAATAATAATAATAATTCGCCATATTAATACAGTATATAAATATATAAATAACAATTTATTATAACCATAAGTTTTATTATTTACTTAATTGCATGACATTTACAAAATATCAGCATTTTAAAATCATAAAACTTAAAACAAAGGCAATTCCCTACAAGCAAGAAAATGATTGTACAACTACATTGCATAAAGAATTTCCATGAGTTGCATTCACACGAGTTTCTCTATTTGTTCTGCAAACAAGGTACTCTTACAAAATATTATTTTATCTCTTCATACTAATCGAGATAAACATTAACAGAAACGGTCTTATTGCTTGCTTCTTATAAGTAGAAGGGAAATAAGGGAATACTCTAGGCTAAAACGATAGTAAAATTTTCACGTTGGCGAAATGTTTAAGTATTTACAACGGAAGCCCATAGCAAGAAACAGCTCGGAAACGGTTAACTCTACAAAATATTATCTATACGGCATATATTATGTGTTAAAACTGGATCTATGTAAACTTTCGTCTATTCGTATGGTTTTCTGGTTATACAAATATTCCTCCAGTGTGAAGGGTTCTGCAGAGATTATTCCCAGAAAATTCAAGATGTACACCATATTTGTCAGGTAAATATCTTTAATATGTGGCATTTTAATCAAAATCCTTACAAAACATTTTTTCAGAAAACAATATTTTCATAAACATTTTTCCATGATAGGAAAGTTTGTAGTTGGGAGATTTCCCTGAAGACCTTTGTAAGATATTGAAGTTAAATTCCAAGCTTTGTATTTAAGATTCTTCGTTTTTCAGTTTTACTGTTCACTGACACGCTCAGGTTAAACACATTTAAATAAAATTGTGCTCAAAACATGCATTTCCGATGAAAATCTGAGTAATGAGTTTATGAATGAAATGCACTACCTTCTGCCTACTATGTACGCTATATGTACTTACTTGTATAGATAAAGTAAACTTATGAAAGCAGCACTAACCTGCTCCTGCAACGTTGGCATACGTCACACACACTTTGATATGTTGCTTCACTATTCTCTTTATGTTGTAGTTATCAAAGTGTTCCTTCATTATGTCCTTGATGCTTCCAAGATCCGTCAGATAGCCGTTCTGGTCTAGCTGAAAACACAATAGTCCTTGTTAGTACAGCCGTTCTGGTCTAGCTGAAAACACAATAGTTCTGTTAGTACAACCGTTCTGGTCTAGCTGAAAACACAATAGTTCTTGTTAGTACAGCCGTTCTGGTCTAGCTGAAAACACAATAGTCCTGTTAGTACAACCGTTCTGGTCTAGCTGAAAACACAATAGTTCTTCTTAGTACAGCCGTTCTGGTCTAGCTGAAAACACAATAGTTCATGTTAGTACACCCGTTCTGGTCTAGCTGAAAACACAATAGTTCTGTTAGTACAACCGTTCTGGTCTAGCTGAAAACACAATAGTTCTTGTTAGTACAGCCGTTCTGGTCTAGCTGAAAACACAATAGTCCTGTTAGTACAACCGTTCTGGTCTAGCTGAAAACACAATAGTTCTTGTTAGTACATCCGTTCTGGTCTAGCTGAAAACACAATAGTTCTTGTTAGTACACCCGTTCTGGTGTAGCTGAAAAGACAATAGTTCTTGTTAGTACAGCCGTTCTGGTCTAGCTGAAAACACAATAGTCCTGTTAGTACAACCGTTCTGGTCTAGCTGAAAACACAATAGTCCTGTTAGTACAGCCGTTCTGGTGTAGCTGAAAACACAATAGTCCTTGTTAGTACATCCGTTCTGGTCTAGCTGAAAACACAATAGTTCTTGTTAGTACACCCGTTCTGGTCTAGCTGAAAACACAATAGTCCTTGTTAGTACACCCGTTCTGGTCTAGCTGAAAACACAATAGCTCTTGTTAGTACACCCGTTCTGGTCTAGCTGAAAACACAATAGTCCTTGTTAGTACAGCCGTTCTGGTCTAGCTGAAAACACAATAGTTCTTGTTAGTACATCCGTTCTGGTCTAGCTGAAAACACAATAGTCCTTGTTAGTACACCCGTTCTGGTCTAGCTGAAAACACAATAGCTCTTGTTAGTACACCCGTTCTGGTCTAGCTGAAAACACAATAGTCCTTGTTAGTACAACCGTTCTGGTCTATATAAAACACAATAGTCCTTGTTATTACAACCGTTCTGGTCTATATAAAACACAATAGTCCTGTTAGTAGAGCCGTTCTGGTCTATATAAAACACAATAGTCCTGTTAGTACAACCGTTCTGGTCTATATAAAACACAATAGTCCTGTTATTACAACCGTTCTGGTCTATATAAAACACAATATTCCTGGTAGTACAGCCGTTCTGGTCTATATAAAACACAATAGTCCTTGTTAGTGCAACCGTTCTGGTCTATATAAAACACAATAGTCCTGTTAGTAGAGCCGTTCTGGTCTATATACAACACAATAGTCCTGTTAGTACAACCGTTCTGGTCTATATAAAACACAATAGTCCTGTAAGTAGAGCCGTTCTGGTCTATATAAAACACAATAGTCCTGTTAGTAGAGCCGTTCTGGTCTATATAAACACAATAGTCCTGTCAGTACAACCATTCTGGTCTACATAAAACACAATATTCCTGGTAGTACAGCCGTTCTGGTCTATATAAAACACAATAGTTCTGTTAGTAGAGCAGTTCTGGTCTATATAAAACACAATAGTCCTGTTAGTACAACCGTTCTGGTCTATATAAAACACAATAGTCCTTGTTAGTACAACCGTTCTGGTCCATATAAAACACAATAGTCCTGTTAGTAGAGCCGTTCTGGTCTATATAAAAGACAATAGTCCTGTTAGTACAACCGTTCTGGTCTATATAAATCACAATAGTCCTGTTAGTAGAGCCGTTCTGGTCCATATAAGACACAATAGTCTTGTTAGTAGAGCCGTTCTGGTCTATATAAAACACTATAGTCCTGTTGGTAGAGCCGTTCTGGTCTATATAAAACACAATAGTCCTGTTAGTAGAGCCGTTCTGGTCTATATAAACACAATAGTCCTGTCAGTACAACCATTCTGGTCTACATAAAACACAATATTCCTGGTAATACAGCCGTTCTGGTCTATATAAAACACAATAGTCCTGTTATTACAACCGTTCTGGTCTATATAAAACACAATAGTCCTGTTAGTAGAGCCGTTCTGGTCTATATAAAACACAATAGTCCTGTTAGTAGAGCCGTTCTGGTCTATATAAAACACAATAGTCCTGTTAGTAGAGCCGTTCTGGTCTATATAAAACACAATAGTTCTGTTAGTAGAGCCGTTCTGGTCTATATAAAACACAATAGTCCTGTTAGTACAACCGTTCTGGTCTATATAAAACACAATAGTCCTTGTTAGTACAACCGTTCTGGTCCATATAAAACACAATAGTCCTGTTAGTAGAGCCGTTCTGGTCTATATAAAATACAATAGTCCTGTTAGTACAACCGTTCTGGTCTATATAAAACACAATAGTCCTGTTAGTAGAGCCGTTCTGGTCCATATAAGACACAATAGTCTTGTTAGTAGAGCCGTTCTGGTCTATATAAAACACAATAGTCCTGTTGGTAGAGCCGTTCTGGTCTATATAAAACACAATAGTCCTGTTAGTAGAGCCGTTCTGGTCTAGCTGAAAACACAATAGTCCTGTTAGTACAACCGTTCTGGTCTATATAAAACACAATAGTCCTGTTAGTAGAGCCGTTCTGGTCTAGCTGAAAACACAATAGTCCTGTTAGTAGAGCCGTTCTGGTCTATATAAAACACAATAGTCCTGTTAGTACAACCGTTCTGGTCTATATAAAACACAATAGTCCTGTTAGTAGAGCCGTTCTGGTCTATATAAAACACAATAGTCCTGTTAGTAGAGCCGTTCTGGTCTATATAAAACACAATAGTCCTGTTAGTAGAGCCGTTCTGGTCTATATAAAACACAATAGTCCTGTTAGTAGAGCCGTTCTGGTCTATATAAAACACAATAGTCCTGTTAGTTATAAAACACAATAGTCCTGTTAGTGGAGCCGTTCTGGTCTATATAAAACACAATAGTCCTTGTTAGTACAACCGTGCTGGTCTATATAAAACACAATAGTCCTGTTAGTAGAGCCGTTCTGTTCTATATAAAACACAATAGTCCTGTTAGTAGAGCCGTTCTGGTCTTGCTAGAAACACAATAGTCCTTGTTAGTACACCCGTTCTGGTCTTGCTAGAAACACAATAGTCCTTGTTAGTACACCCGTTCTGGTCTTGCTAGAAACACAATAGTCTTGTTAGTACACCCGTTCTGGTCTAGCTGAAAACACAATAGTTGTTTTTAGTACATTTCTTCCAGTCGTTCTAGTCTGTCTCCTGGTATGACGTTATTTATTTTAGGTTAATAATTAGTATACTAGAGAAAAGTGATCATTAAATCAAATTAAGTGGGTTCTATGTCATGTGTGGAACAACAATATGTAAACAAAACTTCAATCACTAGATCATAAAACTATGACAACACAAACACTAGAATATGCAAGTAAAGCTAGACAGCCAGACGAGCGGATCTGTTCCGCAAAGAAACGCTTATTCATTTATATGGGTCTGGCTAATGAAGATCAACAGTACCATTACTACTTAGCACCTTAAAACAGAAGGGGAATAAGGAAATACTCTAGATTTTAGTGGCAGTCAAATCTTCCAACAGCTGTCGGCATACGATTATCATTAAAATTCATTCTTCTTTCCATGGTCAGGAGTAAAACAAAAGAGATCCGAAATGGATGAAGACTTCTCGTTTGAGAAAAATTTATGTATTTTAAATTGAAACCAATCAAAGGGAATATTTCTGAAACGGTTAGTTTCTACAAAACACAAAATAAAAAACAAAACAAAAAAAAAATAAAACAAAAAACACTTTACCTATGACATAAATTGATTTTTTAACAAGAGCAACATTTTCTGTGGAATAACATTTGTCCATCTCTTACGGTTTACCAGCGATCCAAGCGAACATCAGGGACCGTTATAAAGAAATTCAGCATATAACTTTTAGTTGAATATATTTAATTTACAGTATTTTAATTAAAATCGTTAGAGTCTTTTTTGAAAATTGAAAATTTCGATAAATGTTCAAAGTAAAGATTTGGAAGGATTTTTCTGAAAATTCTCGTGCGTATACTAGGAAAATTTATACTTACATATACACACGCACACACACACACACAGACACGTTTTTACTCTGCCACACTTACTATATACATAATGTATAGACTAGGTATTGTATTGCACTAAAAAAATCTTGTGTTCCATTCATATGACTTTCTCTACACCTCTCTAACAAATTATTGTTAAAAAGCTTATGCTTCTATTTACTTCATGCTAACCGAGAAAAATTAGCAGAAATAGTAATATTACTTGTTACCTTGTAAATAGAAGCGAAATAAGGGCGTGCCATAGATTAAACTGATACTCAAAAGCTGGTTGCTATGTGACTGAAGTTCCTTGTTTGTATGGAACACGAGTTGATAAATTCCTGTATGAGAAAAGTATAAGTTTTTTAAAGCTGAAACCAAAAACAACGAATACCTTAAAATGAATTACCTCCACGAAACAAATGCATATAACATAACTTGTGTGCTTTTACGTGCTCTACACTTTCTGTGTAGTAAATTTTTATCCATCTCTTACGGTTTAGCATTTATGCAAAATTCCGTAAAATTTATGCAGAATAAAGTAGTCCTCAGAGGTTATTCCCAGAAAGTTCAAGATATACATTTTATTTGTCACGTAAAATATTTGTAATATACGAAATTTTAATCAAAATCGTTACAGACAAGTTTTAGAAAATCAAAATTTTCGAAAAAAATGTTCATGTAAAGGGTAGTTGGGGTGGCGGTTTTTCTTGTAAATCTTCGTGTCGCATCCTTGGAAGATGCCAAACCTAAATAACAAATTTGGTTCTTAACGGACTTTTCGTTTTTGAGCTAAGTTGTCCACAGACACACACAGACGCCCATAGACACGCACTAAGGCACACACTGACACACAGACACACACAGACACACACAGACACACACAGACACACACAGACACACACAGACGCCCATAGACACGCACTAAGGCACACACAGACACACAGACACACACAGACACACACAGACACACACAGACGCCCATAGACACGCACTAAGGCACACACAGACACACAGACACACACAGACACACACAGACACACACAGACGCCCATAGACACGCACTAAGGCACACACAGACACACAGACACACACAGACACACACAGACACACACAGACGCCCATAGACACGCACTAAGGCACACACAGACCCACAGACACACACAGACACACACAGACACACACAGACACACACAGACGCCCATAGACACGCACTAAGGCACACACTGACACACAGACACACACAGACACACACAGACACACACAGACACACACAGACGCCCATAGACACGCACTAAGGCACACACAGACACACACAGACACACACAGACGCCCATAGACACGCACTAAGGCACACACTGACACACAGACACACACAGACACACACAGACACACACAGACACACACAGACGCCCATAGACACGCACTAAGGCACACACTGACACACACAGACACACACAGACGCCCATAGACACGCACTAAGGCACACACAGACACACACAGGATCACACAGACGGCCATAGACACGCACTAAGGCACACACAGACACACACAGACACACACAGACACACACAGACGCCCATAGACACGCACTAAGGCACTCACAGACACACACAGACACACACAGACGCCCATAGACACGCACTAAGGCACACACTGACACACACAGACACACACAGACACACACAGACACACACAGACGCCCATAGACACGCACTAAGGCACACACTGACACACACAGACACACACAGACGGCCATAGACACGCACTAAGGCACACACAGACACACACAGACACACACAGACACACACAGACGCCCATAGACACGCACTAAGGCACTCACAGACACACACAGACACACACAGACACACACAGACGCCCATAGACACGCACTAAGGCACTCACAGACACACACAGACACACACAGACGCCCATAGACACGCACTAAGGCACACACTGACACACACAGACACACACAGACGCCCATAGACACGCACTAAGGCACACACAGACACACACAGACACACACAGACATACACAGACGCCCATAGACACGCACTAAGGCACACACAGACACACATTGACACACACAGACATACACAGACGCCCATAGACACGCACTAAGGCACACACAGACACACACAGACGCCCATAGACACGCACTAAGGCACACACAGACACACACTGACACACACAGACACACACAGACGCCCATAGACACGCACTAAGGCACACACAGACACACAGACACACACAGACGGCCATAGACACGCACTAAGGCACACACAGACACACACTGACACACACAGACATACACAGATACATACACGGACTTTTTGTAAAAATGTTCTGTTTTGGAATCGGAGGTCCTCAAAATTTGTATTTCCGGTGAAATCTCGGAATCGAATTTTTGGGTGGAATGCAATACATTCTCCATTCATATGTACATTGCACAAACGTGCCAGAGAAAAATATAATATAAACAGCAGAATTGAAGTTGCGTTAACAATTATGTCAGATAAGTGGCACAATGAAGTAATAAGAACAGAATTCAAGTTGCGCGGCTTAACAGAAAAAGTCTGATGTGTTCCATTCACACAATTTTCTCTACATCGTGCAACAAATTCTTCTATCTACTTTGGAATAATTGGGATAATTATTAGCAGAAATAGTCTTACTTACTTGCTTGTAAGTAGAAGGTAAATAAGGGAATTATGCATATTACTTAATTATGCATGGTTATATATTTCTTTATGTACGAGTAGACGTACATGTGGCTACTAACTGCCCGCCCCGGCTGCACACGGGTTGTGTAACCAATTAAAAAATCTCATGAAAAATGAAATGTTTATCTTGAATTTTCTGGGACTACTTCATTCTGGATGAATTTTACGGAATTTGGCATAACTGCTAAACCGTAAGAGATGGACAAAAACTTTCCACCCAAAAAATGTGGAGCATTTTAAAGCACACAGTTTGTCATATACATTTTTTTCGTGGAGTTGATCGTTTTTTAGATATTTCTTTTATTAGTTTCAGCTTTAAAAACTTATATTTTTCTCATACGGGAATTTTTCAACTGCTGTCCATACAAACAAGGGAATTTCAGTGACATAGCAACCAGCTTTTGACTATCACTTTAACCTATGGTACTCCCTTATAGACTTTTTAACAATAAATTGTTGCAATGCAGAGAATGTCATGTGAATGAACACATCAGATTTTTCGACTGAAATATCGTTGTTCCGCTCTTCCACTATCGCGGATTTCTTCATTCTTAGGACAGCTGATTTGTCGCATGATCAAAAGGTTCCTTGTTGCCTGCATATGTTTGAAGATAGTACAACGATGTCACTGCCGTATTGTTTCAGTATATGCCTTGCACCCTTACTGCTTCAAGTATGTGCTACTCCAGTATATAGTATAACAAACATCGATAGAGAATTCTTCTGTTGAGTTTCAGGATCAAAATGCAATATTGAAGCTTTTAAGCGTTTCTATGTTTTAATATAGACTACTTTCTACTTTCTCTACACGTACTATATACATGGTGTATAGAGAAGGTATTGTAATGCATCCAACATTTTGATAACGAGATTTCACCGGAATTACATGTTTTGGGTCCCCTGAATCCAGTAAAAGCATTTTCAGAAAAAGGTCCGTGTGTGTATGTGTCTGTGCGTCTGTGGACAGCATAGCTCAAAAACGAAAATACCGTTGAATACCAAACTTGGTATTTAAGTTTGGTATCTTCCAAGGATGCGACACGAAGATTTTCAAGAAAATCCCCCCACCAAAATTACTCTTTACATAGAAATTTTTTCGAAAATTTTGATTTTCTTAAAAATGGCTCTAACAATTTTAATTGAAATATCGTATATTAAAGATATTTGCCTGACAAATAAAATTATATCTTAATTTTTTTGGGAATAGCCTTTGAAGACTACATTCTTTTGGATCAATTTTACGGAGTTGTGCATTACTGCTAAACCGTAACAGATAGACAAAAACTTACTGCACAGAAAATGTTGATTACGTTAAAACACACAATTTCTGTTAATTAATTTTTTTCCGTAGAGTTGATCGCTTTTTAGATATTCCTTGTTTTTGGTTTCAGCTTTGAAAAACATACTTTTCTCATACAGGTATTTGTCAACTTATGTCCATACAAACAAAGGGACTTCAGTCACATAGTAACCAGCTTTTGACTATCACTTTAACCTATGGTATGGCCTTATTTCGCTTCTATTTACAAGGAAACAAGTAATAATGTGTTGCAGAGATGTAGAGAAAGTCATGTGAATAGTACACATCAGATTTTTTAACAATGAAGTCATTCGTAACATTTATGAGCAAAAAAGAAAGACAAAATAAGCTCAATTATATTTTTGTAGTAAAGTTAATTCATATAATATTTGGTAACAACACTGCTACTAGCGTTTTATATATTGTATTTATTATATTAAGTTAAATTATATTTGTTTTAAATGCTATATTCCCCATAAAGTTAACTCATACTCATATAATGTGGAAAATGTTATTTTCTAGTAAAATATATCCTCAAAACTCACCAAGTGCAGTTTATTTCCGTAGCACTGTAGAGCACACTAAAACAAAACAGAAAAACGTCCAAAAATTATATATTGCCTAAAAATAGAATTCTATTAACAATATAACCTCTCGTCGCATAGTACTAATTCTATAAGTATTGAGCGTCATTATAAAAACGTGAAAAAATTCTATTGAAACGTACAACAATGCTTAATAATAACAATAACAGCTATCTTACATTTTCTTAGCAACAACAATATTTGAGGTCACAGAGCGAAGCGAATAAAATATATATTTGGGTAAAGACGTGAGGCGGGAATTTTTTCCAGGCCAACTAATTATTTATCAATGTATCTTTTTGCAGTGTAAATAAATGCGTTTATATTTTATTTATACTAATATAATATAATTTAAAATATTTCATTACTAATAACTAAAAATGAATATACGTAGAGATTGTGTCTGTGAGCCTGGGGTGTTATTTTGAGAGGAAGAAGCAGTTTCTCGCAGGTTATTTTGGAAGGGGCCGAAGTCGCTACCGTTATGTTGCTATTGTATTCCAAAAGTCCCGTTCAGCGCGCGAGGTCAAGAGTGGCCACAGAATTCTCGATACGGGGGTAAATATGTTTTGGCCAATGGGAAGCCGACGGCTTACAAACTGCCGGGAAATTGAGAAACGTTCGGCCAATAAGTAGGTGATTTTAAGGCACAAAGCCAGATTAAAAAACCCCATAGATACGGTTGTCGGGAAGAAACAAGATCTTGTTGCTTGTTTCGTTCGGTTGTTAAAGTAGTGCCCAGAACGGTCAAAGCGCGGTAAAGAAGATGAAGTAATCCTGCTTGAGTTTAGATCGTCCAAAATGGCGCTCGCCTCTGAGTACAGAAAATGGCGAAGTGAGCAATTCTTAGCGCACCGCGCGAGGTCTCGAGCCACGAGAACTGCGACATTATACCATCAAAAGTACGCGCCAGGTCGACCTCGCAACCAGAAAATAAATAGGAGTCAGCAAATATATGTCTCGTGTCCATTCTGTTCTCCACTCCGGAGAAAGAAACGAGTCTCATGAGCTTTCAGCACGAAGACGCCGCAGCGCCCTGGGAGAGAGAGAGAGAGAGAGGGAGAGAGGGAGAAAGAGCGAATGAGAGAGAGGGAGAAAGAGGGAGGGAGAGGGGGAGAGATGGAGGGATAGAGATGGAGAGAGAGGGAGGGGGAGAGAGGGAGAAAGAGCGAATGGGAGGGAGGGAGAGAAGGAGAGAGATGGAGGGATAGAGAGGGAGAGAGAGGGAGGGAGAGGGAGAAAGAGCGAATGAGAGGGAGGGAGAAAGAGGGAGGGAGAGGGGGAGAGATGGAGGGATAGAGAGGGAGAGAGAGGGAGGGAGAAAAGGAGAGAGATGGAGGGATAGAGAGGGAGAGGGAGGGAGAGGAGAGAAAGGAAGGGAGAGAGAGGGAGATAGAGAGGGATAGAAAGAGGGAGAGGGAGGGGGAGAAAGGGAGGGAGAAAGAGTGAAAGAGAGGGAGAGAAAGAGAGAGGGAGGGAGAGGGGGAGAGAGAGGGATAGAAAGAGGGAGAGAGAGGGAGGCAGAGAGAGAGGTAGAGAGACCCAGAGAGAGAGACGGCTAGAGGGAGTAGGTGACGGAGAACTTACCAGAGCATGTACATGGTAAGAGATGAAGGTAGAACGGTCGCAGAAGGCAACAAAATTTCAAAATAAAGGAATAAGGGACAACTACACTATGCTGATCTTTTGAGGAATGGTTCTCAAATTCTCATCAAGACAAAAAATATTTTTTACGCCCTTAAACTTGGTTGGTCATATCGGACGATGAATGACTGAAATGAGGCTCCTAGAAGTTACGGTTATCGGACATTCTTCTTCTTGGGATAAGGGAAAACAAAAACACAAGCAAATAGCTTATTCGGTGAATCACCCCAAGAGAGATTTGAACCCGAGATTATAGGGATGCCATTACCTCTCCTAGGATACAGTTCAAAGATACTGAGTTATTGTATCGATTGGAAGACAAGTTTGAAAGCCTAGGAGGTGTTTATGAACTTTGAACTACAGTTTCTTTTGGAAAGGACGGTTGTAGAGGGAGAGAGAGGAGCAAAAACGATATAGGTTCGCCTTGTCAATAGTGTCTGGATAACGAGCTCAACTATTAAAACATAATACTTTCTTTCTTACTTTCTCTACTTCGTGTTTATAGTAAATAAGTATGAATGAATGAATGAATAAGTGTATTTATTAATATAGCAATATCATACATAGAATTTCAACAGTCGCACGGGTCCACAGACCGTACGTGCTTTTGCAATACACATTACAAGCAATATTAAAACAACAACCACAACAAAGAATTAAAAGAGTAAACACGAAAATAAAAAGACAAAGGAAATACACAGTTAAGAGTGAATCCGAAAATAAAGATACAAAGATATTAAAATATAGCAATTTAAATTTACAGCACAGAGTACACCTTCATAAATGCACCCTCTTATAATAGATAATTACACTTAAAAGACATGTATACACATAATATATACAACCCTAGCACAACAGTGACCTAAGTATGACATAATATATATGTATGTAGAACATTGTAGTCACTTTTGTTTAGTTGATCTTATCCCCCCCCCTTCTCTATTGGCAGCCTCCTCAGATCTCAGCTGTCTTGCCTTAAGTATAAATTTACCTAGCCCGTCCAAGTTTTCCGTGCCTGCCAGTAGCGTCCAACATGCTTCTATCCCTACATTCGCAGTGGTAAAAAATCGCGGCAAATATTTTTCCCGCCATTCCTCCGTGCCCCTACATCTTGCCAAGATGTGAGTCCACGACTCTTCCTCCTCGCAAATGGGACAGATTCTCGTACCATTCTCGTCAGAAATTTTCGTGCTCCTCCATGCTCCTAGTCTAATCCACGCGAGCCCCTCTCTAATGAGTTTGGTACCTGTTTTGATGTATTGCTCCATACCCCACTCCGATTTCAGCCCAGAATGTACTTCTAATGACACCTTCTCTGTGCATTGCGCAATTATTTGCTGTCTGTCAATATCACAGAGACGTTTCTTAATTTTTCTCCAAATACTTCGCCTGTTTTCCTGCCCCGCCATCCAAATGTCTCCCATCCCAATCGTTTCCAACCCTTTCTTTAATCTTGATACCCACGTCAAATTACCTTCCATTCGCAACTGTTCACGGAAGCAGAGTGCCCTAATTAGAGATTGATTTCCGTGAACGATTCTCATCCAATATTTAACTGCTCTGATTTTGCTCTCTATCGTTTCACTATGTGCCCCGAATTCCCTCATTATTCCGCAGTTTGCCGTACCCCTCCCTACACCCAGAATTCCTTTCAAAAACTGGGTCCTCACTTGATCCAGATTTCGTGTTTGTTCCCACCCCCATATTTCTCCTCCGTATGTCATCGTGGATCTAACTGTCGCTCCGTATACAGTTTTCATCAAGGTTATGGAGATATTCGGAATTCTGCAGCGTATCCGGAGAGCTTCCGCCGCTTTCACCCTTGCCTTGTGTTTCGCAATGTCAATGTGTTTTGTCCATTTTCCGTTCATTGTAAATGTGAGTCCTAAGTACACAAAAGGTTTAACATTGTCCAGTATCTGTCCTGCATATGTCCAAGACTCCTCCCTGCTATAAACACAACCCTTTTTGAAAGTCATTGCCTTAGTCTTATTCACATTAACTGTAAGTAGCCATTCATCGCAATAGTTCTTAAGTTTGTCCAGTCCTCGTTGCAATCCGTTTACTGTCGTAGAGCACAATACTAAATCGTCTGCGTATAAAAGTGTTGGGATCTGCAAATCCGCTACTACTGGCGCTTGAATATTCTCTGCTATCATTGTATCAGTAATATCATCCACAAAGAGATTAAATAGCAAGGGAGATAAAATACAACCCTGCCTCACTCCCCTATAGCTTCGGCAGCTCTCGGACACTCTATTTCTGTCGTACTTCACACAGAATTCGACATTTTGATACATTGCCTGCAATGCTCTAACCATTTTACTTGATAACCCCTTTCTGCCTAGTTTGTACCATAATGCATTTCGATTGATAGAGTCAAATGCCTTCTTAAGGTCCACAAAAGCACAATGAAGCGTTCCCCGCTTAACTAACAGTTGCTTCGTCCTTAAAGTGTCTAATATAAAAGCGGCATCTACGGTACTGTGTCCTTCTCTGAAACCCATTTGAAATTTTGAAAGTTTGCCAAATTTAGATTCCCAGTCCTTTATTCGGTTATATAACACTCTACAATAAATGTTCTCCATAATTGGCAAAAGAGTAACCCCCCTATAGTTATCCGGATTTCCAATAGTTCCCTTCCCTTTATAAATGGGATGAATAATGCCCTTTCCCCAACAGGTAGGGTAATTCCCCTCAATAAACAATCTGTTACATATCTAGAGCATACTCCTACCAAACTCATTAACATTGGCTGCGGCTTTAAAAACTTCTGGGGGCAGCCCATCCAACCCTGGAGCTTTGCCTTCCTTCAGACTCCTCAGCGCCTGTGCTATTTCTCGTGCTGATATTTCTTCGTCCAGTATTGGGATCTCAAGATTTCCCAAAATTTGCACTTCCTTTATAAAAATTCCTTCCCTTTCACCTTTCCCGAATATTCCCATAAAATGCATTGCCCATTTTCTGGGAGAAATTTCGTTGGACGCCTGACGGTTGCCTCTTAAATGTTTTACTACTTGCCACATCTCAGCGTTATCCCCCCGTGTTAGCATATTACTAATTTTCTGAGTAATTTTGTCTTGCCACATAGTCCTCTTTTCCCGTAAGAGCTGTTTATACTCCCTTCGCTTTTTTGTAAACAGTTTCCTAATGTCATCTCCCCCCACCCTTCTGAATTTTGACAGAGCCTCCTCTGCTTGTTTCTTTACAGCTCTGCATTGCTGGTCATACCAGCCATTGAATCGTTTTAACTTACCATGCATTTGGACTTTCATTGTCCACGCAGCCGTTGCTATTATATGCGTTAGTTCCTCCGCTGTGTCTGCGTTCCTTTCCCCTAATCTTCTTTCTAATTTATCAACAAATACTTCTTTTTCTATCGGTTTCCATATAAATTTACTAATGAATCTCCCTTCGTCCCCCTGCCCCTCTTCAGGTGCATGCGCCACTATGGCCGTCTCTATATTCAGGTAGATAAGTATTGTATTCCACCCAAAAACTTGATGTTGAGAATTCAACTGTAATTCAAGTAGAACCTCCGCTGCCAAAGAGACACTTTTAAAAAACTAGAGACAGGGAGAGAGAGAGAGAGAGAGAAGGGGGGGAGAGAGAGAGAGTCTGTGAACCCCAAAAGAAGTTTTCTCTGGATACCAAACTGGTATTTAAGATGAGTATTTCCCGAATGTATGAGACGATATTTTGATAGTGTTTAACGCCCGCTTTCACTACATGTGGTACCGCAGGCGATGACATTGGTGATACATGGAATGAAGATGGAGCACCGGTGGATTGTGATGGCGAGGAAAACCGGAGAAAACCCAACCTTGTCCACCGCAAATCTCACTGCGGTCGTTTGGGATCGAACCCGCGCCATCTAGGTGAGAGGCGAGTGGTTTAACCACTAGACCACGGTGCGGCCTGTGCCTGAGAGGATGATTTGAAGGAACCCCCTCCCCAAACTGCACAATTATGGTAATGCTATATTTTCTCAAACATCCTGTAGGCGAGTGGTTTAACCACTAGACCACGGTGCGGCCTGTGTGTGAGAGTATGATTTGAGCGAACCCCCTCCCCAAACTGCACAGTTATGGTAATGTTATATTTTCTCAAACATCCTGTAGGCGAGTGGTTTAACCACTAGACCACGGTGCGGCCTGTGTATGAGAGGATGATTTAAGCGAACCCGCTCCCCAAACTGCACAATTATGGTAATGCTATATTTTCTCAAACATCCTGTAGGCGAGTGGTTTAACCACTAGACCACGGTGCGGCCTGTGTGTGAGAGTATGATTTGAGCGAACCCCCTCCCCAAACTGCACAGTTATGGTAATGTTTATATTTTCTGAAACATCCTGTAGGCGAGTGGTTTAACCACTAGGCCACGATGCGGCCTGTGTGTGAGAGGATGATTTAAGCGAACCCCCTCCCCAAACTGCACAGTGTTGTTAATGTTATATTTTCTCAAACATCCTGTAGGCGAGTGGTTTAACCACTAGACCACGATGAGTCCTGTGTGTGAGAGTATGATTTGAACGAACCCGCTCCCCAAACTGCACAGTGTTGTTAATGTTATATTTTCTCAAACATCCTGTAGGCGAGTGGTTTAACCACTAGACCACGGTGAGTCCTGTGTGTGAGAGGATGATTTGAACGAACCCGCTCCCCAAACTGCACAGTGTTGTTAATGTTATATTTTCTCAAACACCCTGTAGGCGAGTGGTTTAACCACTAGACCACGATGAGTCCTGTGTGTGAGAGTATGATTTGAACGAACCCCCTCACCAAACTACACAGTGTTGTTAATGTTATATTTTCTCAAACATCCTGTAGGCGAGTGGTTTAACCACTAGACCACGATGAGTCCTGTGTGTGAGAGTATGATTTGAACGAACCCCCTCACCAAACTACACAGTGTTGTTAATGTTATATTTTCTCAAACATCCTGTAGGCGAGTGGTTTAACCACTAGACCACGATGAGTCCTGTGTGTGAGAGTATGATTTGAACGAACCCCCTCACCAAACTACACAGTGTTGTTAATGTTATATTTTCTCAAACATCCTGTAGGCGAGTGGTTTAACCACTAGACCACGATGAGTCCTGTGTGTGAGAGTATGATTTGAACGAACCCCCTCACCAAACTACACAGTGTTGTTAATGTTATATTTTCTCAAACATCCTGTAGGCGAGTGGTTTAACCACTAGACCACGATGAGTCCTGTGTGTGAGAGTATGATTTGAACGAACCCCCTCACCAAACTACACAGTGTTGTTAATGTTATATTTTCTCAAACATCCTGTAGGCGAGTGGTTTAACCACTAGACCACAATGAGTCCTGTGTGTGAGAGGATGATTTGAACGAACCCGCTCCCCAAACTGCACAGTGTTGTTAATGTTATATTTTCTCAAACATCCTGTAGGCGAGTGGTTTAACCACTAGACCACGATGAGTCCTGTGTGTGAGAGTATGATTTGAACGAACCCCCTCACCAAACTACACAATTATGGTAATGTTATATTTTCTCAAACATCCTGTAACGGTGATATTAACGTATCATAAGCTGTGACATTTAATGGAAATATAACGTATATCCTGAATGTTATGCGAATGACCTGTGAAATCGTGTTCATTCCGAACGAGCGTAACAAGTTAAACAAAGTCTTACTAGCCAACAATTGTACACCGCGATAAAGCTCACAACAAATGTAAAATAATTTGTTTTTGGCTTTGACAAACACTCACCTAATGTTTGGTTCAACAATGAAGTCTGGAATTCAGAGACATAGAAACTGTTTGTTGCCATTGGAGACTATAATACCTGTTGTCATGGTAGCTCAAGGATTAGAGGTACTGACTACGAATCAGGGGACAATAGTAAACATTACTAGCGTTGAGCACTTGCATTCTTCTTTTGTCAACTCGTCAAAGAGGTGCCGTAACTGAAACATCACCTCATGCAACCAAGAAAAACATTTATGGTGAAGAAAGCGGTGTAAGCGTGGGTGTTTTGGTTTCCCCCGCCATTATACCTTACCCGTCTTCCATCTTCATTCCATGAATCACCATTATCATCGTCTGTATCTATGTAGTTAAAGCGGGCGATAAACAATGAAAAAAAAACTTAGAAAAGTCATTGCAATGTTTCAGTGTTGCGAGTTGCTGGTTTTTACACGATACATGTACTTAGGTAGAGAATGTATTACACTCCATCTAAAAATTGGATATCGAGATTTCATCGGAAATGCATGTTTTAAGCTCCCCTGTATAACAAAACCATTTTTAGAAAAAGGTCCCTGTGCATATGTGTGTGTCTGCCTGGGAACACGATAACTTAAAAACGAAAAGTGGGTAAAATATTAAACAACCCCAAACTGCCATTTACATGAAAAGAACTTCTAAAATCTCGATTTTCTCAAAAATGGCTGTAATGATTTCGATTGAAATACCCTATATTTAAGATATTTACATGACAAATCTCGAATTTCCTCGGAAAAGCCTCTGAAGACCTCAATGGATGAATTTTTTCGCATTTTACATAGCTAGTAAACCTTAAGAGATAGACCAAATCTTACTGCACAAAAAACGCAGACCTTGTTAAAACACACAATTTATGGCATATACATTTTTTCGCAAGGTTGACAATTTTTGAGATATTCCTTCTAATTGGTTTCAGTTGTAAATTACTTAATAAGCTTTTCTCATTCGGGAATTTGTCACCTTCTGGCCTTGTAAGGAAGCGGATTTCAAGCACATAACAACCAGCTTTTAAAATATTTGACTGTCGTTTTAGCCTAAAGTATTCCTTATTTCTCTTCTGCTTACAAGGAAGCAAGTAGTGTTTGTGCTGATGTTTATTTCCATTAGATAGAGTAAGTAGATATGAGAAAACGGTTTTTAACAATAATTTGTAACAGGGATGTAGAGAAAGTCAAGTGACTGGAGCACATCACATTTTTATCTTTTGTGGGAATTGCTAAGAAGTCATCGCTCCAAAATTGAGAAAGAGAAGAAGGGTGATATAGCTTTATAAGGTAAGTTGCAGTAGCGGAAATATTCAGTCCAAATATTGCTGTCACGCTGAGGTTAGTAGAGTGAGCTAAGACTCTGAGCTAAGAAGTCATCACTCCAAAATAGAGAAAGAGAGGAAGGGTGATATGGCGTTACAAGATAAGTTGCAGAAATGGAAATATTCAGTCCAAATATTGCTGTCACGCTGAGGTTAGTAGAGTGAGCTAAGACTCTGAGCTAAGAAGTCATCACTCCAAAATAGAGAAAGAGAGGAAGGGTGATATAGCGTTACAAGATAAGTTGCAGAAATGGAAATATTCAGTCCAAATATTGCTGCCACGCTGAGGTTAGTAGAGTGAGCTAAGACTCTGAGCTAAGAAGTCATCACTCCAAAATAGAGAAAGAGAGGAAGGGTGATATGGCGTTACAAGATAAGTTGCAGAAATGGAAATATTCAGTCCAAATATTGCTGTCACGCTGAGGTTAGTAGAGTGAGCTAAGACTCTGAGCTAAGAAGTCATCACTCCAAAATAGAGAAAGAGAGGAAGGGTGATATAGCGTTACAAGATAAGTTGCAGAAATGGAAATATTCAGTCCAAATATTGCTGCCACGCTGAGGTTAGTAGAGTGAGCTAAGACTCTGAGCTAAGAAGTCATCACTCCAAAATAGAGAAAGAGAAGAAGGGTGATATAGCTTTATAAGGTAAGTTGCAGTAGCGGAAATATTCAGTCCAAATATTGCTGTCACGCTGAGGTTAGTAGAGTGAGCTAAGACCGGGAAACTGCTTCTGCTCAAAAACGCAGGAATGGAAACAAACAAGTAGATTCTGGTTATAATGTGAGCAAATACGCTTTACGTACACTAAGCAAGAGTAAATACTTGTATATGGTCAGGAACATTACTGTTTATGACATAGGAGTAGACATAATTCAAATAGATCATAAATATGATCGAAAAACTTTTGGCTCTCAGAATATAAAGAAGAACATTGATGGATACTTACATTGATCGCTTGTAGTTCAGGATTTACAATAATTGTTTTGTTTGGCATCAAATCTGAAAGAAATGAAAATGAAACAGAAGTAAATTGCACCTATATAATGTAGAGGACAGTATCCAACAGTTTTTAATGTCAAAATGGGCTTTCAATTTGCAATAATTTACTTCGTTAAACTTTAATATTAATTTAACATTTCACTATCTAATTAAATAAGAATTAAAATCCCCAAAACAAAACAAAATTAAATATAGTACAAATATGTAGTGTATAAGCAGAGTCTATCACAGTTAAATGTACTGCAAGACAGGTTCTGAGGATCAAGAGCACCACGACGATCTTACCCTCAAATATGTCTTTAGAAAGATGTGAGAGATTTGGAATTGACTTGACAGCTTTCTGTGATCAGTTCAGAGCAAGCTATAACTTGTGTGTGTGTGTGTGTGTGTGTGTGTGTGTGTGTGTGTCTGTGTGTGTGTTTGTATGTGTGTGACTGAGTTATCGTCCATCAGGTAAGGAAGGAGTGGCTCAGCTTGCCGACAAACACATATTTCTGTGGTGGTCTCATTCAACAACTTGAAACAAACACAAAGAGTGTTTCAGGGGACTAGCGCCTAACTTGTAAACGTAAAATTCGGAACATTCTGCGCTGGAATAACCAAGAACAGCCCACCTGACCTTAGATTTTTAGAACACTTTTTTCAAGTTGGTAGATTAGTTTGGGATTCCTTAAATGCTACCGATATTAGTATTCATTCTTTGTCTTTCATCCTTTATTGTTGCAAGGAAGTCTGTGTGACGCATGTCTTTGGATATATTTGAAGAGAAAGATATATTTTGGGTGACCTTATCTCTAGAGCCAGGAAGTTCGTGCCAGTGTCTATGTAGAGTAAAAGCGACCAGGTTGGCAATACCATGCGGCGCTACTTGCACGAGCAAAGGTCAGCGTAGAGTGCAACCCATTACTACAAAACAGCTATCACTGATAACACAGAAGCACGTCGGTAGGAAGTAAAAGCGGCCAGGTTGGCAATACCATGCGGCGCTACTTGCACGAGCAAAGGTCAGCGTAGAGTGCAACCCATTACTACAAAACAGCTATCACTGGTAACACAGAACCACGTCGGTAGGAAGTAAAAGCGGCCAGGTTGGCAATACCATGCGGCGCTACTTGGCTATCACTGATAACACAGAAGCACGTCGGTAGGAAGTAAGACGTTCGAACATGTTTGTTCTGCTCAAATGTCAGCAAAATGAATTTGCTTTGCAAGCATAGTAAGTTTTCTAGCAGTGTACTTCTTAAGAAACCGATGACAGTTCTAGTAAACAAACTGTAAAACGTCTAGTAACAGAACAACTTCACAGAAACGTATTATTGATTGCACATTTGTTCAGAAAGTTACCCACAACTATCACACTCCAGAGCTATGGAGCTGAATCTGTGCGGCATGTAGAAGAACTGTCAAGACGGATTTATCAAACCACGAGCATTTTACTTGAAATAAAGTTGAAAATGAAAAGTGGAATTGATAACAATGCAGGGTTTAGTGTGATGTATCACATACAAGCTGCACTTCTAGATCCCAACAAATGCTATTTGCTTGCTGATACTGATACGCAACTGATAAAATATTTCAAATATGCCCCGATCACATCATGAGAAGTGGAACGAACTTTTTCACATTACAATCTTGTTTGTCGGAACGTAGAGCGAGTTTTTCACTTGAAAGGCTTCAGAAGTACATAGACATAGTTTTCAGTAATACGGTTGCAGATGAGTAAATATTTAGTTTAACTCCTGCACTCGTTTTTATCTAGTAAAAACCTTAAGATACTTAAGAAATTACTTGTATTATTTTGATATTATTTTACATTTGATCAGTAAATACTACAATCCGTGTTATAATTTTTTGGGTGTTTTCATAATGTACAAATGTAAATAAGGAAATCAGTCAGAATTGGTCTGTATATATGTAACAATTTGTAAAACATTAATTATCTAAGTAGGTGAGCGTTTACGAATATCTCGTAGTCATTTCTGTTCTCTGGAAACAGTACTGTTTAATGACAACAGGTTTGTTTACCTCTCCCTTGCCAACTAATCTATGACTTGCTTTGATGTGGTGAGATGGACGGTCACAACCTATATACGTGACGGCGAACGGTACGAACTCTGCAGTTGTCCCCAAGCCTGCTCATGGGGATAGGGGTGTCATTGAGGGCGTCGGGGAACTTTCTCGCGTCTCACTACGAATAGGGGCGTCATTGAGGGCGTCGGGGAACTTTCTTGCGTCTCACTGAGGATAGGGGCGTCATTGAGGGCGTCGGGGAACTTTCTCGCGTCTCACTGAGGATAGGGGCGTCATTGAGGGCGTCGGGGAACTTTCTCGCGTCTCACTGAGGATAGGGGCGTCATTGAGGGCGTCGGGGAACTTTCTCGCGTCTCACTGAGGATAGGGGCGTCATTGAGGGCGTCGGGGAACTTTCTCGCGTCTCACTGAGGATAGGGGCGTCATTGAGGGCGTCGGGGAACTTTCTCGCGTCTCACTGAGGATAGGGGCGTCATTGAGGGCGTCGGGGAACTTTCTCGCGTCTCACTGAGGATAGGGGCGTCATTGAGGGCGTCGGGGAACTTTCTCGCGTCTCACTGAGGATAGGGGCGTCATTGAGGGCGTCGGGGAACTTTCTCGCGTCTCACTGAGGATAGGGGCGTCATTGAGGGCGTCGGGGAACTTTCTCGCGTCTCACTGAGGATAGGGGCGTCATTGAGGGCGTCGGGGAACTTTCTCGCGTCTCACTGAGGATAGGGGCGTCATTGAGGGGGTCTGGGAACTTTCTCGCGTCTCACTGAGGATAGGGGCGTCATTGAGGGGGTCTGGGAACTTTCTCGCGTCTCACTGAGGATAGGGGCGTCATTGAGGGCGTCGGGGAACTTTCTCGCGTCTCACTGCGGATAGGGACGTCATTAAGGTCGTCCGGGGTCGTTCTCGCTTCTCACTGCGGATAGGGGCGTCATTGAGGGCGTCGGGGAACTTTCTCGCGTCTCACTGCGGATAGGGGCGTCATTGAGGGCGTCCGGGGTCGTTCTTGCTTCTCACTGAGGATAGGGGCGTCATTGAGGGCGTCCGGGGTCGTTCTTGCTTCTCACTGAGGATAGGGGCGTCATTGAGGGCGTCCGGGGTCGTTCTTGCTTCTCACTGAGGATAGGGGCGTCATTGAGGGCGTCCGGGGTCGTTCTCGCTTCTCACTGAGGATAGGGGCGTCATTGAGGGCGTCCGGGGTCGTTCTTGCTTCTCACTGAGGATAGGGGCGTCATTGAGGGCGTCCGGGGTCGTTCTCGCTTCTCACTGCGGATAGGGACGTCATTAAGGTCGTCCGGGGTCGTTCTCGCTTCTCACTGCGGATAGGGGCGTCATTGAGGGCGTCGAGGAACTTTCTCGTGTCTCGCTGCGAATAGGGGCGTTATTGAGGGCGCCAGGGAACTTTCTCGCGTCTCACTGCGGATAGGGGCGTCATTGAGGGCGTCCGGGGTCGTTCTTGCTTCTCACTGAGGATAGGGGCGTCATTGACCATCAGACCTAGTCACCCTCATATTTTCTTTACCACATGTTAATTTTATTAAAGTGTTCTTTGTCAGCAATGACACATATTTTTAAAGCTAATAAATAATCTATGTCATGAAGTCATAATGGAAATCCTTTGTTATCTTTATCGAATTCTCTTTTTATATATTAATTGTCTTAATGCGATGCACTAAGATTTTTAACACATACAAAACAACTACAGATTAGTTTAATTACGATAAACCTAGAACTAATAATCCCGAGTGATAAAGTATGTTACTTGAGAGCAAACTCAAAAAAGAGAGATCTATCGATCAGAATCACAGGTTGACGGAGCGGACAAACACCTCGACCCCTAGCGGATCTAAAGCCCTGCAGATATGAGGTAAAGGAAGGGCACGAGAGGAATGGACTGCAGGCCAGAGAGAGAACAGACATGCGAGACTACCCGGTCGCCCTGGCACTGGAGACTTCCCTCTGCAACGACCGTGAAATAGCTCCAAATCGCAAATCTCGCCACCACCTGTCTCTCACTAACTGAATCGCAGCCCTGTTGGAATCTAAATAGGAAGAACTGAGGGAAAGTAGAAACTGTTTGAATACAGTACCCTCGCCTCTACGGCCAGGGAAAAACACCAAAATTACCATGAACATAGTGGAGAGTCGCCGAGTATGGAACCCTGGACTCCGAATGAGACCCTTCAGGGTACCTTGGAGCCGTCTGCTCGGTAAAGAGAGAACATATATTGCTCAAAAAAATTAGGACAAAATATTGTTCCAGTGTAGTATTTCTCGGGTTTTATATGAGGGTGAAAATAACGTATATTACTGTTAATTGTTTTTTGGCCCAAACCCTGGAATTTATCCAACTACATATTATTGTTCAGATATGTTTAATTCAAGATATGCAGCCCACTTTTGGAGCGCTGCTACCTTCCAGTTTGCTGTGTTATCTTGAAGTGGGTCGTGTATAGACACGCATTGTTGAAGCAATAATGCAAAGATTTGCTCAGAAGCACTTGTTTCTTTGTCTTTCGCTGTGAGATGCTGGCCTTGGCTGTACTTCTGGATCTTGACCCCCCCCCCATAATTGTGGTAGCTCCTGCTCTTAGTGCCCGTTTTGCCCATTGGCCACACATGTCCCTGAAACACTTCATTTGGGAGTTATACGGGAGAACTTCAGTTTGCGTCAAGTTGGTTTTGTTCACCTGAGAATTCTCTGCTCTCTGCTCACATTAAACTTCGCCCTCACAAAACGTCATGCAGTTGCCGACAGTTCTCTTAAGTATACCATGTTTTTAATAGACATGTAAGTGAAGCATTTGCTTAATTCCTCATACTTACATACCAATTAACCCACATAATATAAATTAAATTACGCCATTTAAGGTTAAAATTTAATTCTTGGTTGTGTTTTTTTTAATTTATACCAGTCACCCAAGACCAGTGGTTAAATTACTGCAATAATTATTAAATTAATAATAATTATGATTAATAATGGTAATAATAAAATTAAATAAGAATAGATTAAATAATAATATTATTAATAATAATAATAATAATAATAATAATAATAATAATAATAATAATAATAATAATAATAATAATAATAATACAGTTTCTCCATAAGAAGCATTGGCCTTCATGACGTGAAAACCTCTTAGTCTGTTATACTCCATTCGACCTTAGGAGTATTCGCGCGTCCCCAAGAACAGATCTTCGGATCTTGTTGCGGGGGGAAAAGTCTTGGTAGATGTATTTGCTCTTTCCTGGCACGTAATTCTAACTCTGACTAACCAAAAAAAAAAAAACAAAAAAACCTCCCCCAATATGACATTTTCGTTGTGATGACCGTTCCAGGAGCAGCTGTATGTGACGTCTGCTCCATGTTGGGAACACTCTGGGAATACGCCTGCTGTAGTGTTGGGAACACTCTGGGAGTAGGCCTGCTGATGTAGTGTTGGGAACACTCTGGGAGTACACCTGCTATAGTGTTGGGAATACTCTGGAAGTACGCATGTTGCTGTAGTGTTGGGAACACTCTGGAAGTACGCCTGTTATAGTGTTGGGAACACTCTGGGAGTACGCCTGCTATAGTGTTGGGAACAGTCTGGAAGTACGCCTGCTTTAGTGTTGGGAACACTCTGGGAGTACGCCTGTTGCTGTAGTGTTGGGAACACTCTGGGACTACGCCTAATATAGTGTTGGGAACACTCTGGAAGTACGCCTGCTGTAGTGTTGGAAACACTCTGGGACTACGCCTGCTATAGTGTTGGGAACACTCTGGGAATACGCCTGCTGTAGTGTTGGAAACACTCTGGGACTACGCCTGCTATAGTATTGGGAACACTCTGGGACTACGCCTGCTATAGTGTTGGAAACACTCTGGGAATACGCCTGCTGTAGTGTTGGGAACACTCTGGGAGTAGGCCTGCTGATGTAGTGTTGGGAATACTCTGGGAGTACACCTGCTATAGTGTTGGGAACACTCTGGAAGTACGCCTGTTGCTGTAGTGTTGGGAACACTCTGGGACTACGCCTGCTATAGTGTTGGGAACACTCTGGAAGTACGCCTGTTGCTGTAGTGTTGGGAACACTCTGGGAGTACGCCTGTTGCTGTAGTGTTGGGGACACTCTGGAAGTACGCCTGTTGCTGTAGTGTTGGGAACACTCTGGAAGTACGCCTGCTATAGTGTTGGGAACACTCTGGGACTACGCCTGCTATAGTGTTGGGAACACTCTGGAAGTACGCCTGTTGCTGTATTGTTGGGAACACTCTGGAAGTACGCCTGTTATAGTGTTGGGAACACTCTGGGAGTACGCCTGCTATAGTGTTGGGAACAGTCTGGAAGTACGCCTGCTATAGTGTTGGGAACACTCTGGGAGTACGCCTGTTGCTGTAGTGTTGGGAACACTCTGGGAGTACGCCTGTTGCTGTAGTGTTGGGAACACTCTGGGAGTACGCCTGTTATAGTGTTGGGAACACACTGGGAGTACGCCTGCTATAGTGTTGGCAACACTCTGGGAGTACGCCTGCTATAGTTTTGGGAACACTCTGGGAGTATGCCTGTTATAGTGTTTTAAACACTCTGGGAGTACGCCTGCTATAGTGTTGCGAACACTCTGGGAGTACGCCTGCTATAGTGTTGGGAACACTCTGGGAGTAAGCCTGTTGCTGTAGTGTCGGAAACACTCTGGGAATACGCCTGCTATAGTGCTGGGAACACTCTGGGAGTACGCTTGTTGCTGTAGTGTTGGACACACTCTGGGAGTACGCCTGCTATAGTGTTGGGAACACTCTGGGAGTACGCCTGCTATAGTGTTGGGAACACTCTGGAAGTACGCCTGTTGCTGTAGTGTTCGAAACACTCTGGGAGTACGCCTGCTATAGTGTTGGGAACACTCAGGGAGTACGCCTGCTAATGTAGTGTTAGGAACACTCTGGAAGTACGCCTGCTATAGTGTTGGGAACACTCTGCGAGTACGCCTGCTGCAGTAGTGTTGGGAACACTCTGGGAGTAGGCCTGCTGATGTAGTGTTGGGAACACTCTGGAAGTACGCCTACTAATGTAGTGTTGGGAACACTCTGGGAGTACGCCTGCTGCTGTAGTGTTGGGAATATTCTGGGAGTACGTCTGCTGCTGTAGTGTTGGGAACACTCAACACTCTGGGAGTACGCCTGCTGCTGTAGTGTTGGGAACACTCAGGGAGTACGCCTGCTGATGTAGTGTTGGGAACACTCTGGGAGTACACCGGTTGCTGTAGTGTTGGGAACACTCTGGGAGTACGCCTGTTGTTGTAGTGTTGGGAACACCCTGGCAGTACGCCTGCTGTAGTGTTGGGAACACTCTGGGAGTACGCCTGCTGTAGTGTTGGGTACACTCTGGGAGTACGCCTGATGATGTAGTGTTGGGAACACTCTGGGATTACGCCTGCTATAGCGTTGGGAACACTCTGGAAGTTCGCCTGTTGCTGTACTGTTGGGAACACTCTGGAATTACGCCTGTTGGTGTAGTGTTGGGAACATTCTGGGAGTGCGCATGATGCAGGGTTGGGAACACTCTGGGAGTACACCTGTTGCTGTAGTGTTGGGAACACTCTGAGAGTACGCCTGTTGCTGTAGTGTTGGGAACACTCTGGGAGTGCGCCTGCTGTAGTGTTGGGAACACTCTGGAAGTACGCCTGTTGCTGTAGTGTTGGGAACACTCCGGGAGTACGCCTGTTATAGTGTTGGGAACACTCTGGGAATACACCTGTTGCTGTAGTGTTGGGAACACTCTGGGAGTACACCTGTTGCTGTAGTGTTGGGAACACTCAGGGAGTACGCCTGCATTAGTGTTGGGAAAACTCTGAGAGTACACCTGTTGCTGTGGTGTTGGGAACACTCTGGGAGTGCACCTGTTGCTCTATGTTGGGAACACTCTGGGAGTACGCCTGCTATAGCGTTGGGAACACTCTGGGAGTACGCCTGCTATAGTGTTGGGAACACTCTGAAAGTACACCTGCTGTAGTGATGGGAACACTCTGGAGGTACGCTTGCTAATGTAGTGTTGGGAACACTCTGGGAGTAGTCCTGCTGATGTAGTGTTGGGAACACTCTGGAAGTACGCCTGCTAATGTAGTGTTGGGAACGCTCTGGGAGTACGCCTGCTGCTGTAGTGTTGGGAAAACTCTGGGAGTACGTCTGCTGCTGTAGCGTTGGGATCACACAACACTCTGGGAGTACGCCTGCTGCTGTAGTGTTGGGAACACTCAGGGAGTACGCCTGCTGATGTAGTGTTGGGAACACTCTGGGAGTACACCTATTGCTGTACTGTTGGGAACACTCAGGGAGTACGCCTGCTGATGTAGTGTTGGGAACACTCTGGGAGTACACCTATTGCTGTAGTGTTGGGAACACTCTAGGAGTACGCCTGTTTTTGTAATGTTGCGAACACTCTGGCAGTACGCCTGCTGTAGTGTTGGGAACACTCTGGGAGTACGCCTTTTGCTGTAGTGTTGGGAACACTCTGGGAGAACGCCTGTTGCTGTAGTGTTGGGAACACTCTGGGAGTACGCCTGCTGTCGTGTTGGAAACACTCTGGGAGTACGCCTGCTGTAGTGTTGGGAACACTCTGGGAGTGCACATGTTGCTCTATGTTGGGAACACTCTAAGAGTACGCCTGCTGTAGTGTTGGGAACACTCTGGGAGTGCACCTGTTACTCTATGTTGGGAACACTCTGGGAGTACGCCTGCTATAGTGTTGGGAACACTCTGGCAGTACGCCTGCTATAGTGTTGGGAACACTCTGAGAGTACACCTGCTAATGTAGTGTTGGGAACACTCTGGGAGTAGGCCTGCTGATGTAGTGTTGGGAACACTCTGGGAGTACGCCTGCTGCTGTAGTGTTGGGAACACTCTGGGAGTACGTCTGCTGCTGTAGCGTTGGGAACACACAACACTCTGGAGGTACGCCTGCTGCTGTACTGTTGGGAACACTCAGGGAGTACGCCTGCTGATGTAGTGTTGGGAACACTCTGGGAGTACACCTATTGCTGTAGTGTTGGGAACATTCTGGGAGTACTCCTGTTGTTGTAGTGTTGGGAGCACTCTGGCAGTACGCCTGCTGTAGTGTTGGGAACACTCTGGGAGTACGCCTGCTGTAGTGTTGGGAACACTCTGGGAGTACGCCTGCTGATGTAGTGTTGGGAACACTCTGGGATTACGCCTGCTATAGTGTTGGGAACACTCTGGAAGTACGCCTGTTGCTGTAGTGTTGTAACACTCTGGAAATACGCCTGTTGCTGTGGTGCTGGGAACACTCTGGGAGTACGCCTGTTACTGTAGTGTTGGGAACTCTCTGGGAGTACGCCTGTTACTGTAGTGTTGCGAACACTCTGGAAGTACGCCTGTTGCTGTAGTGTTGGGAACACTCTGGGAGTACGCCTGTTGCTGTAGTGTTGGGAAGACTCTGGGAGTGTACCTGCTGCTGTAGTTTTGGGAACACTCTGGGAGTGCGCCTGTTGCTGTAGTGTTGGAAACACTCTGGGAGTACGTCTGTTGGTATAGTGTTGGGAACATTCTGGGAGTGCGCCTGCTGTAGTTTTGGGAACACTCTGGGAGTACGCCTGTTGCTGTAGTGTTGGGAACACTCTGGGAGTGCGGCTGCTGTAGTGTTGGGAACACTCTGGGAGTGCGGCTGCTGTAGTGTTGGGAACACTCTGGAAGTACGCCTGTTGCTGTAGTGTTGGGAAAACTCTGGGAGTGCGCGTGTTGCTGTAGTGTTGGAAACACTCTGGGAGTACGCCTGTTGGTATAGTGTTGGGAACATTCTGGGAGTGCGCCTGCTGTAGTTTTGGGAACACTCTGGGAGTACACCTGTTGCTGTAGTGTTGGGAACACTCTGGGAGTACGCCTGTTGCTGTAGTGTTGGGAACACTCTGGGAGTGCGGCTGCTGTAGTGTTGGGAACACTCTGGAAGTACGCCTGTTGCTGTAATGTTGGGAACACTCTGGAAGTACGCCTGTTGCTGTAGTGTTGGATACACTCTGGGAGTTCGTCTGCTGTAGTGTTGGAAACACTCTGGGACTACGCCTGCTGCTGTAGTGTTGGGAACACTCTGGGACTACGCCTGTTGCTGTAGTGTTCGGAACACTCAACACTCTGGGAGTAGGTCGTTTTTGTGACATTCCTTAGTTTTGATTTCTGCTATGAAAAACGTATACTTTTGTCATACAGGAACTTGTCAACTCCTATCCATATAAACAAATTAACTTCATTGACATAGCAACCAGCTTTTGACTATCACTTTAGGCTACGGTTGTCCCTTATTCGCTTCTACTTACAATGAAGCGAGTAATAAGACTGACTATTTCTGCTAATTTTTTCTGAGTAGCATAAAGTAAATAGAAGTATAAGCTTATTAAGAATTACTTGTTGCAGGGATATGGAGAAAGTCATGTGAATGGTACACATCAGATTTCTTTTTTTGATACAGAAGACTGTATTTCCGATGAAATCAAATTTTAGGGTGAAGTGCAATACCTTCTCTGCCTACGTAGCATGTAGAGAAGTTGATGCCAAATATGGAAAGTCATTAAGAAGCATTATGGCAAAGCAAAACTATGGTCTTTGTAAAGACGATTTGTATGCGTAGAATTGGTTGAGAATAGAAAAATAAAATAGTTGAAATACTGAATATTAAACAAATGCAGAACTGACAAAACCGGTTATGTCACAATAACATTGCACTAATGAATCTCAGTTCCATTTCTAGGAATATTTGATTGATATTGATCCAGATGTATCTTTACAGTTTATAATTTGAAATAAATTGAGAGTTCAAATGAAAGTTTCACATTTATAATCATTTTAAATTGAAAATAGTGAAATCTCTGTACTTTAACACTAGAATTTTCCTAGCGCTACACATCAGAATAAAATGTGCAAGAGTTGTTAAATGTTACTAACAACCGGTCCAATAATGTGTCAGACATTACCAATCCTACTAACACCAAAAATTGTCTACAATGAGCGACATTCCAATGATAATAGTAACACATGTGTGTCAGACATTACCAATCCTACTAGCACCAAAGAATGTCTACCAAGTGAGACATACCAATAATTATTGTAACACGTGTGTGTCAGAAATTAACAATCTTACTAGCACCAAAGATTATCTACAAAGTGTGACATTCCAATAAGAATAGTAACAAATGTGTGTCAGACATTACCAAGCCTACCAGCAGCAAAGAATGTCTGCCAAGTGTGACATACCAATAATAATAGAAACACACGTGTGTCAGACATTACCAATCCTACTAGCACCAAAGAATGTCTACAAAGTGTGACATTCCAATAATAATAGTAACACACGTGTGTCAGACATTACCAATCCTACTAGCACCAAAGAATGTCTGCCAAGTGTGACATACCAATAATAATAGTAACACACGTGTGTCAGACATTACCAATCCTACTAGCACCAAAGAATGTCTACAAAGAAAGACATTCCAATAATCATAGTAACACATGTGTGTCAGACATTACCAACCCTACTAGCACCAAAGATTGTCACCAAGTGAGCGACATTCCAATAATAATAGTAGCACATGTGTGTCAGACATTACCAACCCTACTAGCCCCAAAAATTGTCACCAAGTGAGCGACATTCCAATAATAATAGTAACACACGTGTGTCAGACATTACCAACCCTATTAGCACCAAACATTGTCACCGAGTGAGCGACATTACAATGATAATAGAAACACATGTGTGACAGACATTACCAATCCTACTAGCACCAAAGAATGTCTCCGGAGTGTGACATTCCAATAATAATAGTAAAACATGTGTGTCAGACATTACCAATACTACTAGCACCAAAGATTGTCTAGCAAGTTTGACATTCCAATAAGAATAGTAATACATGTGTGTCAGACATTACCAACCCTACCAGTACCAAAGAATGTCTACCAAATTGGGACATTCCAATAATATTAGCCGCACATGTGTGTCAGACATTACCAAACCTACTAGCACCAAATATTGTCATCAAGTGTGACATTCCAATAATAATAGTAACACATGTGTGTCAGACATTACCAAGCCTACCAGCAGCAAAGAATGTCTGCCAAGTGTGACATACCAATAATAATAGTAACACACGTGTGTCAGACATTACCAATACTACTAGCACCAAAGATTGTCTAAAAAGTGTGACATTCCAATAGCAATAGTAATACATGTGTGTCATATATTGCCAACCCTACGAGCACAAAAGAATGTCTACCAAGTGTGACATTCTAATAATAATAGTAACACATGTGTGTCAGACATTACCAGGCCTACTAGCACCAAAGAATTACTACCAAGTGTGACATTCCAATAATCAAAATAACACATGTGTGTCAGACATTACCAACCCTACTAGCACCAAAGATTGTCATCAAGTGTGACATTCCAATAATAATAATAATAATAATAATAGTAAGACATGTTTGCCAGACATTACCAACCTTACCAGCACAAAATTATGTCTACCAAGTGTGACATTCCAATAAAAATAGTAACAAATGTGTGTCAGACATTACCAATTCTACTAACACCAAAGATTATCACCAAGTGAGCGACATTCCAATAATAATAGTAACACATGTGTGTCAGACATTACCAACCCTACCAGTACCAAAGAATGTCTACCAAGTGGGACATTCCAATAATATTAGCAACACATGTTTGTCAGACATTACCAAATCTACTAGCACCAAAGAATGTCATCAAGTGTGACATTCCAATTATAATAAAACACATGTGTGTCAGACATTACCAAACCTACTAGCACCAAAGATGGTCATCAAGTATGACATTCCAATAATATTAGTAACACATGTCTGTCAGACATTACTAATCCTTCTAGCACCAAAGATTGTCATCAAGTGAGCGACATTACAATGATAATATAAACACATGTGTGACAGACATTACCAATCCTACTAGCACCAAAGGTTGTCTACCAAGTGTGACATTCCAATAGTAATAGTAACACATGTGTGTCAGACATTACAAATCCTACCAGCACCAAAGATTGTCACCTAATGTGACATTCCAATAATAATAGTAGCACATGTGTGTCAGACATTACCAATCCTACTAGCACCAAAAATTGTCTATCAAGTGTGACATTCTAATGATAGTAGTAGCGTATGTGTGACAGACATTACCAACCCTACTAGAACCAAAGATTGTCACTAAATATGACTTTCCAATAATATTAGTAACACATGAGTGTCAGACATTACCAATACTCTTAGCACCAAAGTAAGTCTACCAAGTGTGACATTCTAATAATAATAGTAACACAGGTGTGTCAGACATTACCAATCCTACTAGCACCAAAGTAAGTCTACCAAGTGTGACATTCCAATAATAATAGTAACACAGATGTGTCAGACATTACCAATCCTACTAGCACCAAAGATTGTCTACCAAGTGAGCAACATTCCAATGATAATAGTAACACATGTGTGTCAGACATTACCAATCCTACTAGTACCAAAGATTGACTACCAAGTGAGCGACATTACAATAGTAATTGTAACACATGTGTGTTAGACATTACCAATCCTACTAGGACCAAAGGTTGTCTACCAAGTGAGCGACATTACAATAGCAATAATAACACTTGTGTGTCAGACATTACCAAACCTATTAGCACCACAGATTGTCACCAAGTGAGCGACATGTCAATGATAATATAAAAACATGTGTGACAGACATTACCAATCCTACTAGCACCAAAGATTGTCTATCAAGTGTGACATTCCAATGATAGAAGTAGCGTATGTGTGAAAGACATTACCAACCATACTAGCACCAAAGATTGTCACCGAATTGTGACATTCCAATAATAATAGTGACACATGTGTGTCAGACATTAACAATCCATCTAGCACCATAGATTGTCACCAAGTCAGTGACATTCCAATAATAATAGTGACAAATGTGTGTTAGGCATTACCAATCCTATTAGCACCAAAGATTGTCAGCAAGTGAGCGACATTCCAATAATAATAGTAACACATGTGTGTCTGACATTACCAATACTACTAGCACCAACGATTGTCACCAAGTGTGATATTCCAATTATAATAGTAACACATGTGTGTCAGAAATTACAAATCCTACCATCACCAAAGATTGTCACCAAATGTGACATTCCAATGATAATAGTAACACATGTGTGTCAGACATTATCAATCCTACTAGCACCAAAGATTGTCTACCACCTGTGACATTTTAATAATAATAATAGTGACACATGTTTGTCAGACATTACCAAGCCTACTAGCACCAAAGAATTACTACCAAGTGTGAAATTCCAATAATGAAAGTAAGACATGTGCGTCAGACATTACCAATCCTACTAGCACCAAAGATTGTCTACCAAGTGTGACATTCCAATAATAATAATAGAAACACATGTGTGTCAGACATTACCAATTCTACTAACACCAAAGATTATCACCAAGTGAGCGACATTCCAATAATAATAGTAACACATGTGTGTCATCCATTACCAACCCTACTAGCAGCAAAATTTGTCACCAAGTGAGCGACATTACAATTTTATAGAAACACATGTATGACAGACATTACCAACCCTACCAGCACCAAAGAATGTCTACCAAGTGGGACATTCCAATAATATTAGCAACACATGTTTGACAGACATTAACAATCCTACTAGCACCAAAGAGTGTCTACCAAGTGTGACATTCCAAAAGGAATAGTAATACATGTGCGTCAGACATTACACACCCTACCAGCACAAAAGAATGTCTACCAAGTGTGACATTCCAATAATAATAGTTACAATTGTGTGTCAGACATTACCAAGCCTACTAGCACCAAAGAATTACTACCAAGTGTGACATTCCAATAATAATACTAACAGATGTGTGTCAGACATTACCAATTCTCCTAACACCAAAGATTATCACCGAGTGAGCGACATTCCAATAATTATAGTTACACATGTGTGTCAGACATTACCAACCCTACCAGCACCAAAGAATATCTACCAAGTAGGACATTCCAATAATATTAGCAACACATGTTTGACAGACATTACCAATACTACTAGCACCAAAGAGTGTCTACCAAGTGTGACATTCCAAAAGGAATAGTAATACATGTGTGTCAGACATTACCAAACCTACCAGCACAAAAGAATGTCTACCAAGTGTGACTTTCCAATAATAATAGTTACAATTGTGTGTCAGACATTACCAAGCCTACTAGCACCAAAGAATTACTACCAAGTGTGACATTCCAATAATCAAAATAACACATGTGTGTCAGACATTACCAACCCTACGAGCACTAAAGAATGTCTAAAAGGTGTGACCATCCAATAATAATAAAAATAACACATGTGTGTCAGATATTACCAATCCTACTAGCACCAAAGGTTGTCATCAAGTGTGACATTCCAATAATAATAATAGCAACACATGTTTGTCAGACATTACCAAACCTACCAGCACAAAATTATGTCTACCAAGTGTGACATTCCAATAATAATACTAACAGATGTATGTCAGACATTACCAATCCTACTAGCGCCAAAGAATGTTACCCAAGTGTGACATTCCAATAATAATAGTAACACATGTGTGTCAGACATTACCAATTCTAATAACACCAAAGATTATCACCAAGTGAGCGACATTCCAATAATAATAGTAACACATGTGTGTCTGACATTACCAACCCTACCAGTACAAAAGAATGTCTACCAAGTGGGACTTTCCAATAATATTAGCAACACATGTATGTCAGACATTACCATATCTACTAGCACCAAAGATTGTCATCAAGTGTGACATTCCAATAATAATAATAACACATGTGTGTCAGACATTACCAATCCTACTAGCACCAAAGGTTGTCACCAAGTAAGCGACATTCCAATAACAATGGTGACACATGTGTGTCAGACATTACCAATCCTACTAGCACGAAAGATTGTCACCAAGTGAGCGACAATCCAATAATAAGAGTAACACATGTGTGTCAGGCATTACCAACCCTATCAGCACCGAAGAATGTCTAACAAGTGGTACTTTCCAATAATAATAGTAACACATGTGTGTCAGACATTACTAACCCTACTAGCACCAAAGATTTGTCACCAAGTGAGCGACATTACAATAATAATAGAAACACATGTGTGTCAGACATTACCAACCCTACTAGTATCAAAATTTGTCACCAAGTGAGCGACATTACAATGATAATAGAAACACATGTATGACAGACATTACCAAACCTACCAGCACCAAAGAACGTCTAGCAAGTGTGACATTGCAATAATAATAATAACACATGTCTACCAAGTGTGAAATCCCAATAATAATAGTGACACATGTGTGTCAGACATTACCAATCCTACTAGCACCAAAGAATGTCTACCAAGTGTGACATTACAATAATATTAGTAACACATGTGTGTCAGAAATTACCAACCCTACTAGCACCAAAGATTGTCAATCAAATATGACATTCGAATAATAACAATAACACATGTGTGTCAGACATTACCAATCCTACTAGCACCAAAGAATATCTACCAAGTGAGCAACATTCCAATAACAATAGTAACACATGTGTGTCAGAAATTACCAACCCTACCAGCACCAAAGAATGTCTACCAAGTGTGACATTCCAATAATAATAGTAACACAATTTTATCAGACATTACCAATCCTACTGGCACCAAAGATTGTCTACCAATTGTGACATTCCAATAATAATAGTAGCACATGTGTGTCAGACATTACAAATCCTACCAGCACAGTAGATTGTCACCAAATATGACATTCCAATAATAACAGTAGCACATGTGTGTCAGACATTACCAATCCTACTAGCACCAAAGATTGTCTACCAAGTGAGGAACATTCCAATTATAATAGTAACACTTGTGTGTCATACATTACCAATCCTACTAGCACCAAAGATTTTCTACCAAGTGAGCGACATTACAGTAGTAATAGTAGCACTTGTGTGTCAGACATTACCAACCCTATTAGCAGCAAAGATTGTCACCAAGTGAGCGACAATACAATGATAATAGAAACACATGTGTGACAGACATTACCAATCTTACTAGCACGGGGGAATGTCTATCAAATGTGACATTCCAATGATAGTAGTAGCGTATGTGTGACAGACATTACCAACACTACTAGCACCAAAGATTGTCACCCAAGTGTGACATTCCAATAATAATAGTAACACATGTGTGTCAGACGTTACCAAGCCTACTAGCACCAAAGAATTTATTGCAAGTGTTACATACCAATAATCAAAATAACACATGCGTATAAGACATTACCAATCCTACCAGCACAAAAGATAGTGATCAAGTGTGACATTCCAATAATAATAATGGTAACACATGTGTGTCAGATTTATCAACCATACCAGCACAAAAGTATGTCTACCAAGTGTGACATTGCAATAATAATAGTAAAACATGTGTGTCAGACATTAATAATTCTACAAACACCAAAGATTATCACCAAGTTAGCGACATTCCAATAATAATAGTAACACATGTGTGTCGGATATTACCAACTCTACCAGTACCAAAGAATGTCTACCAAGTGGGACATTCCAATAATATTAGCAACACATGTGTGTCAGACATTACCAATCCTACTAGCACCAAAAATTGTCATAAAGTGTGACATTCAAATAATAATAGTAACACATGTGTGTCAGACATTACCGAACCTACTAGCACCAAAGATTGTCACCAAGTGAGCGACATTGCAATAATAATAGAAACACATGTGTGTCACACATTACCAACCCTACTCGCAACAAAATTTGTCACCAAGTGAGCGACATTACAATGATAATAGAAACACATGTATGACAGACATCGCCAACCCTACCAGCACCAAAGAATGTCTACCAAATGTGCCATTGCAATAATAATAGTAACACATGTGGTGTCAGACATTACCAACCCTACTAGCACCAAAACTTTCACCAAGTTAGTGACATTACAAAATATTAGAAACACAGGTGTGTCAGACATTACCAACGCTACCACTACCCAAGAATGTCTACCAAGTGGGACATGCCAATAATATTAGCAACACATGTGTGTCAGACATTACCAATCCTACAAGCACCAAAGATTGTAATCAAGTGTGACATTCCAATAATAATAGTAACACATGTGAGTCAGACATTACCAACCCTACTAGCACCAAAGATTGTCACCAAGTGAGCGACATTACAATAATAATAGAAACACATGTGTGTCAGACATTACGAACCCTACTCTCACCAAAATTTGTCACCTAGTGAGCGACATTACAATGATAATAGAAACACATGTATGACAGACATTGCCAACTATACCAGCACCAAAGAATGTCTACCAAGTGTGACATTGCAAAAATAATAGTTACACATGTGGTGTCAGACATTACCAACCCTACTAGCACCAAAAATTGTCACCCAGTGAGTGACATTACAATAATAATAGTAACACATGTGTGTCAGACATTACCAAACCTATTAGCACCAAAGAATGTCTACCAAGTGTGACATTCCAATAATAATAATGACACATGTGTGTCAGACATTACCAACCCTTCTAGCACCAAAGATTGTCAATCAAATGAGTCATTCCAATAATAATAGTAATACATGTGTCCTAGACATTACAAATCCTACTAGCACCAAAGAATATCTGCAAAGTGAGCGACATTCCAATAATAATAGTAACACATGTGTGTCAGACATTACCAACCCTACCAGTACCAAAGAATGTCTACCAAGTGGGACATTACAATAATAATAGTAGCACATGTGTGTCAGACATTACCAATCCTACTAGCACCAATGAATGTCTACCAATTGTGACATTACAATAATAATAGTAGCACATGTCTGTCAGACATTACCAATCCTACTAGCACCAATGAATGTCTACCAAGTGTGACATTACAATAATAATAGTAGCACATGTGTTTCAGACATTACCAATCCTACTAGCACCAATGAATGTCTACCAAGTGTGACATTACAATAATAATAGTAGCACATGTCTGTCAGACATTACCAATCCTACTAGCCCCAATGAATGTCTACCAAGTGTGACATTACAATAATAATAGTAGCACATGTGTGTTAGACATTACCAATCCTACTAGCACCAATGAATGTCTACCAAGTGTGACATTACAATAATAATAGTAGCACATGTGTGTCAGACATTACCAATCCTACTAGCAGCAATGAATGTCTACCAAGTGTGACATTACAATAATAATAGTAGCACATGTCTGTCAGACATTACCAATCCTACTAGAACCAATGAATGTCTACCAAGTGTGACATTACAATAATAATAGTAACACATGTGTGTCAGACATTACCAATCCTACTAGCACAAAGATTGTCTATAAAGTGTGACATTCCAATAATAATAGTAACACATGTGTGTCAGACATTACCAATCCTACTAGCACCAAAGAATGTCTACCAAGTGTGAAATCCCAATAATAATAGTGACACATGAGTGTCAGACATTACCAATCCTACTAGCACCAAAGAATGTCTACCAAGTGTGACATTACAATAATATTAGTAACACATGTGTGTCAGAAATTACCAACCCTACTAGCACCAAAGATTGTCAATCAAATATGACATTCGAATAATAAGAGTAACACATGTGTGTCAGACATTACCAATCCTACTAGCACCAAAGAATATCTACCAAGTGAGCAACATTCCAATAATTATAGTAACACATGTGTGTCAGAAATTACCAACTCTACCAGCACCAAAGAATGTCTACCAAGTGTGACATTCCAATAATAATAGTAGCACATGTGTGTCAGACATTACAAATCCTACCAGCACAAAAGATTGTCACCAAATGTGACATTCCAATAATAACAGTAGCACATTTGTGTCAGACATTACCAATCCTACTAGCACCAAAGATTTTCTACCAAGTGAGCGACATTACAATAGAAATAGTATAACATGTGTGTCAGACATTACCAATCCTACTAGCACCAAATATTGTCTACCAAGTGAGCGACATTACAATAGTAATAGTAGCACTTGTGTGTCAGACATTACCAACCCTATTAGCAGCAAAGATTGTCACCCAAGTGTGACATTCCAATAATAATAGTAACACATGTGTGTCAGACGTTACCAATCCTACTAGCACCAAAGATTGTGTACCAATTGTGACATTTCAATAATAATAGTAGCACATGTGTGTCAGACATTACCAATCCTACCAGCACAAAAGATTGTCACCAAATGAGACATTCCAATAATAACAGTAGCACATGTGTGTCAGACATTACCAATCCTACTAGCTCCAAATATTGTCTACCAAGTGAGGAACATTCCAATGATAATAGTAACACTTGTGTGTCAGACATTACCAATCCTACTAGCACCAAAGATTTTCTACCAAATGAGCGAAATTACAATAGAAATAGTATAACATGTGTGTCAGACATTACCAATCCTACTAGCACCAAAGATTGTCTACCAAGTGAGCGACATTACAAAAGTAATAGCAGCACTTGTGTGTCAGACATTACCAACCCTATTAGCAGCAAAGATTGTCACCAAGTGAGCGACAATACAATGATAATAGAAACACATGTTTGACAGACATTACTAATCCTACTAGCACCAGAGATTGTCTATCAAATGTGACATTCCAATGATAGTAGTAGCGTATGTGTGATAGACATTACCAACCCTACTAGCACCAAAGATTGTCACCCAAGTGTGACATTCCAATAATAGTAGTAGCGTATGTGTGACAGACATTACCAACCCTACTAGCACCAAAGATTGTCACCCAAGTGTGACATTCCAATAATAATAGTAACACATGTGTGTCAGACGTTACCAAGCCTACTAGCACCAAAGAATTACTTCCAAGTGTGACATTCCAATAATCAAATTAACACATGCGTATCAGACACTACCAATCCTACTAGCACCAAAGATAGTCATCAAGTGTGACATTCCAATAATAATAATGGTAACACATGTGTGTCAGATTTACCAAACATACCAGCACAAAAGTATGTCTACCAAGTGTGACATTGCAAAAATAATAGTAAAACATGTGTGTCAGACATTAATAATTCTACAAACACCAAAGATTATCACCAAGTAAGCGACAATCCAATAATAATAGTAACACATGTGTGTCGGATATTACCAACCCTACCAGTACCAAAGAATGTCTACCAAGTGGGACATTCCAATAATATTAGCAACACATGTGTGTCAGACATTACCAATCCTACTAGCACCAAAAATTGTCATGAAGTGTGACATTCCAATAATAATAGTAACACATGTGCGTCAGACATTACCGAACCTACTAGCACCAAAGATTGTCACCAAGTGAGCGACATTGCAATAATAATAGAAACACAAGTGTGTCACACATTACCAACCCTACTCGCACCAAAATTTGTCACCTAGTGAGCGACATTACAATGATAATAGAAACAAATGTATGACAGACATTGCCAACTATGCCAGCACCAAAGAATGTCTACCAAGTGTGACATTGCAAAAATAATAGTAGCACATGTGGTGTCAGACATTACCAACCCTACTAGCACCAAAAATTGTCACCAAGTGAGTGACATTACAATAATATTAGAAACACATGTGTGTCAGACACTACCAACCCTACCAGCACCAAAGAACGTCTAGCAAGTGTGACATTGCAATAATAATAATAATAACACATGTGGTGTCAGACATTTCCAACGCTACTAGCACCAAAAATTGTCACCAAGTAAGCGACATTTCAATAATAATAGAAACACATGTGTGTCAGACTTTACCAACCCTACTAGCACCATCGATTGTCACCAAGTGAGCGACATTACAATAATAATAGACACACATGTGTGTCAGAAATTACCACCTTACCAGAACCAAAGTATGAATACCAAGTGTAACATTCCAATAATAACAGTAACACATGTGTGTCAGACATTACCAATCCTACTAGAACCAAAGATTTTCTATTAAATGTGACATTCCAATAATAATAGTAACACATGTGTGTCAGACATTACCAAACCTACCAGCACAAAAGAATGTCTACCAAGTGTGACTTTCCAATAATAATAGTTACAATTGTGTGTCAGACATTACCAAGCCTACTAGCACCAAAGAATTACTACGAAGTGTGACATTCCAATAATCAAAATAACACATGTGTGTCAGACATTACCAACCCTACGAGCACTAAAGAATGTCTAAAAGGTGTGACCATCCAATAATAATAAAAATAACACATGTGTGTCAGATATTACCAATCCTGCTAGCACCAAAGATTGTCATCAAGTGTGACATTCCAATAATAATAATAGCAACACATGTTTGTCAGACATTACCAAACCTACCAGCACAAAATTATGTCTACCAAGTGTGACATTCCAATAATAATACTAACAGATGTATGTCAGACATTACCAATCCTACTAGCGCCAAAGAATGTTACCCAAGTGTGACATTACAATAATAATAGTAGCACATGTGTGTCAGACATTACCAATCCTACTAGCACCAATGAATGTCTACCAATTGTGACATTACAATAATAATAGTAGCACATGTCTGTCAGACATTACCAATCCTACTAGCACCAATGAATGTCTACCAAGTGTGACATTACAATAATAATAGTAGCACATGTGTGTCAGACATTACCAATCCTACTAGCACCAATGAATGTCTACCAAGTGTGACATTACAATAATAATAGTAGCACATGTGTGTCAGACATTACCAATCCTACTAGCACCAAAGATTGTCTACCAATTGTAACATTCCAATAATAATAGTAACACATGTGAGTCAGACATTACAAATCCTACCAGCACAAAAGATTGTCACCAAATGTGACATTCCAATAATAACAGTAGCACATGTGTGTCAGACATTACCAATCCTACTAGCACCAACGATTGTCATCAAGTGTTTTACATTCCAATAATAATAGTAACACATGTGTGTCTGACTTTACCAATCCTACTAGCACCAACGATTGTCATCAAGTGTTTGACATTCCAATAATAATAGTAACACATGTGTGTCAGACATTACCAATCCTACTAGCACCAACGATGGTCATCAAGTGTTTGACATTCCAATAATAATAGTAACACATGTGTGTCAGACATTACCAATCCTACTAGCACCAAAGATTGTTACCAAGTGACCGACATTACAATGATAATAGAAACACATGTATGACAGACATTACCAACCCTACCAGCACCAAAGGACGTCTAGCAAGTGTGACATTGCAATAATAATAATAATAATAATAATAATAATAATAATAATAACACATGTGGTGTCAGACATTACCAACCCTATTAGCACCAAAAATTGTCACCAAGTAAGCGACATTCCAATAATAATAGAAACACATGTTTGTCAGACTTTACCAACCCTACTAGCACCAACGATTGTCACCAAGTGAGCGACATTACAATAATAATAGACACACATGTGTGTAAAAATTACCACCCTACCAGCACCAAAGTATGTCTACCAAGTTTAACATTCCAATAATAATAGTAACACATGTGTGTCAGACATTACCAATCCTACTAGCACCAAAGAATGTGTACCAAGTGAGTAACAATACAATAATAATAGTAACACATGTGTGTCAGACATTACCAGCCCTACGGGCACCAAAGATTGTCTATCAAATGTGACATTCCAATAATAATACTAACACATGTGTGTCAGACATTACCAATCCTACTAGCACCAATGAATGTCTACCAAGTGTGACATTACAAAAATAATAGTAGCATATGTGTGTCAGACATTACCAATCCTACTAGCACCAATGAATGTCTACCAAGTGTGCTATTACAATAATAATAGTAGCACATGTCTGTCAGACATTACCAATCCTACTAGCACCAATGAATGTCTACCAAGTGTGACATTACAATAATAATAGTAGCACAGGTGTGTCAGACATTACCAATCCTACTAGCACCAATGAATGTCTACCAGGGGTGACATTACAATAATAATACTAGCACATGTGTGTCAGACATTACCAATCCTACTAGCACCAATGAATGTCTACCAAGTGTGACATTACAATAATAATAGTAGCACATGTGTGTCAGACATTACCAATCCTACTAGCACCAATGAATGTCTACCAAGTGTGACATTACAATAATAATAGTAGCACATGTGTGTCAGACATTACCAATCCTACTAGCACCAATGAATGTCTACCAAATGTGACATTCCAATAATAATAGTAACACATGTGTGTCAGACATTACCAATCCTACTAGCACCAAAGATTGTCTATAAAGTGTGACATTCCAATAATAATAGTAACACATGTGTGTCAGACATTACCAATCCTACTAGCACCAAAGAATGTCTACCAAGTGTGAAATCCCAATAATAATAGTGACACATGTGTGTCAGACATTACCAATCCTACTAGCACCAAAGAATGTCTACCAAGTGTGACATTACAATAATATTAGTAACACATGTGTGTCAGAAATTACCAACCCTACTAGCACCAAAGATTGTCAATCAAATATGACATTCGAATAATAACAATAACACATATGTGTCAGACATTACCAATCCTACTAGCACCAAAGAATATCTACCAAGTGAGCAACATTCCAATAATAACAGTAACACATGTGTGTCTGAAATTACCAACCCTACCAGCACCAAAGAATGTCTACCAAGTGTGACATTCCAATAATAATAGTAACACAATTTTATCAGACATTACCAATCCTACTGGCACCAAAGATTGTCTACCAATTGTGACATTCCAATAATAATAGTAGCACATGTGTGTCAGACATTACAAATCCTACCAGAACAAAAGATTGTCACCATATATGACATTCCAATAATAACAGTAGCACATGTGTGTCAGACATTACCAATCCTACTAGCACCAAAGATTGTCTACCAAGTGAGGAACATTCCAATGATAATAGTAACACTTGTGTGTCATACATTACCAATCCTACTAGCACCAAAGATTTTCTACCAAGTGAGTGACATTACAATAGAAATAGTATAACATGTGTGTCAGACATTACCAATCCTACTAGCACCAAAGGTTGTCTACCAAGTGAGCGACATTACAATAGTAATAGTAGCACTTGTGTGTCAGACATTACCAACCCTATTAGCAGCAAAGATTGTCACCAAGTGAGCGACAATAGAATGATAATAGAAACACATGTGTGACAGACATTACCAATCTTACTAGCACGGGGGATTGTCTATCAAATGTGACATTCCAATGATAGTAGTAGCGTATGTGTGACAGACATTACCAACACTACTAGCACCAAAGATTGTCACCCAAGTGTGACATTCCAATAATAATAGTAACACATGTGTGTCAGACGTTACCAAGCCTACTAGCACCAAAGAATTTATTCCAAGTGTTACATTCCAATAATCAAAATAACACATGCGTATAAGACATTACCAATCCTACCAGCACCAAAGATAGTGATCAAGTGTGACATTCCAATAATAATATTGGTAACACATGTGTGTCAGATTTATCAACCATACCAGCACAAAAGTATGTCTACCAAGTGTGACATTGCAATAATAATAGTAAAACATGTGTGTCAGACATTAATAATTCTACAAACACCAAAGATTATCACCAAGTAAGCGACATTCCAATAATAATAGTAACACATGTGTGTCGGATATTACCAACCCTACCAGTACCAAAGAAAGTGTACCAAGTGTGACATTCCAATAATAATAATAACACATGTGTGTCAGACATTACCAAACCTACCAGCACCAAAGAAAGTGTACCAAGTGTGACATTCCAATAATAATAGTAAAACATGTGTGTCAGACATTACCAACCCTACTAGCACCAAAGATTGTCTACCAATTGTGACATTCCAATAGTAATAGTAACACATGTGAGTCAGACATTTCAAATCCTACCAGCACAAAAGATTGTCACCAAATGTGACATTCCAATAATAACAGTAGCACATGTGTGTCAGACATTACCAATCCTACTAGCACCAACGAATGTCATCAAGTGTTTGACATTCCAATAATAATAGTAACACATGTGTGACTGACCTTACCAATCCTACTAGCACCAAAGATTGTTACCAAGTGATCGATATTACAATGATAATAGAAACACATGTATGACAGACATTACCAAACCTAGCAGCACCAAAGAACGTCTAGCAGATGTGCCATTGCAATAATAATAATAACACATGTGGTGTCAGACATTTCCAACCCTACTAGCACCAAAATTGTCACCAAGTAAGCGACATTTAAATAATAATAGAAACACATGTGTGTCAGACTTTACCAACCCTACTAGCACCAACGATTGTCACCAAGTGAGCGACATTACAATAATAATAGACACACATGTGTGTCAGAAATTACCACCCTACCAGAACCAAAGTATGTCTACCAAGTGTAACATTCCAATAATAATAGTAACACATGTGTGTCAGACATTACCAATCCTACTAGAACCAAAGATTGTCTATTAAATGTGACATTCCAATAATAATACTAACACATGTGTGTCAGACCTTACCAATCCTACTAGCACCAAAGAATGTCTACCAAGTGAGTGACATTACAATAATAATAGTAGCACACGTGTGTCAGACATTACCAATCCTACGAGCACCAATGAATGTCTACCAAGTGTGACATTACAATAATAATAGTAGCACATGTGTGTCAGACATTACCAATCCTACGAGCACCAATGAATGTCTACCAAGTGTGACATTACAATAATAATAGTAGCACATGTCTGTCAGACATTACCAATCCTACTAGAACCAATGAATGTCTACCAAGTGTGACATTACAATAATAATAGTAGCACATGTGTGTCAGACATTACCAATCCTACTAGCAGCAATGAATGTCTACCAAGTGTGACATTACAATAATAATAGTAGCACATGTCTGTCAGACATTACCAATCCTACTAGAACCAATGAATGTCTACCAAGTGTGACATTACAATAATAATAGTAGCACATGTGTGTCAGACATTACCAATCCTACTAGCACCAAAGATTGTCTATAAAGTGTGACATTCCAATAATAATAGTAACACATTTGTGTCAGACATTACCAATCCTACTAGCACCAAAGAATGTCTACCAAGTGTGAAATCCCAATAATAATAGTGACACATGTGTGTCAGACATTACCAATCCTACTAGCACCAAAGAATGTCTACCAAGTGTGACATTACAATAATATTAGTAACACATGTGTGTCAGAAATTACCAACCCTACTAGCACCAAAGATTGTCAATCAAATATGACATTCGAATAATAAGAGTAACACATATGTGTCAGACATTACCAATCCTACTAGCACCAAAGAATGTCTACCAAGTGAGAAATCCCAATAATAATAGTGACACATGTGTGTCAGACATTACCAATCCTACTAGCACCAAAGAATGTCTACCAAGTGTGACATTACAATAATATTAGTAACACATGTGTGTCAACATTACCAACCCTACTAGCACCAAAGATTGTCAATCAAATATGACATTCGAATAATAAGAGTAACACATATGTGTCAGACATTACCAATCCTACTAGCACCAAAGAATATCTACCAAGTGAGCAACATTCCAATAATTATAGTAACACATGTGTGTCAGAAATTACCAACTCTACCAGCACCAAAGAATGTCTACCAAGTGTGACATTCCAATAATAATAGTAACACATGTGTATCAGACATTACCAATCCTACTAGCACCAAAGATTGTCTACCAATTGTGACATTCCAATAATAATAGTAGCACATGTGTGTCAGACATTACAAATCCTACCAGCACAAAAGATTGTCACCAAATGTGACATTCCAATAATAACAGTAGCACATGTGTGTCAGACATTACCAATCCTACTAGCACCAAAGATTTTCTACCAAGTGAGCGACATTACAATAGAAATAGTAGAACATGTGTGTCAGACATTACCAATCCTACTAGCACCAAAGATTGTCTACCAAGTGAGCGACATTACAATAGTAATAGTAGCACTTGTGTGTCAGACATTACCAACCCTATTAGCAGCAAAGATTGTCACCAAGTGAGCGACAATACAATGATAATAGAAACACATGTGTGACAGACATTACCAATCCTGATAGCACCAGAGATTGTCTATCAAATGTGACATTCCAATGATAGTAGTAGCGTATGTGTGACAGACATTACCACCCCTACTAGCACCAAAGATTGTCACCCAGGTGTGACATTCCAATAATAATAGTAACACATGTGTGTCAGACGTTACCAATCCTACTAGCACCAAAGATTGTCACCCAAGTGTGACATTCCAATAATAATAGTAACACATGTGTGTCAGACGTTACCAATCCTACTAGCACCAAAGATTGTCACCAAATGAGACATTCCAATAATAACAGTAGCACATGTGTGTCAGACATTACCAATCCTACTAGCTCCAAATATTGTCTACCAAGTGAGGAACATTCCAATGATAATAGTAACACTTGTGTGTCAGACATTACCAATCCTACTAGCACCAAAGATTTTCTACCAAATGAGCGAAATTACAATAGAAATAGTATAACATGTGTGTCAGACATTACCAATCCTACTAGCAGCAAAGATTGTCACCAAGTGAGCACAATACAATGATAATAGAAACACATGTTTGACAGACATTACTAATCCTACTAGCACCAGAGATTGTCTATCAAATGTGACATTCCAATGATAGTAGTAGCGTATGTGTGACAGACATTACCAACCCTACGAGCACCAAAGATTGTCACCCAAGTGTGACATTCCAATAATAATAGTAACACATGTGTGTCAGACGTTACCAAGCCTACTAGCACCAAAGAATTACTTCCAAGGGTGACATTCCAATAATCAAATTAACACATGCGTATCAGACACTACCAATCCTACTAGCACCAAAGATAGTCATCAAGTGTGACATTCCAATAATAATAATGGTAACACATGTGTGTCAGATTTACCAAACATACCAGCACAAAAGTATGTCTACCAAGTGTGACATTGCAAAAATAATAGTAAAACATGTGTGTCAGACATTAATAATTCTACAAACACCAAAGATTATCACCAAGTAAGCGACAATCCAATAATAATAGTAACACATGTGTGTCGGATATTACCAACCCTACCAGTACCAAAGAATGTCTACCAAGTGGTACATTCCAATAATATTAGCAACACATGTGTGTCAGACATTACCAATCCTACTAGCACCAAAAATTGTCATGAAGTGTGACATTCCAATAATAATAGTAACACATGTGCGTCAGACATTACCGAACCTACTAGCACCAAAGATTGTCACCAAGTGAGCGACATTGCAATAATAATAGAAACACAAGTGTGTCACATATTACCAACCCTACTCGCACCAAAATTTGTCACCTAGTGAGCGACTTTACAATGATAATAGAAACAAATGTATGACAGACATTGCCAGCTATGCCAGCACCAAAGAATGTCTACCAAGTGTGACATTGCAAAAATAATAGTAACACATGTGGTGTCAGACATTACCAACCCTACTAGCACCAAAAATTGTCACCAAGTGAGTGACATTACAATAATATTAGAAACACATGTGTGTCAGACACTACCAACCCTACCAGCACCAAAGAACGTCTAGCAAGTGTGACATTGCAATAATAATAATAACACATGTGGCGTCAGACAGTTCCAACGCTACTAGCACCAAAAATTGTCACCAAGTAAGCGACATTTCAATAATAATAGAAACACATGTGTGTCAGACTTTACCAACCCTACTAGCACCAACGATTGTCACCAAGTGAGCGACATTACAATAATAATAGACACACATGTGTGTCAGAAATTACCACCCTACCAGAACCAAAGTATGTCTACCAAGTGTAACATTCCAATAATAACAGTAACACATGTGTGTCAGACATTACCAATCCTACTAGAACCAAAGATTTTCTATTAAATGTGACATTCCAATAATAATAGTAACACATGTGTGTCAGACATTACCAATCCTACTAGCACCAAGGAATGTCTACCAAATGTGACATTACAATAATAATAGTAGCACATGTGTGTCAGACATTACCAATCCTACTAGCACCAATGAATGTCTACCAATTGTGACATTACAATAATAATAGTAGCACATGTCTGTCAGACATTACCAATCCTACTAGCACCAATGAATGTCTACCAAGTGTGACATTACAATAATAATAGTAGCACATGTGTGTCAGACATTACCAATCCTACTAGCACCAATGAATGTCTACCAAGTGTGACATTACAATAATAATAGTAGCACATGTGTGTCAGACATTACCAATCCTACTAGCACCAAAGATTGTCTACCAATTGTAACATTCCAATAATAATAGTAACACATGTGAGTCAGACATTACAAATCCTACCAGCACAAAAGATTGTCACCAAATGTGACATTCCAATAATAACAGTAGCACATGTGTGTCAGACATTACCAATCCTACTAGCACCAACGATTGTCATTAAGTGTTTGACATTCCAATAATAATAGTAACACATGTGTGTCTGACCTTACCAATCCTACTAGCACCAACGATTGTCATCAAGTGTTTGACATTCCAATAATAATAGTAACACATGTGTGTCAGACATGACCAATCCTACTAGCACCAACGATGGTCATCAAGTGTTTGACATTCCAATAATAATAGTAACACATGTGTGTCAGACATTACCAATCCTACTAGCACCAAAGATTGTTACCAAGTGACCGACATTACAATGATAATAGAAACACATGTATGACAGACATTACCAACCCTACCAGCACCAAAGGACGTCTAGCAAGTGTGACATTGCAATAATAATAATAATAATAATAATAACACATGTGGTGTCAGACATTACCAACCCTACTAGCACCAAAAATTGTCACCAAGGAGCGACATTACAATAATAATAATAGACACACATGTGTGTAAAAATTACCACCCTACCAGCACCAAAGTATGTCTACCAAGTGTAACATTCCAATAATAATAGTAACACATGTGTGTCAGACATTACCAATCCTACTAGAACCAAAGATTGTCTATCAAATGTGACATTCCAATAATATTACTAACACATTTGTGTCAGACATTACCAATTCTACTAGCACCAAAGAATGTGTACCAAGTGAGTAACATTACAATAATAATAGTAACACATGTGTGTCAGACATTACCAGCCCTACGGGCACCAAAGATTGTCTATCAAATGTGACATTCCAATAATAATACTAACACATGTGTGTCAGACATTACCAATCCTACTAGCACCAATGAATGTCTACCAAGTGTGACATTACAAAAATAATAGTAGCACATGTGTGTCAGACATTACCAATTCTACTAGCACCAATGAATGTCTACCAAGTGTGACATTACAATAATAATAGTAGCATATGTTTGTCAGACATTACCAATCCTACTAGCACCAATGAATGTCTACCAAATGTGACATTCCAATAATAATAGTAACACATGTGTGTCAGACATTACCAATCCTACTAGCACCAAAGATTGTCTATAAAGTGTGACATTCCAATAATAATAGTAACACATGTGTGTCAGACATTACCAATCCTACTAGCACCAAAGAATGTCTACCAAGTGTGAAATCTCAATAATAATAGTGACACACGTGTGTCAGACATTACCAATCCTACTAGCACCAAAGAATGTCTACCAAGTGTGACATTACAATAATATTAGTAACACATGTGTGTCAGAAATTACCAACCCTACTAGCACCAAAGATTGTCAATCAAATATGACATTCGCATAATAACAATAACACATGTGTGTCAGACATTACCAATCCTACTAGCACCAAAGATTATCTACCAAGTGAGCAACATTCCAATAATAATAGTAACACATGTGTGTCAGAAATTACCAACCCTACCAGCACCAAAGAATGTCTACCAAGTGTGACATTCCAATAATAATAGTAACACAATTTTATCAGACATTACCAATCCTACTGGCACCAAAGATTGTCTACCAATTGTGACATTCCAATAATAATAGTAGCACATGTGTGTCAGACATTACAAATCCTACCAGCACAAAAGATTGTCACCAAATATGCCATTCCAATAATAACAGTAGCACATGTGTGTCAGACATTACCAATCCTACTAGCACCAAAGATTGTCCACCAAGTGAGGAACATTCCAATGATAATAGTAACACTTGTGTGTCATACATTACCAATCCTACTAGCACCAAAGATTTTCTACCAAGTGAGTGACATTACAATAGAAATAGTATAACATGTGTGTCAGACATTACCAATCCTACTAGCACCAAAGATTGTCATTAAGTGTTTGACATTCCAATAATAATAGTAACACATGTGTGTCTGACCTTACCAATCCTACTAGCACCAACGATTGTCATCAAGTGTTTGACATTCCAATAATAATAGTAACACATGTGTGTCAGACATGACCAATCCTACTAGCACCAACGATGGTCATCAAGTGTTTGACATTCCAATAATAATAGTAACACATGTGTGTCAGACATTACCAATCCTACTAGCACCAAAGATTGTTACCAAGTGACCGACATTACAATGATAATAGAAACACATGTATGACAGACATTACCAACCCTACCAGCACCAAAGGACGTCTAGCAAGTGTGACATTGCAATAATAATAATAATAATAATAATAATAATAACACATGTGGTGTCAGACATTACCAACCCTACTAGCACCAAAAATTGTCACCAAGTAAGCGACATTTCAATAATAATAGAAACACATGTTTGTCAGACTTTACCAACCCTACTAGCACCAACGATTGTCACCAAGGAGCGACATTACAATAATAATAATAGACACACATGTGTGTAAAAATTACCACCCTACCAGCACCAAAGTATGTCTACCAAGTGTAACATTCCAATAATAATAGTAACACATGTGTGTCAGACATTACCAATCCTACTAGAACCAAAGATTGTCTATCAAATGTGACATTCCAATAATATTACTAACACATTTGTGTCAGACATTACCAATTCTACTAGCACCAAAGAATGTGTACCAAGTGAGTAACATTACAATAATAATAGTAACACATGTGTGTCAGACATTACCAGCCCTACGGGCACCAAAGATTGTCTATCAAATGTGACATTCCAATAATAATACTAACACATGTGTGTCAGACATTACCAATCCTACTAGCACCAATGAATGTCTACCAAGTGTGACATTACAAAAATAATAGTAGCACATGTGTGTCAGACATTACCAATTCTACTAGCACCAATGAATGTCTACCAAGTGTGACATTACAATAATAATAGTAGCATATGTTTGTCAGACATTACCAATCCTACTAGCACCAATGAATGTCTACCAAATGTGACATTCCAATAATAATAGTAACACATGTGTGTCAGACATTACCAATCCTACTAGCACCAAAGATTGTCTATAAAGTGTGACATTCCAATAATAATAGTAACACATGTGTGTCAGACATTACCAATCCTACTAGCACCAAAGAATGTCTACCAAGTGTGAAATCTCAATAATAATAGTGACACACGTGTGTCAGACATTACCAATCCTACTAGCACCAAAGAATGTCTACCAAGTGTGACATTACAATAATATTAGTAACACATGTGTGTCAGAAATTACCAACCCTACTAGCACCAAAGATTGTCAATCAAATATGACATTCGAATAATAACAATAACACATGTGTGTCAGACATTACCAATCCTACTAGCACCAAAGATTATCTACCAAGTGAGCAACATTCCAATAATAATAGTAACACATGTGTGTCAGAAATTACCAACCCTACCAGCACCAAAGAATGTCTACCAAGTGTGACATTCCAATAATAATAGTAACACAATTTTATCAGACATTACCAATCCTACTGGCACCAAAGATTGTCTACCAATTGTGACATTCCAATAATAATAGTAGCACATGTGTGTCAGACATTACAAATCCTACCAGCACAAAAGATTGTCACCAAATATGCCATTCCAATAATAACAGTAGCACATGTGTGTCAGACATTACCAATCCTACTAGCACCAAAGATTGTCCACCAAGTGAGGAACATTCCAATGATAATAGTAACACTTGTGTGTCATACATTACCAATCCTACTAGCACCAAAGATTTTCTACCAAGTGAGTGACATTACAATAGAAATAGTATAACATGTGTGTCAGACATTACCAATCCTACTAGCACCAAAGGTTGTCTACCAAGTGAGCGACATTACAATAGTAATAGTAGCACTTGTGTGTCAGACATTACCAACCCTATTAGCAGCAAAGATTGTCACCAAGTGAGCGACAATACAATGATAATAGAAACACATGTGTGACAGACATTACCAATCTTACTAGCACGGGGGATTGTCTATCAAATGTGACATTCCAATGATAGTAGTAGCGTATGTGTGACAGACATTACCAACACTACTAGCACCAAAGATTGTCACCCAAGTGTGACATTCCAATAATAATAGTAACACATGTGTGTCAGACGTTACCAAGCCTACTAGCACCAAAGAATTTCTTCCAAGTGTTACATTCCAATAATCAAAATAACACATGCGTATAAGACATTACCAATCCTACCAGCACCAAAGATAGTGATCAAGTGTGACATTCCAATAATAATAATGGTAACACATGTGTGTCAGATTTATCAACCATACCAGCACAAAAGTATGTCTACCAAGTGTGACATTGCAATAATAATAGTAAAACATGTCTGTCAGACATTAATAATTCTACAAACACCAAAGATTATCATCAAGTAAGCGACATTCCAATAATAATAGTAACACATGTGTGTCGGATATTACCAACTCTACCAGTACCAAAGAATGTCTACCAAGTGGGACATTCCAATAATATTAGCAACACATGTGTGTCAGACATTACCAATCCTACTAGCACCAAAAATTGTCATAAAGTGTGACATTCCAATAATAATAGTAACACATGTGTGTCAGACATTACCGAACCTACTAGCACCAAAGATTGTCACCAAGTGAGCGACATTGCAATAATAATAGAAACACATGTGTGTCACACATTACCAACCCTACTCGCACCAAAATTTGTCACCAAGTGAGCGACATTACAATGATAATAGAAACACATGTATGACAGACATCGCCAACCCTACCAGCACCAAAGAATGTCTACCAAATGTGCCATTGCAATAATAATAGTAACACATGTGGTGTCAGACATTACCAACCCTACTAGCACCAAAACTTTCACCAAGTGTGTGACATTACAAAGTATTAGAAACACAGGTGTGTCAGACATTATCAACGCTACCACTACCCAAGAATGTCTACCAAGTGGGACATGCCAATAATATTAGCAACACATGTGTGTCAGACATTACCAATCCTACAAGCACAAAAGATTGTAATCAAGTGTGACATTCCAATAATAATAGTAACACATGTGAGTCAGACATTACCAACCCTACTAGCACCAAAGATTGTCACCAAGTGAGCGACATTGCAATAATAATAGAAACACATGTGTGTCAGACATTACGAACCCTACTCTCACCAAAATTTGTCACCTAGTGAGCGACATTACAATGATAATAGAAACACATGTATGACAGACATTGCCAACTATACCAGCACCAAAGAATGTCTACCAAGAGTGACATTGCAAAAATAATAGTTACACATGTGGTGTCAGACATTACCAACCCTACTAGCACCAAAAATTGTCACCAAGTGAGTGACATTACAATAATAATAGTAACACATATGTGTCAGACATTACCAAACCTATTAGCACCAAAGAATGTCTACCAAGTGTGACATTCCAATAATAATAATGACACATGTGTGTCAGACATTACCAACCCTTCTAGCACCAAAGATTGTCAATCAAATGAGTCATTCCAATAATAATAGTAATACATGTGTCCTAGACATTACAAATCCTACTAGCACCAAAGAATATCTGCAAAGTGAGCGACATTCCAATAATAATAGTAACACATGTGTGTCAGACATTACCAACCCTACCAGTACCAAAGAATGTCTACCAAGTGGGACATTTTAATAATATTACCAGCACATGTGTGTCAAACATTACTAATCCTACTAGCACCAAATATTGTCATCAAGTGTGACATTCCAAATATAATAATAACACATGTGTGTCAGACATTACCAAACCTACCAGCACCAAAGAATGTCTACCAAGTGTGACATTCCAATAATAATAGTAAAACATGTGTGTCAGACATTACCAACCCTACTAGCACCAAAGATTGTCTACCAATTGTGACATTCCAATAATAATAGTAACACATGTGAGTCAGACATTACAAATCCTACCAGCACAAAAGATTGTCACCAAATGTGACATTCCAATAATAACAGTAGCACATGTGTGTCAGACATTACCAATCCTACTAGCACCAACGAATGTCATCAAGTGTTTGACATTCCAATAATAATAGTAACACATGTGTGACTGACCTTACCAATCCTACTAGCACCAAAGATTGTTACCAAGTGATCGATATTACAATGATAATAGAAACACATGTATGACAGACATTACCAACCCTAGCAGCACCAAAGAACGTCTAGCAGATGTGACATTGCAATAATAATAATAATAACACATGTGGTGTCAGACATTTCCAACCCTACTAGCACCAAAATTGTCACCAAGTGAGCGACATTACAATAATAATAGACACACATGTGTGTCAGAAATTACCACCCTACCAGAACCAAAGTATGTCTACCAAGTGTAACATTCCAATAATAATAGTAACACATGTGTGTCAGACATTACCAATCCTACTAGAACCAAAGATTGTCTATTAAATGTGACATTCCAATAATAATACTAACACATGTGTGTCAGACATTACCAATCCTACTAGCACCAAAGAATGTCTACCAAGTGAGTGACATTACAATAATAATATTAACACATGTGTGTCAGACATTACCAGCCCTACTAGCACCAAAGATTTTCTATCAAATGTGACGTTCCAATAATAATAGTAACACATGTGTGTCAGACATTACCAATCCTACTAGCACCAAGGAATGTCTACCAAGTGTGACATTACAATAATAATAGTAGCACATGTGTGTCAGACATTACCAATCCTACTAGCACCAATGAATGTCTACCAAGTGTGACATTACAATAATAATAGTAGCATGTGTCTGTCAGACATTACCAATCCTACTAGCCCCAATGAATGTCTACCAAGTGTGACATTACAATAATAATAGTAGCACATGTGTGTCAGACATTACCAATCCTACTAGCACCAATGAATGTCTACCAAGTGTGACATTACAATAATAATAGTAGCACATGTGTGTCAGACATTACCAATCCTACTAGCAGCAATGAATGTCTACCAAGTGTGACATTACAATAATAATAGTAGCACATGTCTGTCAGACATTACCAATCCTACTAGAACCAATGAATGTCTACCAAGTGTGACATTACAATAATAATAGTAACACATGTGTGTCAGACATTACCAATCCTACTAGCACCAAAGATTGTCTATAAAGTGTGACATTCCAATAATAATAGTAACACATGTGTGTCAGACATTACCAATCCTACTAGCACCAAAGAATGTCTACCAAGTGTGAAATCCCAATAATAATAGTGACACATGTGTGTCAGACATTACCAATCCTATTAGCACCAAAGAATGTCTACCAAGTGTGACATTACAATAATATTAGTAACACATGTGTGTCAGACATTACCAACCCTACTAGCACCAAAGATTGTCAATCAAATATGACATTCGAATAATAAGAGTAACACATGTGTGTCAGACATTACCAATCCTACTAGCACCAAAGAATATCTACCAAGTGAGCAACATTCCAATAATTATAGTAACACATGTGTGTCAGAAATTACCAACTCTACCAGCACCAAAGAATGTCTACCAAGTGTGACATTCCAATAATAATAGTAACACATGTGTATCAGACATTACCAAACCTACTAGCACCAAAGATTGTCTACCAATTGTGACATTCCAATAATAATAGTAGCACATGTGTGTCAGACATTACAAATCCTACCAGCACAAAAGATTGTCACCAAATGTGACATTCCAATAATAACAGTAGCACATGTGTGTCAGACATTACCAATCCTACTAGCACCAAAGATTTTCTACCAAGTGAGCGACATTACAATAGAAATAGTATAACATGTGTGTCAGACATTACCAATCCTACTAGCACAAAGGATTGTCTACCAAGTGAGCGACATTACAATAGTAATAGTAGCACTTGTGTGTCAGACATTACCAACCCTATTAGCAGCAAAGATTGTCACCAAGTGAGCGACAATACAATGATAATAGAAACACATGTGTGACAGACATTACCCATCCTGATAGCACCAGAGATTGTCTATCAAATGTGACATTCCAATGATAGTAGTAGCGTATGTGTGACAGACATTACCAACCCTACTAGCACCAAAGATTGTCACCCAAGTGTGACATTCCAATAATAATAGTAACACATGTGTGTCAGACGTTACCAATCCTACTAGCAACAAAGATTGTCTACCAATTGTGACATTCCAATAATAATAGTAGCACATGTATGTCAGACATTACAAATCCTACCAGCACAAAAGATTGTCACCAAATGAGACATTCCGATAATAACAGTAGCACATGTGTGTCAGACATTACCAATCCTACTAGCTCCAAAGATTGTCTACCAAGTGAGGAACATTCCAATGATAATAGTAACACTTGTGTGTCAGACATTACCAATCCTACTAGCACCAAAGATTTTCTACCAAGTGAGCGAAATTACAATAGAAATAGTATAACATGTGTGTCAGACATTACCAATCCTACTAGCACCAAAAATTGTCTACCAAGTGAGCGACATTACAATAGTAATAGCAGCACTTGTGTGTCAGACATTACCAACCCTATTAGCAGCAAAGATTGTCACCAAGTGAGCGACAATACAATGATAATAGAAACACATGTGTGACAGACATTACTAATCCTACTAGCACCAGAGATTGTCTATCAAATGTGACATTCCAATGATAGTAGTAGCGTATGTATGACAGACATTACCAACCCTACTAGCACCAAAGATTGTCACCCAAGTGTGACATTCCAATGATAGTAGTAACACATGTGTGTCAGACGTTACCAAGCCTACTAGCACCAAAGATTGTCACCCAAGTGTGACATTCCAATAATAATAGTAACACATGTGTGTCAGACGTTACCAAGCCTACTAGCACCAAAGAATTACTTCCAAGTGTGACATTCCAATAATCAAATTAACACATGCGTATCAGACATTACCAATCCTAATAGCACCAAAGATAGTCATCAAGTGTGACATTCCAATAATAATAATGGTAACACATGTGTGTCAGATTTACCAAACATACCAGCACAAAGGTATGTCTACCAAGTGTGACATTGCAAAAATAATAGTAAAACATGTGTGTCAGACATCAATAATTCTACAAACACCAAAGATTATCACCAAGTAAGCGACAATCCAATAATAATAGTAACAAATGTGTGTCGGATATTACCAACCCTACCAGTACCAAAGAATGTCTACCAAGTCGGACATTCCAATAATATTAGCAACACATGTGTGTCAGACATTACCAATCCTACTAGCACCAAAAATTGTCATGAAGTGTGACATTCCAATAATAAGTGTAATGCATGTGTGTCAGACATTACCGAACATACTAGCAACAAAGATTGTCACCAAGTGAGCGACATTGCAATAATAATAGAAACACATGTGTGTCACACATTACCAACCCTAGTCGTACCAAAATTTGTCACCTAGTGAGCGACATTACAATGATAATAGAAACAAATGTATGACAGACATTGCCAACTATGCCAGCACCAAAGAATGTCTACCAAGTGTGACATTGCAAAAATAATAGTAACACATGTGGTGTCAGACATTACCAACCCTACTAGCACCAAAAATTGTCAAAAAGTGAGTGACATTACAATAATATTAGAAACACATGTGTGTCACACACTATCTACTCTACCAGTACCAAAGAATGTCTCCCAAGTGGGACATTTTAATAATATTAACAGCACATGTGTGTCAACCATTACTAAAACTACTAGCACCAAATATTGTCATCAAGTGTGAAATTCCAATTATAATAATAACACATGTGTGTCAGACATTACCAACCCTACCAGCACCAAAGAGTGTCTACCAAGTGTGACATTCCAATAATAATAGTAAAACATGTGTGTCAGACATTACCAACCCTATCAGCACCAAATAATGTCTACCAAGTGTAACATTCCAATAATAATAGTAACACATGTGTGTCAGAAATTACCAATCCTACTAGCACCAAGGAATGTCTACCAAGTGCGACATTACAATAATAATAGTAGCACATGTGTGTCAGACATTACCAATCCTATTAGCAGCAAAGATTGTCACCAAGTGAGCGACAATACAATGATAATAGAAACACATGTGTGACAGACATTACCCATCCTGATAGCACCAGAGATTGTCTATCAAATGTGACATTCCAATGATAGTAGTAGCGTATGTGTGACAGACATTACCAACCCTACTAGCACCAAAGATTGTCACCCAAGTGTGACATTCCAATAATAATAGTAACACATGTGTGTCAGACGTTACCAATCCTACTAGCAACAAAGATTGTCTACCAATTGTGACATTCCAATAATAATAGTAGCACATGTATGTCAGACATTACAAATCCTACCAGCACAAAAGATTGTCACCAAATGAGACATTCCGATAATAACAGTAGCACATGTGTGTCAGACATTACCAATCCTACTAGCTCCAAAGATTGTCTACCAAGTGAGGAACATTCCAATGATAATAGTAACACTTGTGTGTCAGACATTACCAATCCTACTAGCACCAAAGATTTTCTACCAAGTGAGCGAAATTACAATAGAAATAGTATAACATGTGTGTCAGACATTACCAATCCTACTAGCACCAAAAATTGTCTACCAAGTGAGCGACATTACAATAGTAATAGCAGCACTTGTGTGTCAGACATTACCAACCCTATTAGCAGCAAAGATTGTCACCAAGTGAGCGACAATACAATGATAATAGAAACACATGTGTGACAGACATTACTAATCCTACTAGCACCAGAGATTGTCTATCAAATGTGACATTCCAATGATAGTAGTAGCGTATGTATGACAGACATTACCAACCCTACTAGCACCAAAGATTGTCACCCAAGTGTGACATTCCAATGATAGTAGTAACACATGTGTGTCAGACGTTACCAAGCCTACTAGCACCAAAGAATTACTTCCAAGTGTGACATTCCAATAATCAAATTAACACATGCGTATCAGACATTACCAATCCTAATAGCACCAAAGATAGTCATCAAGTGTGACATTCCAATAATAATAATGGTAACACATGTGTGTCAGATTTACCAAACATACCAGCACAAAGGTATGTCTACCAAGTGTGACATTGCAAAAATAATAGTAAAACATGTGTGTCAGACATCAATAATTCTACAAACACCAAAGATTATCACCAAGTAAGCGACAATCCAATAATAATAGTAACACATGTGTGTCGGATATTACCAACCCTACCAGTACCAAAGAATGTCTACCAAGTCGGACATTCCAATAATATTAGCAACACATGTGTGTCAGACATTACCAATCCTACTAGCACCAAAAATTGTCATGAAGTGTGACATTCCAATAATAAGTGTAATGCATGTGTGTCAGACATTACCGAACATACTAGCAACAAAGATTGTCACCAAGTGAGCGACATTGCAATAATAATAGAAACACATGTGTGTCACACATTACCAACCCTAGTCGTACCAAAATTTGTCACCTAGTGAGCGACATTACAATGATAATAGAAACAAATGTATGACAGACATTGCCAACTATGCCAGCACCAAAGAATGTCTACCAAGTGTGACATTGCAAAAATAATAGTAACACATGTGGTGTCAGACATTACCAACCCTACTAGCACCAAAAATTGTCAAAAAGTGAGTGACATTACAATAATATTAGAAACACATGTGTGTCAGACACTATCTACTCTACCAGTACCAAAGAATGTCTCCCAAGTGGGACATTTTAATAATATTAACAGCACATGTGTGTCAACCATTACTAAAACTACTAGCACCAAATATTGTCATCAAGTGTGAAATTCCAATTATAATAATAACACATGTGTGTCAGACATTACCAACCCTACCAGCACCAAAGAGTGTCTACCAAGTGTGACATTCCAATAATAATAGTAAAACATGTGTGTCAGACATTACCAACCCTATCAGCACCAAATAATGTCTACCAAGTGTAACATTCCAATAATAATAGTAACACATGTGTGTCAGAAATTACCAATCCTACTAGCACCAAGGAATGTCTACCAAGTGCGACATTACAATAATAATAGTAGCACATGTGTGTCAGACATTACCAATCCTATTAGCAGCAAAGATTGTCACCAAGTGAGCGACAATACAATGATAATAGAAACAAATGTGTGACAGACATTACCAATCCTACTAGCACCAGAGATTGTCTATGAAATGTGACATTCCAATGATAGTAGTAGCGTATGTGTGTCAGACATTACCAACCCTACTAGCACCAAAGATTGTCAATCAAATATGACATTCGAATAATAAGAGTAACACATGTGTGTCAGACATTACCAATCCTACTAGCACCAAAGAATATCTACCAAGTGAGCAACATTCCAATAATTATAGTAACACATGTGTGTCAGAAATTACCAACTCTACCAGCACCAAAGAATGTCTACCAAGTGTGACATTCCAATAATAATAGTAACACATGTGTATCAGACATTACCAATCCTACTAGCACCAAAGATTGTCTACCAATTGTGACATTCCAATAATAATAGTAGCACATGTGTGTCAGACATTACAAATCCTACCAGCACAAAAGATTGTCACCAAATGTGACATTCCAATAATAACAGTAGCACATGTGTGTCATACATTACCAATCCTACTAGCACCAAAGATTTTCTACCAAGTGAGCGACATTACAATAGAAATAATATAACATGTGTGTCAGACATTACCAATCCTACTAGCACCAAAGATTGTCTACCAAGTGAGCGACATTACAATAGTAATAGTAGCACTTGTGTGTCAGACATTACCAACCCTATTAGCAGCAAAGATTGTCACCAAGTGAGCGAAAATACAATGATAATAGAAACACATGTGTGACAGACATTACCCATCCTGATAGCACCAGAGATTGTCTATCAAATGTGACATTCCAATGATAGTAGTAGCGTATGTGTGACAGACATTACCAACCCTACTAGCACCAAAGATTGTCACCCAAGTGTGACATTCCAATAATAATAGTAACACATGTGTGTCAGACGTTACCAATCCTACTAGCACCAAAGATTGTCTACCAGTTGTGACATTCCAATAATAATAGTAGCACATGTATGTCAGACATTACAAATCCTACCAGCACAAAAGATTGTCACCAAATGAGACATTCCGATAATAACAGTAGCACATGTGTGTCAGACATTACCAATCCTACTAGCTCCAAAGATTGTCTACCAAGTGAGGAACATTCCAATGATAATAGTAACACTTGTGTGTCAGACATTACCAATCCTACTAGCACCAAAGATTTTCTACTAAGTGAGCGAAATTACAATAGAAATAGTATAACATGTGTGTCAGACATTACCAATCCTACTAGCACCAAAGATTGTCTACCAAGTGAGCGACATTACAATAGTAATAGCAGCACTTGTGTGTCAGACATTACCAACCCTATTAGCAGCAAAGATTGTCACCAAGTGAGCGACAATACAATGATAATAGAAACACATGTGTGACAGACATTACTAATCCTACTAGCACCAGAGATTGTCTATCAAATGTGACATTCCAATGATAGTAGTAGCGTATGTGTGACAGACATTACCAACCCTACTAGCACCAAAGATTGTCACCCAAGTGTGACATTCCAATAATAATAGTAACACATGTGTGTCAGACGTTACCAAGCCTACTAGCACCAAAGAATTACTTCCAAGTGTGACATTCCAATAATCAAATTAACACATGCGTATCAGACATTACCAATCCTACTAGCACCAAAGATAGTCATCAAGTGTGACATTCCAATAATAATAATGGTAACACATGTGTGTCAGATTTACCAAACATACCAGCACAAAGGTATGTCTACCAAGTGTGACATTGCAAAAATAATAGTAAAACATGTGTGTAAGACATCAATAATTCTACAAACACCAAAGATTATCACCAAGTAAGCGACAATCCAATAATAATAGTAACACATGTGTGTCGGATATTACCAACCCTACCAGTACCAAAGAATGTCTACCAAGTCGGACATTCCAATAATATTTGCAACACATGTGTGTCAGACATTACCAATCCTACTAGCACCAAAAATTGTCATGAAGTGTGACATTCCAATAATAAGTGTAACACATGTGTGTCAGACATTACCGAACCTACTAGCACCAAAGATTGTCACCAAGTGAGCGACATTGCAATAATAATAGAAACACATGTGTGTCACACATTACCAACCCTAGTCGCACCAAAATTTGTCACCTAGTGAGCGACATTACAATGATAATAGAAACAAATGTATGACAGACATTGCCAACTATGCCAGCACCAAAGAATGTCTACCAAGTGTGACATTGCAAAAATAATAGTAACACATGTGGTGTCAGACATTACCAACCCTACTAGCACCAAAAATTGTCAAAAAGTGAGTGACATTACAATAATATTAGAAACACATGTGTGTCAGACACTACCAACTCTACCAGTACGAAAGAATGTCTACCAAGTGGGACATTTTAATAATATTAACAGCACATGTGTGTCAAACATTACTAAAACTACTAGCACCAAATATTGTCATCAAGTGTGAAATTCCAATTATAATAATAACACATGTGTGTCAGACATTACCAACCCTACCAGCACCAAAGAGTGTCTACCAAGTGTGACATTCCAATAATAATAGTAAAACATGTGTGTCAGACATTACCATCCCTATCAGCACCAAATAATGTCTACCAAGTGTAACATTCCAATAATAATAGTAACACATGTGTGTCAGACATTACCAATCCTACTAGCACCAAGTAATGTCTACCAAGTGCGACATTACAATAATAATAGTAGCACATGTGTGTCAGACATTACCAATCCTACTAGCGCCAATGAATGTCTACCAAGTGTGACATTACAATAATAATAGTAGCACATGTGTGTCAGACATTACCAATCCTACTAGCACCAAGGAATGTCTACCAAGTGCGACATTACAATAATAATAGTAGCACATGTGTGTCAGACATTACCAATCCTACCAGCACCAAGGAATGTCTACCAAGTGTGACATTACAATAATAATAGTAGCACATGTGTGTCAGACATTACCAATCCTACTAGCACCAATGAATGTCTACCAAGTGTGACATTACAATAATAATAGTAGCACATGTCTGTCAGACATTACCAATCCTACTAGCACCAATGAATGTCTACCAAGTGTGACATTACAATAATAATAGTAGCACAGGTGTGTCAGACATTACCAATCCTACTAGCACCAATGAATGTCTACCAAGTGTGACATTACAATAATAATAGTAGCACATGTGTGTCAGACATTACCAATCCTACTACCACCAAAGAATGTCTACCAAGTGTGACATTACAATAATATTAGTAACACATGTGTGTCAGAAATTACCAAGCCTACTAGCACCAAAGATTGTCAATCAAATATGACATTCGAATAATAAGAGTAACACATGTGTGTCAGACATTACCAATCCTACTAGCACCAAAGAATATCTACCAAGTGAGCAACATTCCAATAATAATAGTAACACATGTGTGTCAGACATTACCAATCCTACTAGAACCAAAGACTGTCTATCAAATGTGACATTCCAATAATAATACTAACACATGTGTGTCAGACATTACAAATCCTACTAGCACCAAAGAATGAGTACCAAGTGAGTGACATTACAATAATAATAGTCACACATGTGTGTCAGACATTACCAGCCCTACTAGCACCAAAGATTGTCTATCAAATGTGACATTCCAATAATAATAGTAACACATGTGTGTCAGACATTACCAATCCTACTAGCACCAAGGAATGTCTACCAAGTGTGACATTACAATAATAATAGTAGCACATGTGTGTCAGACATTACCAATCCTACTAGCACCAATGAATGTCTACCAAGTGTGACATTACAATAATAATAGTAGCACATGTCTGTCAGACATTACCAATCCTACTAGCACCAATGAATGTCTACCAAGTGTGACATTACAATAATAATAGTAGCACAGGTGTGTCAGACATTACCAATCCTACTAGCACCAATGAATGTCTACCAAGTGTGACATTACAATAATAATAGTAGCACAGGTGTGTCAGACATTACCAATCCTACTAGCACCAATGAATGTCTACCAAGTGTGACATTACAATAATAATAGTAGCACATGTGTGTCAGACATTACCAATCCTACTAGCACCAATGAATGTCTACCAAGTGTGACATTACAATAATAATAGTAACACATGTGTGTCAGACATTACCAATCCTACTAGCACCAAAGAATGTCTACCAAGTGTGAAATCCCAATAATAATAGTGACACATGTGTGTCAGACATTACCAATCCTACTACCACCAAAGAATGTCTACCAAGTGTGACATTACAATAATATTAGTAACACATGTGTGTCAGAAATTACCAAGCCTATTAGCACCAAAGATTGTCAATCAAATATGACATTCGAATAATAAGAGTAACACATGTGTGTCAGACATTACCAATCCTACTAGCACCAAAGAATATCTACCAAGTGAGCAACATTCCAATAATAATAGTAACACATGTGTGTCAGAAATTACCAACCCTACCAGCACCAAAGAATGTCTACCAATTGTGACATTCCAATAATAATAGTAACACATGTGTATCAGACATTACCAATCCTACTAGCACCAAAGATTGTCTACCAATTGTGACATTCCAATAATAATAGTAGCACATGTGTGTCAGACATTACAAATCCTACCAGCACAAAAGTTTGTCACCAAATGTGACATTCCAATAATAACAGTAACACATGTGTGTCAGACATTACCAATCCTACTAGCACCAAAGATTGTCTACCAAGTAAGGAACATTCCAATGATAATAGTAACACTTGTATGTCAGACATTACCAATCCTACTAGCACCAAATATTTTCTACCAAGTGAGCGACATTACAATAGAAATAGTATAACATGTGTGTCAGACATTACCAATCCTACTAGCACCAAAGATTGTCTACCAAGTGAGCGACATTACAATAGTAATAGTAGCACTTGTGTGTCAGACATTACCAACCCTATTAGCAGCAAAGATTGTCACCAAGTGAGCGACAATACAATGATAATAGAAACACATGTGTGACAGACATTACCAATCCTACTAGCACCAGAGATTGTCTATGAAATGTGACATTCCAATGATAGTAGTAGCGTATGTGTGCCAGACATTACCAACCCTACTAGCACCAAAGATTGTCACCCAAGTGTGACATTCCAATAATAATAATAGTAACACATGTGTGTCAGACGTTACCAATCCTACTAGCACCAATGAATGTCTACCAAGTGTGACATTACAATAATAATAGTAGCACATGTGTGTCAGACATTACCAATCCTACTAGCACCAATGAATGTCTACCAAGTGTGTCATTACAATAATAATAGTAACACATGTGTGTCAGACATTACCAATCCTACTAGTACCAAGGAATGTCTACCAAGTGTGACATTACAATAATAATAGTAACACATGTGTATCAGACATTACCAATCCTACCAGCACCAAAGATTGTCTATCAAGTGTGACATTCCAATTGATTCCTTTCTTCTTTTTTCCCCAATTTCAGCTATTCATGAAGTTTGTAAACCCCACAGTATGTAATACACCTTATTGAAAATTATACCAGTTATTAAGAATAATAATCATAATAGTGATATTTGTGCCATGTATTAATTGCTTTACTTGCACGTTTAGTTAAACAACAAGTTTGATTGTCTAATGTCATTGTTCTAATAAAAACGGGTTTCGTGACGAATGTTTAAACATATTCACATACAAAATCAGTTTATCAGAAAATGACTTTCAAAACACATCTGCCAACTTATTTATATCAGCCCTAATTGGTGGAGGGAAATTATTACCCTTGGTGCTCTCCAAATTTATTAGTTTTTCAAAATGTAATATTTTCTTTATCAAAATTGGAGCTTTGTTACGAAAATATATTACCTTTTTGTTTAATGTACGCTTAAGTGGCAGTATGCAACTATTGAACCACATTAGTGAAACATTGCCTCATGTGGAACATTTTGTTAATGCAAACATGTTTACAAAAAGTTTGCGAGAAAATAAGTTTTAAAGTTGGGAGTTGCTATTAATAAACATGCGCTTACCTATGAGTAGCTTCTGTTAATTGGTAGCTAATGTGTGCCAAGTGAGAAATCTATATCTTCTTAAATTTTAGGATTCATATCAATTTATTATCAAAGTGTTACTTTTTAATGTTTCCCAATTTTTTGTCAGAATTCGCAGATCCATCACTTTAAGACAAGTGCGATATAGAGTTAAAGCTAATTCATTCATGAGGTGCACGAGAAACTAGAAGGTACTAATAGTTTTGAAGGGCCCAATAAAACAAATGAGTTACTCACCGTACGAGGTTTCAGAAAAACACTCTTCCAAGAAGTCCTTCTTGTTGCCGGAAAGATTAAAACCAGATCCACAGCATCCCTATTGATAAAAATTAATGAATAAGTTTTTGAAAATATCAAATACTTATAACTGCAATTTTTTATTTGTAACACGTCATTCGAAATTAACTAATTTCCAAAATCAGTAAATTGTGCAATTTGTAATGCTTAAGTACTTATTTGCCAAAATAAATGGCAGACACTAATTTGAAGTCAGCATCATTTTTAGCATCTTTGTAAATACAAATTACAAAATAGAAATTCTTTCTTCTTCCAATATTATGTCATCAAACTTGAGTGATTTACACTTTTACTTTCTCTACACTTATTATGTACTATCTTTCACCACCGCGCGACGTATCACCTAATGCCTAGGTGTTGTCGCATAGGTCATGTGAGAGTAAAGTTTGCCATATGCTTCCCAAGTGGGCATGTCAGCCATTTGCTCACCTCGACACCGATATTTCAGCAATCGTTGTAAAGTAACGCGAAAGTATTGCAAATTCAACTTCAATGCACTTGTTATGTTGTTTTGATTGAGTAGTGCACCTGAAGTAAAACGCTCCTAATGTTGTGGTTTGCTTACAGAGATGAGTTCAATCAGTAGCAGTCAAGTCTGCGACGTGAATAGCCGAAGTGGCTAAAGCTCAATACACGAAACCGGAAGTTGGATTGAATGCTGTATAACACGTGACTTTTTATTTAATTTTTTTTAGATACTTATTTTTGGGAACTGTGCAAAAAATAAATTTAACAGATTAAAGGAAGCTCTTTCTCCTCCCATAGAGCAGAGAATTCCACGGCTAGTTTTAAAGAAGACCATACAGGAGCACAAGGTTTGCAGCAACTCTCCCGCCGGCTAACGCGGGGAGCCAATCAACATTTTTTGTTTTGTTTTACTTTCTCTACACGTGCTATGTACATAGTGTATAGAGAAGGTATTGCACTCCACTCAAAAATTCGATACCGAAATATCACCGGAAATATATGTTTTAGGGTGCCCTGTAACCAATTAAAGCATTTTCAGAAAAAAAAAAAAAACGTCCGTGTGTGTATGTGTGTGTCCATGTGTCTGTGAACAACATAACTCAAAATCAAAAGGTCAGCAAAATACCAAATTGGTATTTAAGTTTCGTATCTTCCAAGGATGCGACACGAAGATTTTGAAGAAAAGCATCCCACCCTCAACTACATTTACATGCAACTGTTTTCGAAATTTTTGATTTTCTTAAAAATGGCTCTAACGATTTTGATTAAAATATTGTATATTAAAATATTTACCAGACAAATAAAATGTATATCTTGAATGTTCTGGGAATAACCTCTGAAGACTACTTTATTTGGGATAAACTTTACGGAATTTTGCATAACTGCTTAACCGTACGTGATGGACAAAAACTTAACACACAAAAATGTATGTCGTATACATTTTTTTCGTGGGGTTGGTCGTTTTTGAGATATTCCTAGTTTTTAGTTTCACCTTTAAAAATCCTTTTCTCATACAGGAATTTGTCAACTCCTGTTCATACAGACAAAGGAACTTCAGTCACATAGCAACCAGCTTTTGACTATCACTTTAACCTATAGTACTCCCTTATTTCGCTTCTACTTACAAGGAAGCAAGTAATAAGACTATTTCTGCTAATTTTATCTCGATTAGCATGAAGTAAATAGAAGCATAAGCTTTTTAACAATAATTTGTTGCAGAGATGTAGAGAAAGTCATGTGAATGGAACGCATCAGATTTTTTTTTGAAGAGGGCTTTACTGGCACCCGGGGAGAACAGGATGTTGCGAAGGGAGTTACCGGTATCTTCCTGTTTTTGTTCAGTTTTCTTTATGAAGAAATTCTGTAAACATCTGAGACCGTTAATTAGCTTCTCTATAAAAACTATTGTTAGTTATTAATTGTTTAGCAATGTAAAGCTAAAAGAGTACAAATGTGTGTATTTAACAGAGTAACTTCAGCTGGAGCAGAAATAGAAAGCTGACACCAAGAGAGTAGAAGAGTGTGAGAAGCGCTTTGTTAGAAAGGTTTCTTTTGTCCAGTCACGTACAACCGGGTTACGACGGGGTAAACCTTAAAATTCGGAAGACAGTAATTTTCCATTGTTCAGAACGTGTCACGTGAGGGTTGCAGGGCACCGTGTGATCAGAAAACTGACTTTTGGGTAATATTTACTTCAATTGCACGGTCTTTCTGTCCAATCAGAAAGAAGCCGCCATGAAGGTATTTTAGTATATAAAGAGCCCAAGAAGGTTGCTGTCTTCTGTCTGCTGTCAGGCTGTCGTTTATCGGCTTTCTTCTGTCTGTTAACTGTACGTCGCAGTATGACGCTGTCATGCTGATCTTGTAATACTGTCATGTTGTCGTTGTCAGGCTGAACGTTACTTCTTCGCACAAAGTTAAGCACGGAAACTTGTAATGAAAATTTAGTAGTTTCCAGCACTTTAAGTGTATTTAAAGTCAGTGGCGTGTGTTAAGTTATATTGTCTAAAGCAGAATCAAGGAAGAAAAAGTAAATATAACTACGTGTGATTAGCCGAGTATTTAAGTTCCAAACAAGTGTTTTAAGTAATCAGAATTGTAAAGCAAAGTGCTTATCTCGCCTCTACTAGTAAGAAACAAACTCCAGGAAAGTTACGTAAGTCACTCCCTGAGCTAGCTGCACCACCCCGAGAGAGTCAGTCGTCGTGCAGGCTGGGTAACGCCGAGGCAAATTCACCGGTAGTAGATTTACATCACTAGGTACGTGGGTCTACTCATTGGTAGTGGAATGAGTCTTGCCAACGTCATCAATCTGGGCTCGAAGCCGAGAACTCAGCATCTGGAGTTTTGAATATGGGGATAAGGCCACCGCACAGGGTACCCAACGTCTGAGCTCACCGCATATGACGACCAACATATGAGTCCACCGCACATCTGGGCGATGTCCACTTTTAAGTATTTACGTTATCGTCGAATCCTCTTGTTGCTATTTCTGCATATTCTCTTGAGAATTTCCATAAGTTCCTGGTTGAGTGTAGTGCTCAGTTCTTTGATTCCTTCGATGTTTTCCGTAGCGTGAGTTAGGATGCTATTGTTGTGAGATTCGAGGGATATGTTGACTCTGTTGGTAGCTGATTGAGCTCGTGGACCATCTGAGTCAGTGTTTCTTGCAATGTGGTTAGAGTTTGAGCTCGTAGAGCATCTGTGTCAGTGTTTCTTGCAATGTGGTTAGACTTTGAGCTCGTGGACCATCTGTGTCAGTGTTTCTTGCAATGTGGTTAGAGTTTGAGCTCGTGAACCATCTGTGTCAGTGTTTCTTGTAATTAGGTTAGAGTTTGAGCTCATAGACCATCTGTGTCAGTGTTTATTGTAATGTTGTTAGAGTTTGAACTCGCGGATCATCTGCGTCAGTGTTTCTTGTAATGTTAGAGTTTGAGCTCGTGGACCATCTGTGTCAGTGTTTCTTGTAATTAGGTTAGAGTTTGAGCTCATGGACCATCTGTGTCAGTGTTTATTGTAATGTTGTTAGAGTTTGAGCTCGTGGACCATCTGCGTCAGTGTTTCTTGTAATGTTAGAGTTTGAGCTCGTGGACCATCTGTGTCAGTGTTTCTTGTAATGTTAGAGTTTGAGCACGTGGACCATCTGTGTCAATGTTTCTTGTAATTAGGTTAGAGTTTGAGCTCGTGGACCATCTGTGTCAGTGTTTCTTGTAATGTTAGAGTTTGAGCTCGTGGACCATCTGTGTCAATGTTTCTTGTAATGTTAGAGTTTGAGCTCGTGGACCATCTGTGTCAATGTTTCTTGTAATTAGGTTATAGTTTGAGCTCGTGGACCATCTGTGTCAGTGTTTATTGTAATGTTGTTAGAGTTTGAGCTCGCGGATCATCTGTGTCAGTGTTTCTTGTAATGTTAGAGTTTGAGCTCGTGGACCATCTGCGTCAGTGTTTCTTGTAATGTGGTTAGAATTTGAGCTCGTGGACCATCTGTGTCAGTGTTTCTTTTAATGTGGTTAGAGTTTGAGCTCGTAGACCATCTGTGTCAGCGTTTCTTGTAATGTTGTTAGAGTTTGAGCTCGTTGACCATCTGTGTCAGTGTTTCTTGTAATGCTGTTAGAGTTTGAGCTCGTGGACCATCTGTGTTAGTGTTTCTTGTAATTAGGTTAGAGTTTGAGCTCGTGGACCATCTGTGTCATAGTTTCTTGTAATTAGGTTAAAGTTTGAGCTCGTGGACCATCTGTGTCAGTGTTTCTTGTAATGTTGTTATAGTATGAGCTCGTGGACCATCTGTGTCAGTGTTTCTTGTAATTAGGTTAGAGTTTGAGCTCGTGGACCATGAGTGTCATTGTTTCTTGTAATGAGGTTAGAGTTTGAGCTCGTGGACTATCTTTGTCAGTGTTTCTTTTAATTAGGTTAGAGTTTGAGCTCGTGGACCATCATTGTCATTGTTTCTTGTAATTAGGTTAGAGTTTGAGCTCGTGTATCATCTGTGTCAGTGTTTCTTTAAATGTTGTTAGAGTTTGAGCTCGTGGATCATCTGTGTCAGTGTTTCTTGCAATGAGGTTAGAGTTTGAGCTCGTGGACCAATTGTGTCAGTGTTTCTTGCAATGAGGTTAAAATTTGAGCTCGTGGACCATCTGTGTCAGTGTTTCTTGTAATGTTGTTAGGGTTTCAGCTCGTGGATCATCTGTGTCATTGTTTCTTGTAATTAGGTTAGAGTTTGAGCTCCTGGAATATCTGTGTCATTGTTTCTTGTAACTAGGTTAGAGTTTGAGCTCGTGGATCATCTGTGTCATTGTTTCCTGTAATTAGGTTAGAGTTTGAGCTCGTGGAGCATCTGTGTCAGTGTTTCTTGTAATGTTGTTAGAGTTTGATCTCGTGGACCATCTGTGTCAGTGTTTCTTGCAATGTGGTTAGAGTACTGTGATGATTGTGGTGAGCTGGCTCCGGGAGGATGCTCTTGTTGCGGCTTCTTTTCTATTGTATGTGAGTTCGGCGGTGATTGGTTCTTCAGTTGTGGTGTTCCTTCTCTAGTGATGAGTCTAGGTGCTGGTTGTTGTTGCGTGTACTTCCTATTATTTGGAAGTACCTTTGTTCTTTTTTCGTATGGAGGTTGTCTGTGTCCGTTCTTGGTGTTGTTTATTGATGTGTTGTGGCGTTGTACGTTTTCGATTCCTCGATATTGCCGGAAACATAGCTTTAGACACACTGATTCCAAACTCCGCGTAAGTGTGTCTTTGGGCATCAAATAAAGGTGAGCTAGACTCTACTTTATGGGAGTCTGCTCCATCGTTTACAACAGTGGGCCGTACGAGCTGCCAAGGCTAACATCGCAATGGTCGACCAAATGAGGTTACCAATCCAGAAATTGTAAAGAAAATCCGCAAAATGGTATTGAATGACCGTCGACTGAAATTGCGCGAGCTACCAGACCTTAAGTAATTTCAAAGGTTCTCTAAACGAAAATTTTGACATGAGAAAGTTGTGTGCAGGGTGGGTGCCGCGATTGCTCACAATAAAACAAAATCAGCGTCGTGAGGATGTTTCAGTCGAGTTTTGGAAATGTTTCGATACAATAAAGCTGAGTTTTATCGTCGAATCATAACAATGGATGAAACCTAGATCCATCACTTCACTCCTGAGACGAAGGAATAACTGTGAATTGGGAGGGAAGAATCGGCTCCAAAGAAGGCGAAGACGGTTTCATTTGCAGGCAAGGTCATGGCGTTAGTTTTCTGGGACGCACGCAGGATCATTATCATTGATTACCTCAAAAAAGGAAAATTAATCAATGGCGAATATTATGCGAAATTGATACAGCGTTTGAGTGATGAAATCGAGCAAAACGGCCGGATTTAGCGAAAAAGGATGTTTTGTTTCATCAAGACAATGCACCAGTTCACACGGCCATTATCGCCATGGCCAAAATTAACGAGTTTAAGTTCGAATTGCTTCCTGATGCACCCTATTCGCCAGATTATTTTGTTTGCAAACTTTAAAAAAATGGCTTGGTGGTAGAAGATTTGCCAACAATGAAGAGGTGCAGTCTGCAGTTGATGACTATTTTGCAGACCTCGATAGTTCTCACTATAAACAAGGTATCGAAGCTTTTGAACATCCTGGGAAAAGTGTATCGAGCTGAAAGGAGACTCTGTAAAAAAATGAAGATGTTTTTTCATAAAATATTTGTGCTTTCTTTGTTAGGTCGGGAACTTCTGCCTCGTATGTATGTAACTACACGTTATATGCGTTTCCTTTATTTGGGAGGGAAACCTTTCAGCAAACCACTTAGTAGTTTAAAAGAGCATTGAAATCGAATTTGGGTCAGAATTGATTTTTTTTTTTTTTTTGAGAAGAAACCTCATTTTATTCCTTTTATCTTCCCGAAAACCAATCCACTACCTTCCTGATACAGTTGTTGAATGCAAACATAATCTAAGATCTCTAGCCATATTTCAGCATGAGGCACCATTTTGCTGTTATCACTTACCATGACTAAAACCACATTACAGCAGCAGCACCATTTTGCTGTTATCACTTACCATGACTAAAACCACATTACAGCATCAGTACCATTTTGCTTTCATCACTTACCATGACTAAAACCACATTTCAACATCAGCACCATTTTGCTGTTATTACTTACCATGACTAAAACCACATTTAAACATCAGCGCCATTTTGCTGTTATCACTTACCATGACTAAAACCACATTTCAACATCAGCGCTGTTTTGCTGTTATCACTTACCATGACTAAAACCACATTTCAACATCAGCGCCATTTTGTTGTTATCGCTTACCATGACTAAAACCACATTTCAGCATTAGTGCCATTTTGTTGTTATCACTTACCAGGACTAAAAACACATTTCAGCATCACTGCCATTTTGTTGTTATTACTTACCATGACTAAAACCACATTTCAGCATCAGTGCCATTTTGTTGCTATCACTTACCAGGACTAAAAACACATTTCAGCATCATGCCATTTTGTTGTTATCACTTACCATGACTAAAAACACATTTCATCATCAGCACCATTTTGTTGCTATCACCTACGATGACTAAAACCACATTTCAGTATCAGCACCATTTTGCTGTTATCACTTTCCATGACTAAAACCACATTTCAACATCAGCACCATTTTGCTGTTATCACTTACCATGACTAAAACCACATTTCAACATCAGCACCATTTTGTTGTTATCACTTACCATGACTAAAACCACATTTCAACATCAGCGCCATTTTGCTGTTATCACTTACCATGACTAAAACCATATTTCAGCATCAGCACCATTTTGTTGTTATCGCTTACCGTGACTAAAACACGTTACAGTATCAGCGCCATTTTGTTATTATCACTTACCGTGACTAAAAATACATTACAGCATCAGCGCCATTTTGTAGTTATCACTTACCATGACTAAAACCACATTTCAGCATCAGCGCCAATTTGTTGTTATCACTTACCATGACTAAAACCACATTTCAGCATCAGTGCCATTTTGTTGTTATCACTTACCATGACTAAAACCACATTTCAGTATCAGCACCATTTTGTTGTTATCACTTACCATGACTAAAACTACATTTCAGCATGAGCGCCATTGTGTTGTTATCACTTACCATGACCAAAGCCCGTTTCTTCCGAGGGAAAATATGTCTCAGGCCTGGATTCCATAACGCTCTTTCTCTTAAAAGGTACTGCGCATCGTTCGGTGTAAAGCAGTCTATAAGCAAACAACACAACTTCTGGGTCTCAAATTCCAATTAAATAATTATTTTAACTATTGTTAAATAATGGTAGAAAATGAGATGTTATGAATTCCAGCCAAAAATACACATCTGCACCTTAGAAGTATGTGGTTTTCAGGTCCTCTTCCAATAAAAATAAAATGTTTCAAGAAAAAGGCTGATTGTATGAACGAGTGTGTGGCGGGTTGTATGTTTCGTGAACAACGTAATACAGAAACAAAAGTTGGAGAAATAAAAAAAAAAAAAAAAAAACCAGTCAGCTCCTGTTTCAGGATCTATAATTTTAGCAGGAGTTTTATTAAAATTAGGTGGTTATGGATTATTACGTGTATTTGGATATTTAATAGGAATTGGTATATTAATTAATGTAGTTTGATCGTGCGCTTTAATTATCCAGGTGTCATGTTTTGGAAACCGTCATAAGAAATCAAATAGTTGTTCTAATCTGAAAATATTCTGTAAATTTCCAAAGAAATTCTTCTTTTCTGCTATGGTGTTATACAAACAAGTAATCAGTCAGTTAGACAAAAAGTTGGTAAGTAAATGTCAGTGCGTGAAAATATACGACATATTAAAGTATTCGTGTACTAAGTATTAAGTCTTAATTATTATTAGTTTTCAATTGTTACAGCATTAGTTCATAATTATATTTGTTATACTTAGATTACATTTGTAATTGTATATATATACATCATATACTTAAACTTGCATATTATAATGTATGCATGCTTGAGTACCTGGCTGTTAGCGAGTTAGTTTGTGCTATCTATCAGTCCATCCCAATCTCTGTACTCTCTTTATCTCTCTTTCTTTTCACTTATCCACTTTTCTTGTAGCTTTCCCGAATATTGCCCTATTTATTTGGATCATTTCTTTCCCTTGACATTGAATATTTTGATTGTTATCATCTATCCTGGCATACTATTCTATTTCTGTTCCTAAATTTCTTTCTTCCAGTTACTTCCCTCTTTAGAGTATCCAAAACTGCATTTCTCCCAAAATAAAACACAATGTTTGAGACAGTACATGTCATGTTACGCAGTTAAAATGTATCTAAAGGGAAATATAAACTAAAGCCCATATAATATAAATTACATTAAGCAAGAGAAAAATGTACATTGAAAATGGCAAGGGAAGAAATACTGTATAACACGTCTAAGAAGGGAAGGACATTGAGTGAGGTTACACTGTCCGAGAGTGAACATAACAAGGACAAATAGTTTACATGAGCTGACCAGGTAGGATAGTACCGTTAAGGGAAGGACATTGAGTGAGGTTACACTGTCCGAGAGTGAACATAACAAGGACAAACAGTTTCGCACGAGCTGATCCAGGTAGGATAGTACCGTTAAGGGCAGGACATTGAGTGAGGTTACACTGTCCGAGAGTGAACACATCAAGGACAAACAGTTGTCATGAGCTGACCAGGTAGGATAGTACCGTTAAGGGAAGGACACTGGGTGAGGTTACACTGTCCGAGAGTGAACATAACAAGAACAAACAGTTGTCAGGAGCTGACAAGTGAACAGGTAGGATAGTACTGTTAAGGGCAGGACATTGAGTGAGGTTACACTGTCCGAGAGTGAACATAACAAGAACAAACAGTTGTCACGAGCTGACAAGTGACCAGGTAGGATAGTACCGTTAAGGGCAGGACATTGAGTGAGGCTACACTGTCCGAGAGTGAACATAACAAGAACAAACAGTTGTCAGGAGCTGACAAGTGAACAGGTAGGAAGGTACCGTTAAGGGAAGGACATTGAGTGAGGTTACACTGTCCGAGAGTGAACATAACAAGGACAAACAGTTGTCACGAGCTGACAAGTGAACAGGTAGGAAGGTACCGTTAAGGGAAGGACATTGAGTGAGGTTACACTGTCCGAGAGTGAACATAACAAGGACAAACAGTTGTCACGAGCTGACCAGGTAGGATAGTACCGTTAAGGGAAGGACATTGAGTGAGGCTACACTGTCCAAGAGTGAGCATAACAAGGAGAAACAGTTGTCACGAGCTGACAAGTGACCAGGTAGGATAGTACCGTTAAGGGAAGGACATTGAGTGAGGTTACACTGTCCAAGAGTGAACATAACAAGGACAAACAGTTGTCACGAGATGACAAGTGATCAGGTTGGATAGTACCGTTAAGGGAAGGACATTGAGTGAGGTTACACTGTCCGAGAGTGAACATAACAAGGACAAACAGTTGTCACGAGCTGACAAGTGTCCAGGTAGGATAGTACCGTTAAGGGAAGGACATTGAGTGAGGTTACACTGTCCGAGAGTGAACATAACAAGGACAAACAGTTGTCACGAGATGACAAGTGATCAGGTTGGATAGTACCGTTAAGGGAAGGACATTGAGTGAGGTTACACTGTCCGAGAGTGAACATAACAAGAACAAACAGTTGTCAGGTGGTGACTCAGGTAGGATAGTACCGTTAAGGGAAGGACATTGAGTGAGGTTACACTGTCCGAGAATGAACATAACAAGGACAAACAGTTGTCACGAGCTGACAAGTGTCCAGGTAGGATAGTACCGTAAAGGGAAGGACATTGAGTGAGATTACACTGTCCGAGAGTGAACATAACAAGGACAAACAGTTGTCACGAGCTGACAAGTGACCAGGTAGGATAGTACCGTTAAGGGAAGGACATTGAGTGAGGTTACACTGTCCGAGAGTGAACATAACAAGAACAAACAGTTGTCAGGTGGTGACTCAGGTAGGATAGCACCGTTAAGGGAAGGACATTGAGTGAAGTTACACTGTCCGAGAATGAACATAACAAGGACAAAAGTTGTCACGAGCTGACAAGTGACCAGGTAGGATAGTACCGTTAAGGGTAGAGTCAGACTGAAAATTTCAATGCCATAGCCGGGGTTTAAACCACGGATCTCCCGATCTCTAGCCGTGTATAGGACAGGAGTTGGATAGGTAGAGTCAGACTGAAAAATTCAACGCCATAGCCGGGATTTAAACCACGGATATCCCGATCTCTAGCCGTGTGTAGGTTAGGAATTTAATAGGTAGAGTCAGACTGAAAAATTGCTTGTCATAGCCGGGATTTGAACCACGGATCTCCCGATCTCTAGCCGTGTGTAGGACAGGAATTGGATAGGTAGAGTCAGACTGAAAGATTCAATGTCATAGCCGGGATTTGAACCACGGATCTTCCGATCTCTTGCCGTTTATAGGACAGGAATTGGATAGGTAGAGTCAGACTGAAAAATTCAATGCCAAAGCCGGGATTTGAACCACGGATCTCCCGATCTCTAGCCGTGTGTAGGACAGAAGTTGGATACGTAGAGTCAGACTGAAAGATTCAATGTCATAGCCGGGATTTGAACCACGGATCTCCCGGTCTCTAGCCGTGTGTAGGACAGGAGTTGGATGGGTAGAGTCAGACTGAAAGATTCAATGTCATAGCCGGGATTTGAACCACGGATGTCACGGTCTTAGTCGTCTAAACCTATGAATCCTGGAACTTAGAGCACTTGCAACATTGTAAGTTGCCAATTGGGATCATCTTGTGGTTTACCGAAAAACATGCGAGTCAGTTAAGAAATTCAATGCTATCGCTGCATGTTTCCATGGTAGCTCAGTGGAAAAGCAACTGTATAGAGACTGGTAGATCCGTGGTTCAAATCCGGGCTATGTCACTGAATTTCTAGGTCTGACTCTACCTATCCAACTCCTGTCCTACACCTGACTAGAGACCGGGAGATCCGTGGTTCAAATCCCGGCTGCGGCATTGAATTTTTTAGTGTGACTCTACCTATCCAACTCCTGTCCTACACATGGCTAAAGATCGGAAGTTTCCGTGGTTCAAATCCCGGCTATGACAATGAATTTTTCAGTCTGACTCTACCTATCCAATTTCTGTCCTACACACGGCTAGAGACCGGGAGATCCGTGGTACAAATCCCGGCTATGGCATTGAATTTTTCATTCTGACTCTACATATCGAACTCCTATCTACACACGGCTAGAGAACGGGAGATCCATGGTTCAAATCCCAGCTATGGCATTGAATTTTTCAGTCTGACTCTACCTATCCAACTCCTGTCCTACACACAGTTTCTGTGAGAAAACAATTAATTATCATATCTATATTCTGTGCGTTTATATATATATATATATATATATATATATATATATATATTCTAAAACTGTTTAGTACGCTTTGTCCTTAATGGTAACGCCCAATAGGAGAAGCTGAAAGTTTAGCAAAGTTTTCTATTATTATTATTATTATTATTATTATTATTATTAGTAGTAGTAGTAGTAGTAGTAGTAGTAGTAGTAGTAGTAGTAGTAGTAATAGTAGTAGTAGTAGTAGTAGTAGTAGTACTTATGCTAAGCTACCTTATAATACATATTATAATTAGTTTTATGGTCCATAAATGATGAATAAAGGATTAAGTTGCTTTAGGGATAATAGCATAAATGTCATCTATTGATCGTTTTTTCAGTGGTTAACGCCCGTTCTTACTGTTTAGAGTACTGCAAGGGTTAGGTAGTAGTCATACATAAAATCAAGTCATAATTGAGAACGAAAATTTGGGAAGGAAAGTTAGGGTTCCTCCCCGCCATTTTTGAGCAAAGCCCAGGGAGAATGTCAGTCTGAGCGGACGTCGCTGGAGAAATACGAATCGCGGTCATTAGTGTTGAGTTAACCTCGACACCCGTGTTTGGGATTATAAGCTGCTTTGGTGTACCTACAATTGTATGTGCACTTTTGTGGTTTAGAGATCGTTGTTTGAGACTGACACAAACAAATCTGATGTGCTACATTCACATGACTTTCTCTGCCACAAATTATTGTTAAAAAGCTTATGGTTCTATTTACTTCATGATAATGGAGAAAAAACTAGCAGGAGATGTCTTATTACTTGCTTCTTTGTAAGTAGAAGCGAAATAAGAGAGTACCATAGGTTAAAGTGATAGTCAAAAGCTGGTTGCTATGTGACTGATGTTCCTTTGTTTGTATGGACACGAGTTGACAAATTCCTGTGTGGGAAAAGTGTAAGTTTTTTTAAAAGCTAAAACAAATATCAAGAAATATCGCAAAAACGATCAATTCCACGAAAAAAGTAAGATAAATTGGGTGCTCTGCATTTTTTGTATGGTTATAAGGCTTTTGTCCGTCTCTTACGGTTTAGCAGTTATGCAAAATTCAAAAAAATTCATGCAGAATAAAGTAGTCTTCAGAGGCTATTCCCAGAAAATTCAAGATATACATTTTATTTGACTAGTAAATATCTTTAATATACGATATTTTAATCAAAATCGTTAGAGCCATTTTTGAGAAAATCAAAATTTTCGAAAAAAGGTCCATATAAAAGGTAGTTGGGGTGAGGTGATTTTCTTGAAAATCTTCATGTCGCTCTTGGAAGTTACAAAACTTGAATACCAAGGTTGGTATTTAACGGTCTTTTCGTTTTTGAGCTATGCTGTGCACAGACACACACACATGTATTTCCGGTATGGAATTGTTGGGTGGAATGCAATACGTTCTCCATACTCTATGTACATAGTGCGTATAAAGAAAGTAAGAGAGTAGATTTTGAATATGAATTATCTATAGAAACATGCAATGTAATTTGCACCTGTGTGTAAAAACAAAAAAACAAAAAAACCGTCAGATAGCTATACAATAGATTTATTTTCATAATTTGTTATTATTTAGCTGCAATTATGTACAACAGTATTTTCTAATATGAGTTTAAGCAAATTAAGCTCTGAAATTGTAGCCTGTTTTTCAGAGAAATATCAGGTACATATACGGATATAGCTAATTCATTCAAACGTTTAAAGTTATGCTGTAAAATAATAAAAATCACAAATCCTCATTATTAACTATTTCCACAGCTTCTTAAATTGTTCACTCAAAATCGTATTATTTTCTCTACTTAGTACACGGGTAAAGAGTGTATTACATTACACCCGTGAAGTTTCAGTGGAAATGTACGTTTCAGAAAAAAATACTTTTTAGAAAAAGGCTGTGAATGTGTGCGCGTGCGCGTCTGATCAGGGTAACTCAAAAATGAAAAGTCGGTTAATACCAAACTAGAAATCTAAGTTCAGAATCTTCAGGATTCTTAATACACATTTTCAAGACCTTCCCCCCCCCCCCTCAAACTACCCTGAACTTGGGAAATATTCTGAAATATTGATATTCTCGGTAATGGCTCTAACGATTTTAATTGCTCGTAAACTAGCCTTATATGACAAATAAAATATGGGTACCTATATCCTGAATTTTCTGGGAACAATCTCTGATGTCCTCTTCACTCTGCATGACTTTGTAAACGGAAACAGATAGATAAGAAGTTACTACACAAAACATATGGATCTCAACACAACTATGTCATAAACCATTTCTGGGAACAATCTCTGATGTCCTCTCACTCTGCATGACTTTTTAAACGGAAACAGATAGATAAGAAGTTACTACACAAAACATATGGATCTCAACACAACTATGTCATAAACCATTTCTGGGAACAGTCTCTGATGTCCCCTTCACTCTGCATGACTTTGTAAACGGAAACAGATAGATTTTTTTTTTTTTTTTTTTTTGGTAGTGTTTAACGCCCGCTTTAACTACTAATGGCACCGCAGGCGGGAATAGATAGATAAGAAGTTACTACACAAAACATATGGATCTCAACACAACTATGTCATAAACCATTTCTGGGAACAATCTCTGATGTCCTCTTCACTCTGCATGACTTTGTAAACGGAAACGGACAGATAAGAAGTTACTACACAAAACATATGGATCTCAACACAACTATGTCATAAACCATTTCTGGGAACAATCTCTGATGTCCCCTTCACTCTGCATGACTTTGTAAATGGAAGCAGACAGATAAGAAGTTACTACACAAAACATATGGATCTCAACACAATTATGTCATAAACCATTTCTGGGAACAATCTCTGATGTCCCCTTCACTCTGCATGACTTTGTAAATGGAAGCAGACAGATAAGAAGTTACTACACAAAACATATGGATCTCAACACAACTATGTCATAAACCATTTCTGGGAACAATCTCTGATGTCCTCTTCACTCTGCATGACTTTGTAAACGGAAACAGACAGATAAGAAGTTACTACACAAAACATATGGATCTCAACACAACTATGTCATAAACCATTTCTGAGGTGTTTCTTGTAATTAGTTTCAATTTTAGAGCACTTGACCTTTTCTCATGTAGGAATTTGTTAACTGCTGGCCACGCAAAGAGAACGGACGAATTCGATCACAAAGTAAGCAGCTCTTAAAGGTTTGGTCTGTCGCTGTAACCTCGTGCGTTATCTTCTACTCGCAAGAAACATTTAATAACTATTTCTGTTGATGCTTATCAAGTAAATAGAAGAATAAGGTTTATAAATATAATTTGTAACAGAAATGTAGAGAAAGTCGCATCCTATTTTTACTTTCTCTACACGTGCTATGTGCATAGTGTATAGAGAACGTATTGTAATACCCTCAAAAATTGGATACCGAGATTTCTCCGGAAATACATGTTTTAGGTCCCCCTGAATCCCAAAAAAAAGAGAGTATTTTTAGAAAAAGGACCATGTGTGTGTGCGTGTGTGTGTGTCTCTGAGCAGCTTAGCTCAAAAACGAAAAGACTGTTAAATACCAAACTTAGTACTTAAGTTCGGTATCTTCCAAGGATGCGACAAGAAGATTTTCAAGAAAATGCCCTCACCCCCAATTACCCTTTACATGGAAAATGTTCATTTTCTCAAAAATGGCTTCTAGGATTTTGATTAAACTCTATTATATTTAACATATTTAAATGACGAATAAACTGTGTATCTTCAATTTTCTGGTAATAGCCTATGAAAACATTTTAATTCTGGATGAGTTTCTCAGAATTTTGATTATCTCGCAAACCGTAAGAGAAAGGCAAAAATTGTCATAACAAAAAATTTAGATCTCATTAAAACACACAATTTATGTCTTATACATTTTCTTCGTGGAGTTGGTCGTTTTTGAGATATCCCTTGTTGTTACTTCCAGGTTTAATATATATAAATAAATCGCTGAAATGTACGCACGCGTATCACTTCCGAACGACTGCATCAAATTGAACAATTCTTTTTTTGTTGTACTCGTTATTGTCACGACAAAGTTTTTGGAAAAGAAAATGATTAAAAATAGTACGGGAAAGTATTTAGAATCTTATTAAACGAATAAAAACTGTGCCAAGCGAACACATTTCGGTTAATAGCCACCAGATGGCAGTGGTATCACGGTAATTTGTTGTTAAATGGTCGTAGTACTATTATATTTTTCGCTCCCCATTCAATGATAAGGTAACGCACCAGTTTATCGAGACGATGACGCAACGCAGCAGTGAAATTCAAATACATTTTCATATATTAGCTGTTCTTTCCTTACTCCTGCTGTTTAAAATAAAGCAGCAAAGAAACTTTCCTGGCGACTAACAGCTAGAGTAAATTCTTATTTATTTGCCACTAGATGGCCATAGTGGTATTTTCCCTCCCCATCCAATCATCGGGATGACACAACGCAGCAGTGGAATTCAAATTCATGTTTAAGTATTAACTGTCCTTTCCGTACTCCTATCGTTTAAAATAAAGGAGCTTTCCCATCGACGTACACCTTAAATACGTACTTTTAGTTTTAACTTCCTATTACAGATGTTGATTATTTGATGTAATGTGGTACATGTACCCGCGTCACCATCACACTACAATTGCGCTGCTCTTAATACGTTTGATTAAGTAATATTTTGGGTTAAATGGAGAAATGTAATACATAAAGCTATCATCATAAGAAACTTTTCAATTGCTCAACCAGATCTACTTGCTCTTCGATAAACACCTAAAATATGTACTTATTTATTTGGCACCAGATGGCCGTAATACCTATTGCTGTATTTTCCTTCCCCATTCAGTGCTAAGGGAATGCGCCCGGTCATGGAGATAACTGTGAAAATAAGATATATTTCTTTCCTGGCGACTGACACTTAAATAGGTACCTATTTATTTATTTGCCATCAGATGGCCGTAATATTTACAGCTTTTATTTTTCTTCTTCAATGCTAGGGGAATGCACCCGGTTATGGTGATAATGACACAAGATAACTGTGACAATCAAATATATTTCTTATGAATTAACTATGGTTCCCTTGTCACATCGTTTAAATAAAGAAATAAGTATATTTTTGTTGTAATTCTTTAAAACGAACAAGTTATAAACTATGCAGATAACCACTGACCCTTCTTGGAATCTGAAAATGGCGGAGAAATGACGGGACCCATTTTTGGTTTAACGTCCTATTGCAGATGTCGATTATTTAACGTTATGTGGTACATGAGCTAGCTAAAGAACATGAGGATATCCGGGCCACAATTACACTACAATTGTGGTGCTCTTAATATATTCGATCAAATAATATTTTGGGTTAAATGTCTAATAAAAGCTTATCAATTGTCCTACCAGATCTACTTGCTCTTTAGTTATGTCATTGTTAGCCTTAAAAATGTCTGTTCTAACATAGGTGAAAATAGAGAAAGAAGTGGAAAACATTAGGAGTAAAGGAAAGAAAGAGATTCAGAAGAAACTTGAATGTTATTGTCTGTCTCCTTAATGTAATTCATTACCTATGCCAGCGTTTACCTATCACACTATGAAAGGGCTGCCATTACTGTTATGCCAATGGCATCCTTGCTTACCCACGCTGTTAACCGTATGTCATCCTTTCCACAATACCGTATGGGCGCGCTGAGTTCGTCCTTTTCGCAATACCAACTATATATGCTACATTGCGTAGATCATAGCGCTTCATTGCACTTTTCAGATGCTTTAAAGGCATTATTAGACATTTGCAATGGTAAATTTCTGTTGACACTTCTACTGACCTCATTTCGTTTCCATCACATTTTTGTCACTTCACAACGTCAAAGGAAGAATTAATATGGAAAGTGTTTCCAAATATTTGTGCAAATTACAAAAATTATGCTTGGTTGAGCGAACGAGCCATTTTAGCAGCAACTAATAGGAATGTAGATTATTTGAATATAAAAATTCAGGTTAAAATTGATGGACAAATGCGTTCATTTAAGTCGATTGATTCCATCACCAATCCAAATGAAGTCTTCAGTTACCTTACTGAATTCCTAAATTCATTGGATTTACCAGGAATACCGCCACACAATTTACAGCTCAAGGTTGACTCTGTGATAATTTTGCTACGCAATCTCAATCAGCCAGAATTTTGCAGCGGAACGAAACTCACTGTTAAACAAATTATGAAAATTTTGATTTAAGCTACTATAACATAGGAAAGCTCAAAGGCGAAGATATACTTATTCTAAGAATACCACTAATATCAACCGACTTTCCTTTTGAATTTAAGCGTGTTGCTTCCGGCGCGCCTTGCATTCGCAGTGACAATAAACCAGGTCAACCGTTAGAAGTGTATGGAATATGCCTTCAATTATCGTGTTTTTCGCATGGATAGTTGTACTTTGCGTGGTCGAGAGTCGGCAAAACATCGCCGCTATTTGTTTTATCTGCGGAAGCAAAATTGTACATTACAAGGCATTACAATAAAATATTGTCAAATTATGTAATTGTAATTTTACTCCATTGCAGATTCGTACTGTAAACGGAAGATTTTGACTGAGTTTTTTTAATTGGTTACACCTCGCGTGTGAAGCAGCTAGTTATTAATACTCTTCTCACACGGGACTTTGTGAACTCCTGACCATACAAACAAGGAACTTCAGTCACATAGCAACCAGCTTTTAAAACATTTGACGATCGTTTTAACCTAATGTATTCCCTCATTTTCCTTTTACTTACAAAGAAGCAACTAATAAGACTATTTCTGCTAATTTATTCTTGATTAGCATGAAGTAAATAGAAGAATAAGCTTCTTAACAATAATTTATTTTAGAGATGTAGAGAAAATAATGTGAATAGAACACATCAGATTTTTCTACTTAGTACTTAATTGAAGTAAATAATTATGTAAATTACGTAATATGATGTTAATATCAGTTTCAGTGTACGGAATTACAAATAAAGGAAATTAAGTATTTCGGAAAAGATTTTAGCTCAAACACTTATTTAATATTAAATTATATATTTCGCTTAGTAAGCACGTGTGTATGAGCCAGTTAGGATGAAGATGTATGTGGGTAATTTAGCAGTGGGTCAACAGCCAAAGTGACAGCGATATAATTGCTTTTGAAGGGGGGGGGTCATTTTAGAGTATAATCACGGTTTACTACACAACAATGTGGCAGGCATGTTTACAAAATTGTGATAGGAAACACTTTAACAGACAAACAAATGCAATGGAGCTGTCAGGGCGCTATTTTGGTGCCCTGATTTATTTTAATTGAAACTTGTATCTAAGGAAAAAGCAATGTATTTGGTTTGCCGCACAGAGTTTCAAGAGAATACAAGACTGAGTGAGTTGGTTGGTAGCGGGAACACTCAACTGCATTCTGACAAAGAATATCAGCACTGTGGCAAAGAGGGAGAACTGGTTCGCTGGAAGTTGATGAGTCCGGATTTATCACACGGTTTGAGGTTAACAACTAAAACTGTCAATTCCTCTGTTGACTATCACCTCAACACTAAGTTGATCAAGTCGCGATTATCAGCGATATGCAGCCTTTTGTCCCACGGTTTGTGGTTAACAGCTGGTATTGTTAGTTCCTCTGTTGACTATCACCTCAACACTAAGTTGATCAAGTCGCGATTATCAGCGATATGCAGCCTTTTGTCACACGGTTTGAGGTTAACAACTGATATTGTTGGTTCCTCTGTTGACTATCACCTCAACACTATATTGATCAAGTCCGGATTATCAGCGATATGCAGCCTTTTGTCCCACGGTTTGAGGTTAACAGCTGGTATTGTTGGTTCCTCTGTTGACTATCACCTCAACACTATATTGATCAAGTCGCGATTATCAGCGATATGCAGCCTTTTGTCCCACGGTTTGAGATGAACAGCTGGTACTGTTGGTTCCTCTGTTGACTATCACCTCAACACTATATTGATCAAGTCCGGATTATCAGCGATATGCAGCCTTTTGTCACACGGTTTGTGGTTAACAGCTGGTATTGTTAGTTCCTCTGTTGACTATCACCTCAACACTAAGTTGATCAAGTCGCGATTATCAGCGATATGCAGCCTTTTGTCCCACGGTTTGAGGTTAACAGCTGGTATTGTTAGTTCCTCTGTTGACTATCACCTCAACACTAAGTTGATCAAGTCCACATTATCAGCTATATGCAGCCTTTTGTCACACGGTTTGAAGTTAACAGCTGATATTGTTAGTTCCTCTGTTGACTATCACCTCAACACTAAGTTGGTCAAGTCCGATTTATCAGCGATATGCAGCTTTTGTCACACGGTTTGAGCTTAACAGCTGGTATTGTTGGTTCCTCTGTTGACTATCACCTCAACACTAAGTTGGTCAAGTCCGATTTATCAGCGATATGCAGCTTTTGTCACACGGTTTGAGGTTAACAACTGATATTGTTGGTTCCTCTGTTGACTATCACCTCAACACTAAGTTGATCAAGTCCACATTATCAGCGATATGCAGCTTTTGTCACACGGTTTGAGGTTAACAGCTGGTATTGTTGGTTCCTCTGTTGACTATCACCTCAACACTAAGTTGGTCAAGTCCGATTTATCAGCGATATGCAGCTTTTGTTACACGGTTTGAGCTTAACAACTGATATTGTTGGTTCCTCTGTTGACTATCACCTCATAACTAAGCAGCACTGACAAGCTTAACCTTCCCGCTGCTGTGCAAACTTACAAACACCACCGACGAAACGAACAAAATTCCCCAAAACGTGAAATATAACTCTCCACAATGAAGAAGCAAACACTATAAAATTACACGCAATAACATAAACAAACATAATAATACAAATAGCCCTTCCTTGGTCCCGTATTTTCACCTGAATCTTCCTCTCTCATTTCAACTCCAACTGCCCCCCCCCCAAAAGGTACATAAAAAAACAGAGAGAGAAAAAAAGCATGTGAATATTTTCGTTTTTGTGAATAGAGAACTAATCTAACTAAACAACAAATCTAAATGTTTGGTTTAAACATGTTAACAACTTGTAACTAATATGCAATAAAAAAGTGGAAAAAACTACATATTAAAAAAACATTACATTTGTTCCAAGGATTTCCAACTCTAATAAAAAAATATAATTTTACGATTTGTGGCGCTAACTTTACGTAAAAACAAATCCCGCAGTATAGCATTAAATTTCTCAGTTCACTCTGGAATTCAAAAAAAAAAAAAGTAAATAATTAAAATAAAATCTTACTTTGGACCCTTTCAGTAAAAATCGTGCGTGTTCCATTCACATAAAAAATCTTCATGATTCCAGTCGAACTCACATAGCAGTAACATCAGAAGCTGTGAGGGAATTATGTGTTGCTGACATTAGAGTTCCCATAATACTGCCCCCTGACCTCACTTAGCAGTAGCAACAGAAGACTGTGAGGGAATTATGTGTTGCTGACATTAGAGTTCCCATAACATTGCTACCTGACCTCACATAGCAGTAACATCAGAAGCTGTGAGGGAATTAAGTGTTGCTGACATTAGAGTTCCCATAATACTGCCCCCTGACCTCACTTAGCAGTAGCAACAGAAGACTGTGAGGGAATTATGTGTTGCTGACATTAGAGTTCCCATAACATTGCTACCTGACCTCACATAGCAATAATATCAGAAGCTGTGAGGGAATTATGTGTTTTTGACATTAGAGTTCCCATAACATTGCTACCTGACCTCATTTAGCAGTAGCATCAGAAAACTGTGACGGAATTATGTGTTGTTTACACTAGAGATCCCATAACATTGCTACCTGACCTCACATAGCAGTAACATCAGAAAACTGTGAGGGAATTATTTGTTGTTTACATTAGAGATCCCATAACATTGCTACCTGACCTCACATAGCTGTAGCATTAGAAGCTGTGAGGGAGTTATGTGTTGTTTACATTAGAGATCCCATAACATTGCTATCTGACCTCACATAGCTGTAGCATTAGAAGCTGTGAGGGAGTTATATGTTGTTGACATTAGAGTTCCCATAACATTGCATTCTGACCTCATTTAGCAGTAGCATCAGAAAACTGTGAGGGAATTATGTGTTATTTACATTAGAGATCCCATAACATTGCTACCTGACCTCACATAGCTGTAGCATTAGAAGCTGTGAGGGAGTTATATGTTGTTGACATTAGAGTTCCCATAACATTGCAATCTGACCTCATTTAGCAGTAGCATCAGAAAACTGTGAGGGAATTATGTGTTGTTTACATTAGAGATCCCATAACATTGCTCCCTGACCTCACATAGCAGTAGCATTAGAAGCTGTGAGGGAATTATGTGTTGTTTACATTAGAGATCCCATAACATTGCTACCTGACCTCACATAGCAGTAGCATTAGAAGCTGTGAGGGAATTATGTGTTGTTTACATTAGAGTTCCCATAACATTGCTCCCTGACCTCACATAGCTGTAGCATCAGAAGCAGTGAGGGAATTATGTTATGCTGACATTACAGTTCCCATAACATTGCTCCCTGACCTCACATAGCAGTAGCATCAGAAGCTGTGAGGGAGTTATATGTTGTTTACATTAGAGATCCCATAACATTGCTACCTGACCTCACATAGCAGTAGCATCAGAAGCTGTGAGGGAGTTATATGTTGTTTACATTAGAGATCCCATAACATTGCTCCCTGACCTCACATAGCAGTAGCATCAGAAGCTGTGAGGGAGTAATATGTTGTTGACATTACAGTTCCCATAACATTGCTCCCTGACCTCACAAAGCAGTAGCATCAGAAAACTATGATTGAATTATGTGTTGTTGACATTAGAGTTCCCATAACATTGCTCCCTGACCTCACATAGCAGAAGCATCAGAAAACTTTGATTGAATTATGTATTGTTGACATTAGAGATCCCATAACATTGCTCCCTGACCTCACATAGCAGTAGCATCAGAAGCTGTGAGGGAGTTATATGTTGTTTACATTAGAGATCCCATAACATTGCTTCCTGACCTCACATAGCAATAGCATCAGAAAACTATGAGGGAGTTAAGTGTTGTTGACATTACAGTTCCCATAACATTGCTCCCTGACCTCACAAAGCAGTAGCATCAGAAAACTATGATTGAATTATGTGTTGTTGACATTAGAGTTCCCATAACATTGCTCCCTGACCTCACATAGCAGAAGCATCAGAAAACTTTGATTGAATTATGTATTGTTGACATTAGAGTTCCCATAACATTGCTCCCTGACCTCACATAGCAGAAGCATCAGAAAACTATGATTGAATTATGTGTTGTTGACATTAGAGTTCCCATAACATTGCTCCCAGACCTCACATAGCAGAAGCATCAGAAAACTATGATTGAATTATGTATTGTTGACATTAGAGTTCCCATAACATTGCTCCCTGACCTCACAAAGCAGTAGCATCAGAAAACTTTGAGGGAATTATGTGTTGTTGACATTAGAGTTCTCATAACATTGCTCGCTGAGCTCACACAGCAGTAACATCAGAAAAGTATGATTGAATTATGTGTTGTTGACATTAGAGTTCTCATAACATTGCTCGCTGACCTCACACAGCAGTAACATCAGAAAAGTATGATTGAATTATGTGTTGTTGACATTAGAGTTGTCATAACATTGCTCCCTGACCTCACATAGCAGAAGCATCAGAAAACTTTGAGGGAATTATGTGTTGTTGACTTGAGAGTTCCCATGACGTTGCTCCCTGACCTCACATAGCAATAATATCAGAAAACAATGAGGGAATTATGTGTTGCTTACATTAGAGTTCCCATAACATTGCTCCCTGACCTCACATAGCAATAGTATCAGAAAAATATGTGGGAATTATATGTTGTTGACATTAGAGTTCCCATAAAATATATCCCTGACCTCACATAGCAGTAGCAACAGAAGACTGTGAGGGAATTATGTGTTGCTGACATTGGAGTTCCCATAACATTGCTACCTGACCTCACATAGCAGTAACATCAGAAGCTGTGAGGGAATTAAGTGTTGCTGACATTAGAGTTCCCATAATACTGCCCCCTGACCTCACTTAGCAGTAGCAACAGAAGACTGTGAGGGAATTATATGTTGCTGACATTAGAGTTCCCATAACAATTCTACCTGACCTCACATAGCAGTAACATCAGAAGCTGTGAGGGAATTATGTGTTGTTGACATTAGTTCCCATAACATTGCTACCTGACCTCATTTAGCAGTAGCATCAGAAAACTGTGACGGAATTATGTGTTGTTTACATTAGAGATCCCATAACATTGCTACCTGACCTCACATAGCAGTAATATCAGAAAACTGTGAGGGAATTATGTGTTGTTTACATTAGAGATCCCATAACATTGCTACCTGACCTCACATAGCTGTAGCATTAGAAGCTGTGAGGGAGTTATGTGTTGTTTACATTAGAGATCCCATAACATTGCTCCCTGACCTCACATAGCAGTAGCATCAGAAGCTGTGAGGGAATTATGTGTTGTTTACATTAGAGATCCCATAACATTGCTACCTGACCTCACATAGCTGTAGCATTAGAAGCTGTGAGGGAGTTATATGTTGTTGACATTAGAGTTCCCATAACATTGCAATCTATCCTCATTTAGCAGTAGCATCAGAAAACTGTGAGGGAATTATGTGTTGTTTACATTAGAGATCCCATAAAATTGCTCCCTGACCTCACATAGCAGTAGCATTAGAAGCTGTGAGGGAATTATGTGTTGTTTACATTAGAGATCCCATAACATTGCTACCTGACCTCACATAGCAGTAGCATTAGAAGCTGTGAGGGAATTATGTGTTGTTTACATTAGAGTTCCCATAACATTGCTCCCTGACCTCACATAGCAGTAGCATCAGAAGCAGTGAGGGAATTATGTTATGCTGACATTACAGTTCCCATAACATTGCTCCCTGACCTCACATAGCAGTAGCATCAGAAGCTGTGAGGGAGTTATATGTTGTTTACATTAGAGATCCCATAGCATTGCTCCCTGACCTCACATAGCAGTAGCATCAGAAGCTGTGAGGGAGTTATATATTGTTTACATTAGAGATCCCATAACATTGCTCCCTGACCTCACATAGCAGTAGCATCAGAAGCTGTGAGGGAGTTATATGTTGTTTACATTAGAGATCCCATAACATTGCTTCCTGACCTCACATAGCAATAGCATCAGAAAACTATGAGGGAGTTAAGTGTTGTTGACATTGCAGCTCCCATAACATTGCTCCCTGACCTCACAAAGCAGTAACATCAGAAAAGTATGATTGAATTATGTGTTGTTGACATTAGAGTTCCCATAACATTGCTCACTGAAGTCACAAAGCAGTAACATCAGAAAAGTATGATTGAATTATGTGTTGTTGACATTAGAGTTCCCATAACATTGCTCCCTGACCTCACATAGCAGAAGCATCAGAAAACTTTGAGGGAATTTTGTGTTGTTGACATTAGAGTTCCCATAACATTGCTCCCTGACCTCACATAGCAGTAAACTATAATTGAATTATGTGTTGCTGACTTTAGAGTTCCCATAACATTGCTCACTGAAGTCACAAAGCAGTAACATCAGAAAAGTATGATTGAATTATGTGTTGTTGACATTAGAGTTCCCATAACATTGCTCCCTGACCTCACATAGCAGAAGCATCAGAAAACTTTGAGGGAATTTTGTGTTGTTGACATTAGAGTTCCCATAACATTGCTCCCTGACCTCACATAGCAGTAAACTATAATTGAATTATGTGTTGCTGACTTTAGAGTTCCCATAACATTGCTCACTGAAGTCACAAAGCAGTAGCTATAGAAAACTATGAGGGAATTATGTGTTGTTGCCTTTAGAGTTCCCATAACATTGCTCCCTGACCTCACATAGCAGAAGCATCAGAAAACTTTGAGGGAATTTTGTGTTGTTGACTTTAGTGTTCCCATAACATTGCTCCCTGACCTCACATAGCAGAAGCATCAGAAAACTTTGAGGGATTTATGTGTTGTTGACTTTAGAGTTCCCATAACTTTGCTCCCTGACCTCACATAGCAGGAGTATCAGAAAACTTTGAGGGAATTATGTGTTGTTGACTTTAGAGTTCCCATAACATTGCTCCCTGACCTCACATACCAGAAGTATCAGAAAACTATGATTGAATTATGTTTTGTTGACATTGGAGGTCCCATAACATTGCTCCCTGACCTCACATAGCAGTAACATCAGAAGCTGTGAGGGAATTATGTGTTGTTGACATTAGAGGTCCTATAACATTGCTATCTTACATGATCATCTTCAAGCTCGTTGAGGGGGCCCCAGACGTTAAAAATGACCAGAAAGTAACATGTTGGTGTTGTTTCGCGATGAAACAACTGTACAGTGAGAGAAAGAAGGATAGCTCGAGCAGTGTCACAGCAGGGGAGTCATATAATCCTTGAGACAAAACGGAAATCTACTTTGTAGATGGTGAACCACCAACAAGAGCAAAGTCGCTAACCAGTGATGTTGTAGGTACCAATAAAACCACTCACTGGTATAGAGCCTATCAAAAGTTTAAGGTCATCCCTAAATAGCAGACATTTCATTCCTGTCCTTCCATGTTTGTGAAATCTCAAGATACATGGATTATACTCGTGTCAAAAAAGAAGTTTTCTGCTTCAAACCAGAACTCAGCATATTTAAAACTGTAGATAATATGATGAAGAAAACTGGTTAGAAATTATGCAGTTTTTATGGAAAAAAATTAATTTTCCCTTGAATGTTTGCACATGCCAGACCCCCCTCCCCCGATATTTTAAGGTTGTGATAATCTTTTTTTGCATTTGAAGTTTGCAGCAAATGAAAACTTTAGTGTTACGGCCACATAGATCATGATCCCGGAAGTTTGTAGCACTGATAAAACAACAGATTCTCTCTGCTTTTAGTGTCAGTTGTGTCTTAACCTTAGAAAATGGGGGGGGGGGGGATCTGGCATTAAATGTGAATAAAAAGGCTTCACAAAATTTTAAGTTACAAAATGATAGCAGCTCTAGAACTGCTTTAAGTAAATCTTTTAAAGTTCGAAAATTAAAAGAATCTAAAAGTCCTTTTTATAATTGTAAATATTAATTTATGAAATGAAAAGAAACGAAATTTAGGAAATCTGCTTATTCAAAACACAAATTGGTTTGTGGTGTGCAAAAACAATTGGTTTAGATTATGTTTTGTTGATATTTGGTACATGCAGAGAGATAGTAGTGAAAGTTTTACCTGCAACAGTAATCATGAGAATAGCAAGCAACAGTATTGTTACACACTCCATTGCTACTAAACTGGACAGTCATATGTTCCGTCAAGTATGAAATATGTGCTGACGTCATAGCGTAGGGCTCGTGTCATGTTATTGCTCTTATGCATTAGCTTGTAACCGAGTTTAAAAAGCGAAATGTGTATAACAGCATGGAAAGTTTTATGTCCACAACAAGGTCAAACATCCTGAAATGTGTACAGAGAACACTTCATACATCATCGATATTAATATTACTGCTAAAATAAAATGTTATTAAAGGGTGGCTAAATGGCTAAATGGCTAAAATATAAAGGTTCCATTTATTATACACTTTTATGCTTAAAATAATCGTCCTGGTTCAAGACTCTGTGATAAAAGGTTCAAAAGAATGATACAAAATACTTTTGAAATCTCCGTAGTGTAACGATTAGCTCAAGCACTAAGTTCGTGGGTTCAATCCTCGCCGAAGGGAGATGGATTATTTGGACATAACATCCTTAGCGTGGCTTTCTTCGGAAGGGAAGTGAAACCGTTAGTCCAGTGAAATAATAATAATAATGTTAATAACACTACTACTACTTCTACTACTACTACTGCTACTACTACTACTACTACTACTACTACTAATAATAATAATAATAATAATAATAATAATAATAATATCGTTTGAAATAGATAAACAAATTTTGGGACATTTTATTAGGGATGCTGCTGTAATTTTGTATTTCAGTATTGTCTTTAAAATCAATTTCAGTTTTAATATTATTTTTGTAAGGAATGACAAGCCCGGTAAGTGCTGAACACAATTTGTTTTCCACTCTGCAACTCTACACGCACACTCAGTACACAATTTCGTCAGATGGAATCATCACTGACTTGCGACTGAACTTCGGTGACGAACTGAACCGTCTCAACTTGCACTTTTTGAATGGACAAGCGGCCCTCATACATTCCTGTAGCCCGTCCGAAACTTCTAGTTACCAGAAGTACGAGGTAGTGCCAAACTGCAGGGAAGTGACATATTGTTTGTGTGACAATTTGTTTGGTATGCGCTATTGCTTATAAGTTTCAAATATTTTTTGTTGAATATCTTCTTTTTTGAATGGAAGCATGAGATTTGTTTCTCTGCAGAATTGGAATGTTTCTTGTCCGCCTTCAAAGTTAGTACGTTCTTGCTGTAATAAAAATACAAAACTGTGTGTCTGTATAACAATGTCCTTGATTAGGAATCTGTATATGAAACATAAAGTAATTAGTTGCTCGTTCGTAACAAAGAATGAGGACTTATTTTACTGTGGTGAAAGGAATGATAAAATACACCCAGTCTCATACTTTCTCCTCGTTTGCTCAGTGTGAGTTCTTTATGTAAGATATGTGTCTTCAGTAATTACTGCCGTACCGCCTGATGTTCATCTTTCTGCATCGTCCCGACACCGCGTCTCTTTATGTAAGATATGTGTCTTCAGGAATTACTAATAACAGTAATAAAGTTTGGTATTTAACGGTCTTTTCGTTTTTGGGCTATGCTGTCCACAGGCATACACACACAAATCCACACGGACCTGTTTCTGAAAATACATATTTTTAAATTCAGAGGGCCCTAAAACATGTATTTCCGCTAAAGTCTTGAAACGGAATTTTTGGGTGGAATACAATACTTCTCTAGAACATTGCAGATGCGGATTAGAGAAAGTAAAACTACTGTAGAGCTAACATCACACCTAAAGCAAACACTGAGAGAAGTGTTTTGGAGAGTTTTAAGTACCTCTGCCTTATCAACACTTTTCCTAAATAACAATCAGATGTTGATTTCTTTTTCCGCTTAGGCGTGGTGACGATAGTCTTGGTCAGAACGTTAAAAACGGCTTGCAGGGAGGCAATCTAAACTATCAGGCTTGTTTCATAAATATTGGTCGCTAAATAAAAAAAAAATCTGCTGTTTTCCATTCACATGACTTTCTCTACATCTCTTTAACAAATTATTGTTAAAACGCTAATGCTTCTCATGCTAATCGAGAAAAGCTTAGCAGAAATAGTCTAATTAATTGCTTCCTTGTAAGTAAAAGAGAAATAAGGAAGTAGCATAGGTTAAAGTGATAGTCAAAAGCTGGTTCCTATGTCACTGAAGTTCCTTTGTTTGTACGGACAGGAGTTGACAAATTCCTGTATGAGAAAAGTATGTTTTTCAAAGCTAAAACCGAAAACAAGGAATATCTAATAAACGATAATCTCCACGTAAAAAATATATATATAAAATAAATTGTATGTTTTCAACGTGCTCTACACCTTTTGTGTGGAAAGTTTTTGTCCGTCTCTTACGGTTTAGTAGTTATGCAAAATTCCGTAAAATTGATCCCGAATAAAGTGGTCTTCAGAGGATATTCCCAGAAAATTCAAGATATAGATTTCCTTTGTGAGGTAAATATCTTTAATATACGATATTTTAATCAAAATCGTTAGAGCAATTTTAAGATAATAAAAATTTTCGAAAAAAGTTCCATCGTAAGGTAGTTGGGGGTCGGATAATTTTCTTGAAAATGATGGTGTTGTATCCTTGGAAGATACTAAAGTTAAATACTAAGTTTGCTATTTAACGGTCTTTTCGTTTTTGAGCTTTGGTGTCCACAGGCATACAGACACACACGCACACACACGGACATTTTTCTGAAAATGTTTTTTTTGGGATTCAATGGGACCCACAGCATGTATTTCTGTGAAATCTTGGTATCACATTTTTGGGTGGAATGCAATACCTTCTCTATACAGTATGTACATACTACGTGTAGAGAAAGTAATATATTATAACTCCATGGCACGACAGCTCACGGGGAACCTTGGCCTACCGCCCGGCCGCTGCGTCCCCCATCTCGGTCCACTACAGACGTCATGGATGGGGTGCAGTATTGGAGGGTGAGACGTGGTCAGCGCCTCGAGCCCCTCCCGGCCGGTTAATGCGGCCCTCACGACCTGGAGCCGCTACTTCTCCATCAAGTAGCTCCTCAATTGGCCCCCCAGGGACCTTACGAGGCTGAGTGCACCCTGGGCCAGGTCTCCCAGCGTGGGAAAAATCCCCACGCCGGTACTGGGGATCGAACCCAGGTCTCCCGCTTGGTAAGCAGCAACGCTACCACCGCGCTAAGGAGACGACCAAAGTAATATATTCTCGTTATTATTTAAGGACTAGAAACACAGAAAAGCACCGCAATGACAGAGGATATCAAAAGGTTCGACTGCAGGTAATTTTGTATGATTTTCCGAATTCTTTTGTTAAACAACGCAGTGTTGTTGGGAAACTTGGTAGCTTTCTATCTAAATAATTTGGAGTGATGGTATTTGTTTTAATCTACGTGTCGCATCCTTAAAATATGGAGATTTTAAATAATAAACTTGGTATTTAAGAAGCTTCTCATTTTGTAATTCTGTTCTTAGTCGCTAACAACACTTTTTCTAAAAATGATTTGTTTTATTCATCGAGGGATGTGAAAACTGTATATCCAGTGAAATACAAAATTTAATTTTTTAGTAGAATGCCATAATCACATTTCTGATTTCTCAAACGAAAATGGAGGTACCTTGTCAACTTCAAGTCGAGCAGAATATAAAGTGTCTTGGTTAGGTTTTGCAACCCCAATATGAAGAAAAATTGCAGTCACCAATTTTTACTTTCTCTGTTCAGTACATAAGTGGAGAAAGTATTGCATTTCACCCAAAAATTCAATATCGAGATTTCACTGGAAATGCATGTTTTAGGGTTCCCTGAATCTGTAAAAAAAAAAAAAAAAAAAAAAAAAAAAAGAGCATTTTCAAAAAAAGGTGAACGTAAATACCAAATTTGATATTTAAGTTTAGCATCACACACGTATGCAACACAAAAGATTTTTTTAAAAAAAACTCATTCCATAGTACCCTTAAGTACCCTTAAAATTAAAAAAAAATAAAAAAAATGACACTTTCAAAAATGAGGCAAATGATTTTCATTAAAATATCGTATATTAAAGATAGTTTCATGACAAATAAAATGTTTCTCTTAAATTTCCTGCGAGAAGTTTCTCAACATCTATTCATTCTGGATGACTTTTGAAAGGTAAGCTGTAAGAGAGAAACAAAAACTTACTACACAAAAAGTGTAAATCTCGTTAAAACTTTCAATTTCGTGGAGTTGACCATTTCCTAGTTATTTCTTGTTACTGGTTCCAGTCTGTTTTCTCACAAGGGAATTTTAGAACTCTTGGCTATGCAAAAAAAAAAAGAAAAAAGAATTACAATCACAAAGCAACCAGCTTTTAAAATATTTCACTATTGCATAAGTGTATTCCCTGAATTATCTTTAACTTATAAGGAAATAACATTTTTGCAAATGTTTATCTCGATTGCCATGAAGTACATAGAAGAATAAGCTTTTTCACAATAATTTGTTACAGAGATGTACAAAAGGTGCTGTCTTGTATATATCTTTACCTCTTGCATGGAAAAATGTTCGACCTGGTAGTTTGGGGAGGAGGCTTTGTGTCGCATCCTGTCCTGATGCTGAACTTAATTATCAAGCTTGGATATTACCGACTATACGTTTTTGAGTTATGCTCTTGGACAGACATGCTGCTGGACCTGTTTTTAAAAGGGCGGTTTTGGAAATCAAAACATGTACCTATTTACGGTGAAATATATATATCGAATTTTTGTGTGACATACAGTTCATCTCTACCTAATTACACCATATTTGACAATGTTTTTCTTGATTAGCTTGAAGTAAATAAAAGATTAAGCTTTCATAAGACCAGGTTGTTGAGCAGTAGGTAGAGAAAGTAATGGAATGGACACATCATAATTATGGTGTTCACAGTCACACGCATACACACATACACATACTCACATACACATATTCATGCACACATACACATATACTGATACACACAAACACATACACACATAAACATACACACAAACACATACACACATACACATACACACACGCATAAACACATGCACATACACATACACACAACCACATACACATACACACACGCATAAACACATACACATACACATACACACAAACACAAACACATACACACATACGCACAAACACATACACATACACACACGCATACACATTAACACAACTACATACACATAATCACATACACATACACACACGCATACACATTAACACAACTACATACACACAAACACATACACATACACACACGCATACACATTAACACAACTACATACACATAATCACATACACATACACACACGCATACACATTAACACAACTACATACACACAAACACATACACATACACATATACACGCATACACATATACACACGCATACACATTAACACAACTACATACACACATACACACATACGCACAAACACATACACATACGCATACACATTAACACAACTACCTACACACATACACACATACACATACGCATACACATATACACGCATACACATTAACACAACTACCTACACACATACACACATACACATACGCATACACATATACACGCATACACATTAACACAACTACATACACACATACACACACATACACACACACATACGCACAAACACATACAGATTCACATACGCATACACATTAACACAACTACCTACACACATACACATACACACATACACATTAACACAACTACATACACACAACCAATACACACAAACACATATACACGCATACACATTAACACAACTACATACACATAATCACATACACATACGCATACACATATACAAATACAATTACTCACATACACATATACATACACACATACACATGCACATACAAACATACACATACAAACATACACACATATAAACATACACGCATACATATACACGCATATACATACACACATACACACCTACACACACACTCACTAATGCACATATACATATGCACATACACATGTATACACACATTTACACACGTATACACATACATACATACATACAAGCACACACATACACATACTCACGTATGCACACATACACATGTATACACACGTATACACATACATACGTTCTCACACATATACACATACACACTTACACATATACACACTTACACATACACACATACGTAGACACACTCATACACACATACACGAATATACACGCATACACATACACACTCATACACACATGCACTTAGTCACATACACACACATACACACAAACATACACATATACACACATGCACACACATACACAGACACCATGATTCTTTTTCTAAAAATCTTATGTGTTTCATTCACATGACTTTTTGTTCATCACTGTGACACATTATTGTCAAAAAGCGTATTCTTCTATATACCATATGATAGTAGAGATAAGAGTTAGAAAAAATTGTATTAATTACATGCTTCCTTGTAACTGGACCGTAATAAATGAAATACGCTATGCTAAAACGATAGTCAAATCCTTATAAAACCGGTTGTCATGTGATTGAAATCTGTTTCTTTTCATGACTTGGGAAAACAGTGTGAGATAAGTTTAAGTATTTTAAATCTGAAAGAAATAATTTGAAATATCTCATAAATGATTTATTCCAGAAAAAATCGAATATGACATAAATTGTGTGTTTTAACGAGATCTACACTATTTATGTAGTACGTTTTTTGCTATCTGGTACGGTTTGCTCTATTCTGAAAAATTCAGGAAAATTCATCCAGAATAAAGAGGTCTTTAGAGGCTTTTCCCAGAAAATTCAAGTTATTCATTTTATTAGCCAAGTAAATATATTTAATATTCGGTATTTTAATCAAAATCATTTGAACCGTTTTTGAGAAAATCAAAATTTTCGAAATTCTTGTCATATGTCATATCGCTGGATTATACCAAGAAATCAAGTTTGGTATTTTACCGAATTTTCATTTTTGAGTTATCGTGTCCACAGACACACGGACACATACGGACCTTTTCGCAAAAATGCTCTTTTTGGATTCAGTGGTCCCTAAAACGTATATTCCGGTGAAATCTTGGTATCGAATTTTTGCGTGGAATGCAATACCTTCTCTATACACTATGCACATAATACGTGCAGAGAAAGTAAAAATGCTTTATTAAAAATCAGTGTGCTCAAAACATGTATAGAATTTTTGGTTGGAAAGCTATACCTTCTCTACCTAAACCTACATTTGCATAAGTAGTAGAGAAAGTCAAAATATAAGAAACAGAAAAATAGTTTGGAAAATGTTGCGCTATTGAAACCAACCACTACAAAATAAGGTATTGTGTTCTAGTTTATATTTTGCATACGTCTAGGTAAATATTGATGAAACTGAAAGTATGAACCCGGTACACTAATTAGTGCGTGAGGTTGCAACAGGTCTCTTCACTTAGTGAGACTTGAAGATGCTGCTGAGCGTTCCGCCTTCCTGCCCGACACGGTCTCTAGTATCCTCCTATGTGGTAACACGAGCGAGTGTTAAACTGAAGCTATGTACCCGGTACACTAATTAGTGCGTGAGGTTGCAACAGTTCTGGGTCTCTTCACTTAGTGAGCCTTCAAGATGCTAATGAGCGTTCCGCCTTCCTGCCCGACACGGTCTCTAGTATCCTCCTATGTGGTAACACGAGCCAGTGTTAAACTGAAGCTATGTATCCGGTACACTAATTAGTGCGTGAGGTTGCAACAGTTCTGGGTCTCTTCACTTGGTGAGCCTTGAAGATGCCAATGAGCGTTCCGCTTTCCTGCCCGACACGGTCTCTAATATCCTCCTATGTGGTAACACGAGCCAGTGTTAAACTGCGACACGTAATTAGAACTCTCTGCTTATCTAACACAATATTCATCACCTGTGCTTAAGCTTGGCGGCGCAAAAATATTGGTTTCTAAGTTTATTTTATATTCCGAGAAAAGCACGTACAAGTAATCTGTTCCACGAAAAGCTACAAACAAGCCAGCAAGTAGTTGTATTCATTTTAATAACAATTAATATTGATCATCGTCATCATTTAGCAGGCCAGTGGTGTAATGGTTACCATGCTAACTTCACATACCCAAGGTCGCGGGTTCAAACCCGGAGGAGGACGATGTATTTTTTCGGGTGTAAAAATCCTTAGCATGGCTTCCTCCGGAAGGGAAGTAAAGCTATTGGTCCCATGTCATAGATTTACGATTCATAAAAGAGACTCAAGCCTGATAGAGAGGCCTCTGAGCAAAATTCAGCGGTCTTTCACGCCCAATTTAGAATGGGACGCTGAGAACCACAGCAGTTAAAGAGCGTCCATAAACAACACGCCATTTACATGTTTATACTGCAGGACAGTACTGAGCAGTTGCGACTCAAATTGCAATTGTTAATCCAGCTTCGAAAGGTACGTCCTCGACACCTCTTGGTTTCAAATGCAGGACTGCTTGAGGAACACTATTATTTCCCATTATATTAGTTTCCATGGTTAAAACAAATTTCTTTTTACTTACTCTAAATGTACATAGTGTATAGATAAAATATTGTATTCCGAATTATTGGTTTAAATTTTAAATTACTTCAACATTTCTCAAGTGGGAAAACATCCTTTTTCTCGTTTCTCATTCAAGCAAAGATATTGGAAATTCAAATGTTTCACATAGTGAGAGGCTTTTATAGGAGGAGACTATCGCTTTAGCCTGTGCATTTTCTTACTTCCCTTTAACTTACAAAGATGCCAGCAATAAGAATAATTCTGCTTATGTTTATTCTGATTACCATGATGTAGATGACAGATTAATGCTTTGAAAAATAGGTTTGCTTGCCAAACAGCTAGTGAACATCATGTGAATGGAACACAAACATTTTTTCTCATTCAGGGAACCTTAAAACATATCTTCGCGGTGAAATCATATTTTTAGTGGAATGCAGTACCTTTTTTACCTACTCGGCATGTATACATAGCACGTTTCAGAGAGCATATAAATGTACCTCAGGAAAGTAGTGTGTGTGAGAGTGTGTGTGCGTGTGTGTATGAGTGTGTGTGTCTGTGTGTGTGCGTGTGTGTATGAGTGTGTGTGTCTGTGTGTGAATGTGTGTAAGTGTGTGTGTCTGTGTGTGAGTGTGTGTGTGAGTGTGAGTGTGAGTGTGTGTGTGAGTGTGTGTGTGTGAGTGTGTGTGTCTGTGAGTGTGTCTGTGTGTGAGTGTGTGTGTGAGTGAGTGTGTCTGTGTGTGAGTGTGTGTGAGTGTGTGTGAGTGAGTGTGTGAGTGTGTGTGTGAGTGTGTGTGTGAGTGTGTGTGAGTGTGTGTGTGAGTGTGTGTGAGTGTGTGTGAGTGTGTGTGAGTATGTGTGTGAGTGTGTGTGAGTGTGTGTGAGTGTGTGTGAGTATGTGTGTGAGTGTGTGAGTGTGTGTGTGAGTGTGTGTGTGAGTGTGAGTGTGTGTGTGAGTGTGTGTGTGAGTGTGTGTGTCTGTGAGTGTGTCTGTGTGTGAGTGTGTGTGTGAGTGAGTGTGTCTGTGTGTGAGTGTGTGTGAGTGTGTGTGAGTGAGTGTGTGTGAGTGTGTGAGTGTGTGTGTGAGTGTGTGTGAGTATGTGTGTGAGTGTGTGAGTGTGTGTGTGAGTGTGTGTGTGAGTGTGTGTGAGTGTGTGTGTGAGTGTGTGTGTGAGTGTTTGAGTGAGTGTGTGAGTGTGTGTGTGAGTGTGTGAGTGTGTGTGTGAGTGTGTGAGTGTGTGTGTGTGAGTGTGAGTGTGTGAGTGAATGTGTGAGTGTGTGTGTGAGTGTGTGAGTGAGTGTGTGAGTGTGTGAGTGAGTGTGTGAGTGAGTGTGTGAGTGAGTGTGTGAGTGTGTGAGTGAGTGTGAGTGTGTGAGTGAGTGTGTGAGTGAGTGTGTGAGTGTGTGTGTGAGTGTGTGTGAGTGAGTGTGTGAGTGTGTGAGTGAGTGTGTGAATGTGTGTGAGTGTGTGAGTGAGTGTGTGAGTGAGTGTGTGAGTGTGTGAGTGAGTGTGTGAGTGTGTGAGTGAGTGTGTGAGTGAGTGTGTGAGTGTGTGAGTGTGTGAGTGAGTGTGTGAGTGTGTGAGTGTGTGTGTGAGTGTGTGTGAGTGTGTGAGTGTGTGAGTGTGTGTATGAGTGTGAATAGTGTTACTACAACACAAAAAGTCGGTTAAATACTAATCTTGGTATTTGAGTTTAGATCTTTGAAATATTCGACTCGAAGATTTTCAAGAATGGATATTATCTCAAAGTATCCCTGACATGTCCCTTTCTATTTTCTGAAATATTCTGCTTGAAGTTTGTTTTAAAATACCATATATTTAATGTTTTATGAGAAACAAAACGTATAATATAACTTTACAGGAAATGGCCTGTTAACCATGTTTCATTTCACATAATTGATAAAGTGTAAGGGATAAATCAACTTTAGGATACCAAACTTAGCAATCAGCAAGTTAGACCGAATACGCTTTTTGTGACGTTAGCCATTTGAGATGTTCTTTGTTAACATCTTCTGCAAGTGATCAGTTGATATTCGTATTCAGCAAAGAGAACGAGTTTTAAAGTGACTATTCCTTTAAGATTGCTCCACTCTCCTTTTGCCTGCCGCGAAGTACGAAATTAAACCATTTTGTTAATTTTGATCTTTATTTTAGATAAAGCACATAGAATAGAACGGTTTTTTAATATTAGTTTTGGAAGGGCGATTAGAGAAACTCGTTTGGATATGTTTATGCTTTGTTTTTTATATACATGCTGTACAAAGAAGCTTCCCATCTTTATTCTAGTATATTCTATTTGTCTATTTTGCAAAAAGGAAAGATTTGAGCTACAAACCAGAGAGCTTTATAAGCATATTTTGATAATGTTTGTATTGAATAGGAATAGAGCTCGTTGAGTTATTAATAAGGCTGTGTTAATTGGCTTTCAAAGTAAGGCAACGGTTATTTCAGAGCTGCGAGGTCAAAGTACCTGCTTACTCAACATGGCCGAGTCACAACACTTGCCTCTCACCTAGATGGCCCGGGTTCGACCACAAGTGACCCCTTGGGATATGCGGTGGACAAAGCGGCCCAGGGTGGGTTTTCTCCGGATTCCCCGGTTTCCCCCGCCATCACATTCCACTGGTGCTCCGTCTTCATTCCATATATCATCAATGGCATCACCTGCGGTGCCATAGCAGTAAGAACGGGCGATAAACTCTATAAGGGAACAGGAATTCAAGAACTCTTACACTGATATAACGGAACTTGTTCTGTAACCTAATTCAACATACGGTTTGCAATTATTATAGCTATCATAATATAAAAACACAAACATTATTGTTTTGCCAATCTGTACGCTTGTAGCAGTTTAACTGATGTGTTGTTTGCATTATCTAGCACGGCTTTCTTTAACCTTTTTAATCCTAATTTGGCAACGTCACATTAAACATGGAGTTTTGCAGCGACATTCCATCTTAGAATGTTTTCCTATATTTGTCATTTGGCTAAATCGCATTCAGTTGCTGGAAACACACACAGATGGTAGCAACAACCAGCTTCATATCTCAGAGACTCTATGGCTTGAATGTTTGCATGTGAGTATTCTGAAAATTGTCTTAAACTGAGATATTAAGAATATTTAAATTTCTTTACAACGCAAATGACTTTCTTAACTAAAGTTAATATAACACAAATCCAATTGAAAGTTTGGAAGCCTGAAAAAACGGTAAAATCCGCTTTTCTCTAAGTCAACCTCAAAAATGGAACACAATATAATACAAAGCATACAAAATGTTGTTAGACATTGTCCTGGACCAAAAGAAAAGATAAATATGAATAAAAAACTACATGAAAATAGCCAAGTTGGAACAACTGAAACAACAAATGGTGTTGCAGAAAAAGAAATAACTCGTCCGCGTTATGAATCCCAGCTACAAAGAAGAAGACGATTTCCAAATAGTAAACAGGAAACACGCCTCCAAGATGTCTCGCTTCTCTGAAGCTCCTGTAAGTACACAGAACAAATTTGAACTTGGGGCAGAATCTGTAACCTCAAGGACTCTAGGAGCCTCCACTTCTTCCTCTGAAAACAACTAATTCATATTCCAACTCCAGGTTTTAAAAACAAGAAATCAACATAAAAAAGCCCAACCAATAATTCTCATAGCCAAAGTACCTTACTTTAGATTACGTGAAGCCTTTGCAAAAATAACACATGAAAATCGAATATGTCAGTTAAGCCCAAGAGGTCTGAAAATCTACCCTAACGAGGAAGATTCCTTAAAAATCATGCAATATTTCAAAGATCAACAACTTGAATTCTACACTTTTGCAACGGGGGAATATGAAACCTTCAAAATTGTAATGAAAGGCCTTCCTGTTGATAACCCAACAGCAGACATTGAAAGAACTTAACTACCCAGTAGAGAATGTGAGGCAAATGAAAAGACAAGTGATAGACAGCGAAGACTCAAGGACGTGGCAAATGTTACCATTGTGGGTCAAAAAACCAAACATTCGCCAGCTGACAGGGCTGTATAATCTGAAATTGACTTTCACAGATTACTTTGGGTAAGCCGGTCCACGACAATGCTTCAATTGCCAAGGTTTCGGACACAAAGCCTCGGGGTGCCATAGCTGCAAAATCACTCATTACTGGAATGTAACAAAAAACCAACTGCAATGAGCGCCACTCTGCAAGCTACCGCCAATGCAAGCGTTTCTTAGCACACGCCAATGGCCGTAAAGAGGAACAGAGAAGCTCATTCTTCTCTTCCACAAGAGACTTCCCCAGGATACCATTAAAAAAAGATGATCCGGGCCAACGTGAAGAAACAACTGCAAGTACTTCAATTTTCACGAAATTAAAGATATGTTTCTATTTGCGAAGAAAGTTATGAAAGGCCTTCAAGCGGTTGTCAAAGAAGTTAAGAAGAAAAATTACCAAATATCCAAGTTATTTATACTAGTAGAAGGAATCACTTCAGCTCTAAACAACATCGACTAATCGATTGAATTACATTCATAGGAACCTTAGGCTAGCTTTCTGGAACGCAAATGGGATGCAGTGAGATAAATATTTGATAGGAAATGTTATATAGGAATAAGATATAGACATATTTATGATAAAACGAAACTCATTTAAAACCGCATTCAAGGTTAGGTTTAAGAGGCTATGAAGTACACAGTAGTGATAAAGGAGCTCATGGTGGTACAGGAATACTCATAAGGTTAGACCAATAAACACACCTCTGTTTACTCACATAGAAGGAACATCATCGAAATAACATTTCCAGGCGAATCAATTGTATTCGGCGCTATTTGTTGTTCTCCAACAAAACCGTTGTTACAATCTGATCTATATATATATTGGTATCAATAGGTCCAACTTTTGTTTTCGCAGGAGACTACAACGCAAAAAATACACTTTGGAATTCAACACTCACTACTAGTAGAAGTCATATGGTAGCCAAACATTCGAAACGACAGAAATATGATGTGCTGGGCCCTGCTACTACCATGAATTATTCCTATAATCCTTTAGTTCAACCTGACGTGCTAGACATTGTTCTATTTAGAAGCAAAGCAACATCACTGAAGACCTCACATCTGATCACACCCCAGTTATAATAATCATTAATCACAATATAAATAAACTGCCATGTTTCAACTACTCTTATCATATCACAAACTGGGCACTCTTCAGAGATTATCTAAATACTTCTCTACAAGAAAATCCACAAATCACATCATTGGAAGAACTCAATGCGGAGGCAGAAGTAACTACCAATACAATAACGGCTGCAATAAAAACATCTATAACAGTAATACCAGTAAAAGCTGCAACAGGATCCGTGTACATGGACGTAGAAAAATCGGCTGCAATCTACAAAATCAGTTAAAGACTGCAAAGGAAGACCCAAAACTTTCCGACTTCTACAGTGAAGTAGATTATGAAGTAAAATTATTTCTTAGCAGAAATCCTACAGTAAAAATACAACTAACATCCCCATCGGAAATAAAATCAATTTCGAAAAAGCTATCTTCCGAAAAATCGCCTGGAAAAGATGGAATAACAGACATAGCAATAAAAAATCTACCGAAAAATGCCTGGACAAATATTACAAAGCTCTTTAATAACAGCTTAAAATTACACCATTTTCCAGATTGCCGGAAACATGCTAGTATAATTACGATCCGGCATTTCCAGAAAATAGGCGACCAATTAGCCTTTTTTCAGCATTAGGAAAACTATTTGAAAGAATGACTCTTCGACGTTTAGAGGAACACAATATTAGCCTAATTCCAGATCACCAAATGGATTTCAGACCAGGATGCTCAACTTCACATCAAGTACTTTGACTGGTAGAAACAATTACTCAGACGTTCAACTACTGGGGATTCACACCACCAATTTTTTGGATGTGGCTAAAGCTTATGATTCACTATGGCATGCCGGATTAATTCATAAGCTAATGCACGCAGGGCTTTCGGATGCACTAATAAAGCTACTAATCACCCTCTAGATACCGGAATTCCTCAGGGATCAGTCATCGGACCTGTACTATACATCTTCACGTCGGATATGAATGTTGCCCAGTTTCGTTTTCAACAGATATTGATCCTACAAGAGCCGTTAGAAGATTGCAAAATCACATATGTTTATATGAGAACTGGGCCAGTCATTGGAAAATAAATCTTAACATTGAAAAAACGCAAACCATCTGCTTTACAAAATATTCAGTCAAAAGAATAAATACACTGAAAATCAGGAATAAGGAGCTCAATACATTACTGAAGTTAAACACCTCGGTGTGCTGTTAGATCAGCGTTTATTATGGCATAAAAAATGAAAACAATAGCCAGGACAATCCAGCTCTATCCACTTCTCAAGTCAAGTTGTATATCGATAAAAAGGAAGCTACAACTCTTCAAAACTCTGATTCTACCAATAGTGGTTTACGCGGCTCCAGCATGGGCCTACATGGAGGATTCAACTTTTAAGCCACTGCAGGTTGCACAAAACAAAGTTTTAAGAATTATTCACGGTGGCGACTGGTGTACCACAACTAAGCAGATTCACGAGGTCTTGTCTGCACCTTACTTGCGAGAATACATCACACAACATATACAAGATTTCAACTGAGTCCAATTCCAGCTGTACGACAACTTGGAAACTACAATGTTAATCAGTACATAAGATACAAGACACCAAAGACTGCCTTAAACCGCTGATTTTCCTGATGAATAACCTATCATAATTTTTAAAAAGGGTTTATAAATAGCATTCATTAACTGTGTATGATACCATTTATGGAATTGTTCAGGGACTTGTCAGTTCGATACTATTATCATTATAAAAAGCATGTAAAAATATCACAGAGATGTTTTAGATCGGAAATGGACGGTCTTGTACACATCTGTCTCGGATTCAGCCAAGTTTTCTTCTTCGAATCACCAAAGCGTTTCGAGGTATATCAGCTACTGATGCAGCTCGTATATTTGCTGCAATTGGACCTCTATATTTAACTGCACTCTCGACAGCAAACATTATCAAAATGAAGAGAAGTCGTGAAGCACTTGCAGAAATTCCAAGATCAGAAAAAGAGCATTCAGCCCCGCATACAACTATCGGGCATCCTAGTGTATTCCACACCATCGGTACTAACTGCGAGAGTAACCTCTAGGGATAGCATCTTGGGGACGGGACCCATGTGGAAACCCGTAGAGACCGACCTGCACGCGTCGCATGTAAACAACCTGCAGTAACGTGACTCGTTGGTGCAGTATACTATGCTGTATATTACAATACAGTTTTCTTTTCAATTAAGGTTCTAAAATCTCTTGCTTCAGATGGATTGTATGAAGATTTGAAATGCATCCACAAGAACTTTGCAGATATATCTACGACAATAACACTATTTGGAACAGCGAACATTGAAACTCCTCGAGGGGCCGCGCCGTGGCCGAGTAGTTAGACTACTCGCCACTTATCTAGACGGCCCGGGTTCGATCCCAAGTGACCTATTGTGAGATTTGTGGTGGACAAAGCGACGCAGGGGCGGGTTTTCTCCGGTTTCTCCCGCTATCACATTCCACCGGTGCTGCATCTACATTTCATGTATCACCAGTGTCATCGCCTGCGGTGCCACAATTAGTAAAAGCGGACGTTAAACACTACCAAAAAAAAAACAAAAAAGATTGGCCAGGAGTCCTGAAAGCTGTCAGTGAACTTGTGCAATCAATCAATCAATCAGAGATCCGTGACTCTTGTTTTAGACCGTGTGAAAAAGAAAGTGAAGACAGTGTTTGGAAAAAATGTCGGATTTTCAATAATGTGTGAAATGTGAGGTGTTGCAGCGAAACAATTGCTCATGGAGTATCGTACCCAATAGTCGATGTTATATCCTATTTCTATTTTGCTCCCATCACATCGAGTAATGAGTAGCGAAGTTTTTCATAATATAAAGCCTCTTTACCAGCCAATCGGAGACGATTCACATATTGCGATATTATGTTGTACACTGTAATCTATATATCTTGAGAGAAAATGAAAATTCAAGATATATGTTTTGTCATATAAATATCTTTAATATACGATATATTAATTAAAATCGTTACTGCCATTTTCAGAAAATCAAAATTTTCGAAAACTTTTCTTTGTAAACTGTAGTTTGGGGTGGGGGATATTTTGATGAAAATCTTTGTGTCGCCTCTTTGGAAGATATCAAACTTAAATACCAAGTTTTTGAGCTATGCTGCCCAAAGAGACAGACAGACAGACACATACACAAGGATATTTTTCTAACAATTATTTTTTTATATCAGGGGTTCTCAAAACATATATTTCCTGTGAAATCTCGGTATGGAATTTTTGGGTGTATTACAATACCTTCTCTATACACTATGTACATGTAGAGAAAGTAAAGTCATATTGTTCTATCTACTTCATGATAAACATTAGCAGCAATGGTCTTATTACTTGCTTCCTTGTAAACAGAAGGGAATACCCTAAGCTAAAGTAACAGCAAATCTTATAAAAGCTGGTTGCTATGTGAGGGAAATCCGTTTCTTTGCATGGTCAGGAGTTGACAATTTTTCGTGTGAGAAAAATTTAAGTGTTTTAAAGTTGAAACCTACGAATATCTCAGGAATGGTCAGATCTACGAAAAATGTGTATGACATGAATTGTGTATTTAATGAGATCTACAATTTTTGTGGGTTAAGTTTTTTCTGCCTCTTAATGTTTACAAGAAATGAAAGTCATCCAGAGGCTTTAGAGGCTCTTCCAAGAAAATTCAAGATTTGCATTCCATTTGTCATAGGTTTTTACAATAGGTTCCATATAAAAATGATTTTTAACATTTAATAATAATTCAGGATTGGAATGGTTAATTATTTTCCGGCTGCATTAGCTGAATTAATATACTCCCTCTACTCTTGCTGCAAAACATATTCGTATCCCGTGTGTGTGAATGTCTCAGCTCAGAATGAATTAGAGAAAGTTATGTTCTCCTTGTTCTGTGCCATTTAACCAAATAAGCAGTTTAATGCAAACAGTAATGCGCCCATGTGTTCGCATTCACAATGTACATAGTAGATAGAAAAGGTATTGTATTCCACCCAAAAATTCGATATTTAGGTTTCACCGGAAATATATGTTTTGGGGCCCTCTGAGTTCGAAAAAAATTTTTTTCGAAAAAGGCCCGCACGCGCTAGGGTATGTGTGTTTGTGACGTGGGCAACATAGCTCAAAAACGAAAAGATCCTTAAATACCAAACTCGGTATGTAGGTTTAGTATTTTCCAAGAATGCGACACGAAGAGTTTCAAAACAATAAACTACCCACTATAAACTACCCTTTACGTGGAAAAATTGTCGAAAATGTTGATTTTCTAAAAAATAGCTCTTAACGATTTGTTAAGGTTATTTACATTCCAAATAAAGTGTATATCTTGGATTTTCTGACAATAGCCTCTCAAGACCTCTTTGTTCTGGATGAATTTTGCCGAAATTTACTTAACTGCTAAACCGTAAGAGATAGACAAAAACATACAACACAAAAAATTTAGACCTCTCCAAAACACAATTTATGTCCTTTGTGTTTTTGTTGTGGAGCTTAACATTTCCGAGATATTCCTTGCTATTGGTTTCAATTATGAAGATATATTTTTCTCAGCCAGGAAGACTCCGTTTTTTGTTCTATTCCTGGTCAAGCAAGAAGCGATTTCCATTAACAGTGCTATAACGATAGCTTAAATCATTTGACTATCACTTTAGCCTAGTGTATTCCTTTAGTTGCCTTCTACTTATAAACAACTAAGTAATAAGAACATTTTGCTAATGTTTATCTCGATTAGCATTGTGTAGAAAGAAGAATAATCTTGTGTAAGAAGTTTGTAAAACAGCTAGAATGTAACATATAAGAGTTTTTGTCTCTTTTTGTAGTTTAAAATTCTTAAACCTGGTAGGTCATGTCGACCGGTGAATCAAATCATGCTGAGTCCAAGTTTAAAGTTACCCGATTTTTAACATCTCAGGATAAGAGAAGACACAACATTTGACACGGAATATAAAGGCTTATTTGTCACCTAGGGACTCAAGGTAACACGAATCACTCTCAGATTGAACCGTTCTGACACTTCACAGTCCGAACTCGGCAGCGTGTAACACCGCTTTAAAACACACAACTAGGATCGCCGGAACTCAATCCCTCAAAAGTTATTTTACAAGCTGAGCTATTAAGTACAATTAAAAACCAACGATCTGGGTCACCATCTTGAGTTGAGAAGACCAGTGTTTTACCAACTAAGCCACTCGGACCGCTAAACGGCGTTAGTCAGCTTCTTATATAGGCCCCGTTTACAAGACGGAAATTCTGGAAAATGATAATGCTTGAAACGGCCTAAAGGAATTTTTCGGAACAGTAATTAGCCAAATTGCACGGAAATGGCTACCTGGCACTATTATGTTTTGTTTTTTTTTTTTTTCTTTCTTTTTTTGAGCTTTGTCCTCGGTGACTGGTTGGAAGAATGAGACTAGAACGCCTGGAAAACAAATCTAGGATTGGTAACTTCTCGCCGCGATCACTATATTAACTAACTTTCTTTAAAGAATGGTGGTACTTTTGAATGTGAATTTACTCCAATTAGACACAAGAGGCTGCAGGAATCTCGCTACAGAATCTCGTGGAACCCCCCAATATTTCTGACCTAGAAGGTGCAATCCACTGTTGGAGTGGGTTATTTATATATCAAACACTCCTCTAGTATCCACTCGCAATTCTATTTTCCTTGAGCAAGCATCCGCGTCATCTGTTCGACAACGCCAGACTCCACGAAGTTTAGAAGCTCAACTGAGAGGTTAGAAGGAAAGGAATGAAAAGGAAAACGTGTTAAAGGAAAAATCTTTATCTACACTATTATCACTATTATTGTACTTATGATCCTTATTATTAACTTAACAGAAGTAAATTTGAAAGGCATTAAAAATCTTCCTCAAATGGCTTTAGATGCCGCGAACGATTTAGATATGAAATTGAATGCGAACAAATACAGGAAGAAAGAAGAAAGACCAGAGCAAAGAAGATAGAAGATGAGAGCAGAAAGCACCACGACAACGACTGAAAAAGAAGAGATCGAAGAATTGAGGTGACGTGAAGAATGAGGAGCACGAAGATGAACTACGACATACTAAATGAAGAAAAGCTCCGAACTGATCAGGAACGTAATACTGGCTTAATTAGTAACTGTGTATCAATGCTGAAATGCTCAAGAACAATTAAAATCTATTGTAGTAAACCATCCATTCGGTTTAAATAATGCTATATATTAATATAAATCTACTTTAACGCATTTAACTTTTAGGCTAAAATATTTCCTTTTTGGGGTAAAAAAAATCTGATGTGTACCATTCACATGACTTTCTCTACATCTCTGCAACAAATTATTGTTAAAAAGCTTATACTTCTATTTACTTCATGTTAATCAGTAAAAGATTAGCAGAAATAGCCACATTACTTGCTTCCTTGTAAATAGAAGTGAAATAAGGGAGTACCATAGGTTAAAGTGATAGTTAAAAGATGGTTGCTATGTCACTGAAGGTCCTTTGTTTGTATGGACAGCAGTTAACAAATTACTATATGAGAAAAGTATGTTTTTCATAGCAGAAGCCAAAAATAAGGAATGTCTTATAAACGACGAACTCCACAAAAAACATGTATATAATATAAATTGTGTGCTTTAACTTGCTCTACATTTTTTGTGAAGTAAGTTTTTCTTCATCTCTTACGGTTTAGCAGTTATTCAAAATTCAGTAAAATTCATCCAGAATAAACTACTCTTCAGAGGCCATTCCCAGAAAATTCAAGATATACATTTTATTTGTCAGGTAAATATGTTTAATTCCTATACGAAATTTTAATCAAAATCGTTAGAGCCATTTTTGAGAAATTACAAATTTTCGAAAAAAGTTCCATGTAAAGGGTAGTTGGGGGTGGGGGATTTTTCTCAAAATCTTCGTGTCGCATCCCTGGAAGAAACTAAACTTAAATAACAAGTTTGGTATTTTACCTACTTTTCGTTTTTGAGTTGTCGTGTTCACACACACACAGACACACACACATGGACCTTTTTCCGAAAATGCTTTTTTTTTTAGATAAAGGCGACCGTAGAGCATATATTTCCGGTGAAATCTCGGTATCGAATTTTTGGGTGGAGTGTAATACATTCTCTATACACTATGTACATAGTACGTATGGAGAAAGTAAAAATAAAGCAAACAAATATGCAACATAAAGGTTATTGTGGAATTTTCCACTACAATAATGAAATACGTATTCAATCAGCACCATACAGATTTGTTAGTCACATCTGAAATAGTAGGTAATTCTGGGGGGGGGGGAGGTAGCTAAGCAATGGAATAAAATCGGAAAAATAATAATTTGTTTTCTATATATTCAAAAAGGAGGCGGGTTCGTATATACGGCACTTAGTGCATTAAATTTCAGTAGAGATTTAAAGTTAATACAATGTTTAGGTTTAATTAAAAGTGAATTTAAAGGTATACATTTAAAAGTAATCTGTCAACCCTTGAAACACATAATGTTACCGTTTTCTTTCCTTCTTATTAATACTTTTCTCTCCAGAACCTTGCTGTCTAGGGAGTTTCCTCAGGCAGTTTCCTGGGAGACAGCTTTGTTAAAACATGATTCACGAACACCTTTAACATTCCTATATAATGATGTTTTCGCCAATTATCCTTATAAATAACAATTAATTTTCCTTGACGTAACTGGTAATTGCAGAGGAACTGTATACGGTTTAACAAAGATGTTATTTGCGTTTTATGTTTAATTGTTATTATAGAGGACATTTCTCTCGTGAAATTAATTACTTAATTTCATGGTTTTGTATTTCCTCATAACACACACTAAACACCTGAATCTTCTTTTTTCCTGTTGAGTTATTGCCGTGTCACATGGTAAGTAAACAATAAGTTGAAAAAAAAAATAGGTTGAGAAATTTCAGTCCGGTTTTATTACATGAGGTAATAAACATTATTACTTGTTTTTGTTCTATTGTTGTAGTTACTTCGATACAGGCACAACCAATAGCGGGAGCTCGATTTCAGTAACACCGTAAGTTTACGCTTTGTTTATTGTACATTATCACTATGGGAATGTGCTATTCTTATACTTCGCAAACATTATCACTATGAGAATGTGCTATTCTTATACTTCGCAAACATTATCACTATGAGAATGTGCTATTCTTATACTTCGCAAACATTATCACTCTGAGAATGTGCTATTCTTATACTTCGCAAACATTAAATACCTACTTGCTTCAAGATTAAAGGATTCACCTACATCATTGACAACAATTGACTGAACAGGTTGATGAGCTTTAAGATCCTTGCCGGAGAAAACACTTGGCACCTCGACCACCAGAGGATCTTTTCTGCTTACACCCCAGGGGAGAATGGATGTCATCAAGGGACCACAGAAGGCTGCCACGAGGACTGAGATTCCAGAGTTGCGTAACAATTCGTGACCTGATCACTTAGCCACGAAAAGGTCACTATCACGTCCCTCTAGTGGGACCGGGAAATAGGTTTCTCTCTGACAGAGCCGAGAAAAAGTTCCAAATCGCCTGACTCTGCCTCAACTGCAGTCCCATGGTCAACTTGAAACATGAAAGGGAAATAAGAACAAACGGTGGAAAGCGTAATCGTGGTGGAATATACCACTCCAGAATTTGCCTTGACTACCAGCAGAAAACCCATGGTTCGATTTGGGGGTCAAACCCGGGACCTCCCGAATGCGCGCCACAGAGATATCCCGCTCAGTTATTTGAACCAGAGCACTGCAACGGAATATAATTGTATGACCGGGAAACTTTGTTTAATTGCCTTTAATTAATATTATTATTGGTTAAAAACGAGTATTTTGCATTTGAGCAATGATCGACTGTTTGTGAATATCGATAGTCTTGTTTTCTTGGTGCAAGAACGAATGCATTAGTAATAGATTGTCTCGTGTCTTTTGTTGTTTGCAAAAGTTGACTAAGAATTGCAGAAGAACGAAACAGAAGGAATGTACATCTGTGTGATATATATGTTTACTTCGAAGCTATATATTGTAAATAGAGCGAATAACTAATACCTTATACAAACATTCATTTAACAACACACTTGTTCCATTAACTGAATTTTTATTTCAAATATTAATAGTGAAATAAAACATTTTGTGGAATTATAAAACTAATCGTGTGTAGCAAGACATTTCTTACACAAATTGCCTTGAGAAAAGAGTCCATGCAAATTTAAATACATATATTAAAAATCTGATGTGTTCCATTCACATGACTTTCTCTATATCCCTGCAACAAATTATTCTTAAAAAGCTTATACTTCTATTTACTTTATGATAATCAAAAAAAAAAATTAGCAGAAATAGTCTTATTACTTGCTTCCTTATAAGTAGAACCGGAATAAGGGAGTACCAAAGTTAAAGTGATTGTCAAAAATCAAAATTTTTTAAAAAAGTTCCATGTAAAGGGTAGTTGGGGGTGGTGGGATTTTTCTCAAAATCGTCGTGTCGCATTCCTGGAAGATACTAAACTTAAATACCAAGTTTGGTATTTTACCGACTTTTCATTTTTGGTTTATGTGTTCACAGACACACGGACACACGGACACACACACACGGACCTTTTTGTGAAAATGCTTTTTTTTGGATATTGGGGTTTCTAAAACATATATTTCCGGTGAAATCTCGGTATCGAATTTTTGGGTGGAGTGCAATGCCTTCTCTATTCACTATGTACATAGTGCGTATAGAGAAAGTAAAAACCTGATGTGTTCCATTCACATGACTTTCTCTATATCCCTGTAACAAATTATTGTTAAAAAGCTTATGCTTCTATTTACTTCATGCTAATCAGTAATAAATTAGCAGAAAATGTCTTATTACTTGCTTCCTTATAAGTAGAAGCAAAATAAGGGAGTACAATACATTAAAGTGATAGTCAAAAGCTGGTTGTAATCTGATTGAAGTTCCTTTGTTTGTATGGGTAGCAGTTGATAAATTCCGTATGCGAAAAGTAAAGTTCCTTTAAGGCTGAAACCAAAAACAAGGAATATCTAAAAACGATCAACTCCACGAAATAAATGTATCTAACATAAATTGTGTGTTTTATTGTGCTCTACGTATTTCGTGTGGTAATTTTTTCTCCATCTGTTACGGTTTAGCAGTTATAAAAAATTCCGTAAAATTCATTCAGAATAAAGTAGTCTTCAGAGGCTATTTCCAGAAAATTCAAGATATACATTTTATTTGTCAGGTAAATATCTTTAATATATGATATTTTAATCAAAATGGTTAGAGCCATTTTTGAGAAAATCAAAATTTTTGAAAAACGTTCTATGTAAAGGGTAGTTTGGGGTAGGGGAATTTTTCTTAAAAATCTTCCTGTCGCATCCCTGGAAGATACTAAACTTAAATACTAAAATTGGTATTTTACCGATTTTTCGTTTTTGAGTTATCGTCTTCACATGCACACACTCACTCACACACACACACACACACACACACACACGTACCTGTTTGTGAATATATATATATATATTTTTTTTTTTTGGATACAAGTGACCCTAAAACTTATGTTTCCGGTGAAAACTCGGTATCGAATTTTTGGATGGAATGCAATACCTTCCCTATACACCCTACCAGTATTCTTTAATGAGAAGGCGCTTCAAACATTTCAATATACTCGTATGTGAGGAGCAGTTCTGACATGTAAAGCACGAGAAGAGAGGAACACATGGCCGTGCTAATATTGACATATGAAAGCCAAAACCAGAGGCGTCTCAAATGAAACTCCTTATATTCCCTAACAGATAGAAAACTTTATACAAAGATCTGGTGTATTACACTCACATGACTGTCTGCTGCTCTTCAAATCCTTTACAAAAGTTTCTTCTTCTTCTTTCTACACAATGCTAATCGAGATAAACATTTGCAGAATGTTCTATTACTTAGTTCCTTATGAGTAGAAGGGAACTAAAGGAACGTGCTATGCTAAAGTGATAGTCAAATATTTTAAAAGCTGTCGTTATGCGATTGTCATTGAAATTCAGTTCTTTGCTTGGTCAGGAGTAGAATAAAAGAAAAACGAACACCTTCTGTCTGAGAAAAGTATTTTAAAATTGAAGCCAATAACAAGAAATATCTTGAAAATGGTCAACTCTACAACAAAAATGCATTTTGATGAGATCTACATTTTTGTGTAGTAAGTTTTTGTCTATTTCTTACGGTTTGTTAGTTGTGCAAACTTCCGCAAAAATCAACCAGCATGAAGCGCTCTTAATATACGGGATTTTAGTCAAAATCGTTATAGAGCAAATAAAAGTTTTTCGAAAATGCTTGCATGTAAAGGATAGTTTGTGGTCAGAGGGACTTTCTTGAAAATCTTCATGTCGAATCCCTGGAAGATACCAGATTTAAGTACCAAGTTAGGCATTGAATGGTGTTTTCGTTTCTGAGATATGCTGTCCACAGAAACACACACACATACTGACCTTTTTCTAAAAATTCTTTTTTCGGACTCAGGGGACCCCAAAAAATATATTTCCAGCGAAATCTAAACATCGAATATTTGGGTGGAATACAATACCTTCTCTATCCACCATGCGGGCTAGAGAAAGTAGACATAAGACAGCAGCTAAATAAAAATGCATTGAATGATAGAACTTTTCAAAACAAGATAAATTGGAGGAAACCCTAAAGCTGAATGACGACAAAACGGCAAAGCTTGGGAATAGAAACGTTGGGCGGCCCATAAGTGTGGTCTGACGTCACGGTAAAGCCTAATCCATCAAGAGAAGTAAGGGAATAAGCATTTTTACTTTCTCTACACGTACTATGTGCATAGTGTATAGAGAAGGTATAGAACTCCACCCAAACATTCGATACGAGATTTCACCCGAAATGTATGTTTTAGGGTATCCTGACTCCAAAAACTGCATTTTCACAAAAAGGTCCGTGTGTGTGTGTGTGTGTCTGTGTGTGTGTGTCTGTGTGCGTGTCCGTGTGTCCACGTGTCTGTGAACACGATAACTCAAAAACGAAAAGTAAAGTACCAAATCATATATTAAAGATATTTACCTGACAAGGAAAATGTATATCTTGAATTTTCTGGGAATATCCTCTGAAGACTGCTTTATTCAGGATGAATTTTACGGACTTTTCATAAGTGCTAAAGCGTAAGAGATGGGCGAAACCTTACCACACAAAAATGTAGAGCACATTAAAACACTCAATTTATGCCATGTACATTTTTTTCGTGGGGTTGATCGTTTTTGAAATATTCCTTGTTTTTAGTTTCAGCTTTAAAAAAAAAACTACTTTTCTCATATAGGAATTTCTCAACTCCTGTCCATATAAACAACTCCTGTCACATAACAACCAGCTTTCGACTATCACTTTAACCTATGGTACTCCCTTATTTCCCTTCTACTTACAAGGAAGCAGTTATTTCTGCTATATCTACTGATTTTTTCTCGATTAGCATGAAGTAAAAACAAACATAAGCTTTTTAACAATAATTTGTTGAAGAGATGTAGAGAAAGTCATGTGAATGGATCCATCAGATGTTTATTAATACAAATGTCATAAAACATATTTTGGGTGAAATTTCGATATTGGATATTTGAGTGGAGCGCCTGTCTATAGTATATAACTGGTAGTTAAGTTAAAAATGGTTGCAGAGGATGAGCAAAGTAGTTTATAATATATTATTGAAATGATGATACAACTACATCTAGTAGGGTAGTTTGGAAAAACAATGAATTGATGTTTTATTCTATGTTGAATGATGCTGTTGTTAAATATAGAGAAATAATGATTACTCAATAAATTGTTAGTGTCAATATACCTTAAATGTTTGTGGACCAAAGACATAGTCCAACAGATCATACACTCACAGCCTCATTATGACATCATTAATACACAGCGTTCACTCACAGCCTCAAGAATGGAAACACTGTTTCACACTGGTGGTATAGTTGTTCTATTCTGCTCCATAAACTTGTCCGCAAACATGGGAGTTGGGCATGAGAAAACTGGTAACATTTTAATTTCTTCCTCTACCTTTCTGCCATCTTCATATTGACATCAGCAGGAACCATTTGTTACATATTGCAGGTATAATGTGAATACGCCAGTGATAGCTGAATTAATGTAAAACCAATTCATACAGGCGTTAATGAACTACACGAAAATAATTTGCGAGATTGAGCACGTGACTGAAATAAGTAATTTGAGATCGGCGATGCCCGGATAAACATAACGTTCAACGTGTGGGTATCAGGTGCTGATAAGTCGTGTTAAGGCAAAGTAGGTTTAAAAGTGTCTTTAAAACTGCTACTGCCCGAGTATAGAAATATCGATTTTTAGCAGCTCGTTACTAGCGTTCTCAAGATTTAATGTCGCAAAAATCTGTAAAATCTCGAACTGATCACCTGACAGTGCGACACTGAGCATTCATTAACTACGTTCTTGAGTTATGTAGCCCACTCTGAAGGCGTTTTTTCAACCGCTCTAGTGGCTTAATGCGTAACGCGGGAAGCTGCCCAAAGATCATGAGTTCGATTCCTGCCACAGAGTAAATGCTTTTTATTATTATTATTATTATTATTATTATTATTATTATTATTATTATTATTATTATTATTATTATTATCTTTTTTTCATTCCAGACGCGACTTCAGAAACTTATATCCGTAACTTTGGCATTTCAATAAACAGGCTATAAGTCTCCTATCTCAAATTACTTATTTAAGTAATCTACCTATGCTGTGAAAATATTTTGGTATAGTTCATTAACACTCTGTATAACTCAAGCCAAAATCTCTTTATATGCTTGATCAGTTGTAATTACTAACTGATACTTCGGTGTTTTTGTTTGCTTTCATTTACACATTGAACGACGTGTATGCTACGGTTCATATAAATTATACATTACTTTTAGAGGAGGTTACTATGTAATCTCCATTTCTTAATGATAAGGGTGAAGCAAAAAAATAATGACCTTCCCAGTATTTAAAATTTAAGCCAATAACAGGAAACGCTAACTACAACATTTTATGCAAAAGTCATTCTGAATAAGGGGACTTTAGCGGCTATTCCTAGAGAATTAATTTCCTTAAGATATTCTATTTTAATAAACATTCTGATGGTCACTTTTTAAAAAATTAATGTGCTTGATTCACACAACCTTCTCTATTCGTTTTGCAAACAAAGTGTTCTTTCAATATCATTCTTTTATCTACATAATGATAAACATTACCAGATACTATCTTATTACTTAGTTCCTACGAAGAAGTGAAATAAGGAAATACACTAAGCTAAAGCAATAGCCAAATCTTTTAAAATCTGTCGCTATAAGAACAATTCAAATTCGGTCATCTTTACTTGGGCAGGAGTAAAACAAAAGATAACTTCCCGTTTGAGAAACGTTTTATTAATTTGAAAATGAAAAAAAAAAAAAATACACCGGAAAGCCCATAAAAAAGGAAAAGGACAAAAAGTGTGTGTACATTTTTAGTACTAAGTTTTTGTCTGTCTCTTACGTTTTACAAAAGTCACTCAGAGTGAAGATATCTTCACAGGCTTCCTAGAAAAGTCAACATATACGTTTCGATTGCAACTAAAATGTAACATTATTTTAATCTAAATCATTAGATATTTTTTGAGAAAATCAACATTTTAGAAAAATGTTCCATGCAAAATAGTGGAGAATGGCGGATTTTCCTTAAAATATTCCTGTCACATTCTTGCAAGATACTGAAATTAAATACCACACACACACACAGACGAAACAGTAACGGACGTTTTTGTATATATGTTTTTTGTTTTCTTTTGATTAAGGGTTCTCGAAAATTTGCATTTCCGATGAAATCTGGGTGTCGAATTTTTACAATACCTTCTCTCTCTACTTTGTACATTCTATATACATATTAGAAAAAGTAAAAATCAACATTTTCGAAAAGTTTCCATATAAAGTAGAGTTTGTGAGGGGATTCTTTCGAAAATATTCCTATTGCATCGTTGGAAAATGCTGTATTTATATTTAATTTGGTATTTAACTGGTGTTTCATTTTTACTTTCTCTACACGTACTATGTACATAGTGTATAGAGAAGGTATTGCACTCCACCTAAAAATTCGATACCGAGATTTCACTGGAAGTATATGTTTTAGGGTCCCCTATATCCAAAAGAAGCATCTTCAGAAAAAGGTCAGTGTGTGTCAGATGCCCGTGTGTCTGTGAACACCATAACTAAAAAACAAAAAGTGCGTAAAATACCAAACTTGGTATTTAAGTTCAGTATTTTCCAGAGATGCGACACGAAGTTTGAGAATAATCCCCCCACCCCAAACTATTCTTTACATAGAACTTTTTTCGATAAGTTTGATTTTCCAAAAAATCGCTCTAATGATTTTGATTAAAATACCGCACATTAAAGATATTTACCTAATAAATAAAATGTATATCTTGAATTTTCTGGGAATAGCCTCTAAAGTCTACTTTATTCTGGATGAATTTTACGAATTTTGCATAACTACTAAACCGTAAGACATTGACAAAAATTTATCACACAAAAAACGTAGAGCACGTTAAAACACACAATTTAGGTTATACACACTTTTTCGTAGAGTTGATCGTTTTTTAGATATTCTTTGTTTTTTGGTTTCAGCTTTAAAAACTTACTTTTCTCAGACAGGAATTTGTGAACTCCTGTCCATACACACAAAGGAACTTCAGTCACATAGCAACCAGCTTTTGACTGTCTCTTTAGCCTATGGTACTTCCTATTTCGCTTCTACTTACAAGGAACCAAGTAATAAGACTAGTTCTGTTAATTTATTTTCGGTTAGCATGAAGTAAATAGAAGCATAAGCTTTTTAATAATAATTTGTTACAGAGATGTAGAGAAAGTCATGTGAATGGAACACATCAGATTTTTTTCCGCTTTATTGATGATTTTGGCCAGATGCTCTCATTTTAAGTGAAAGGAACGTTTACTTAGAGTAGCAGCTGAAGGCGTCCGCGAGGTCTGGGATATGTTTGTTAGCATGACGCAGATAAGCAAGCGGCACAAGATGGACCCCTCACTGATCATTTGGGTGAACGGCCTTGTGTTTAAGAGCCGCAGCAAATGAGGCATGCATCACAAATCGATGTTACACGTTTTAAAAACCAATTTTCTGGCTCCTCTCCCCCAAAAGCACGCTTTCTTACTGATCCTGCTTCGATATTGACAACAGGTTGACTTAACGAAGATAAAGCCTGCAGTGTTCTCTATTTTCTTTTAACGTCACATGAACTGATTGTTATCCGATGTCCTTAAGAAGCTCTAGATGTGATCCCAATTAAATAAGGGGACTCGGTAAGGCACACAGTGTCAATGTTAGAATTCAAGTTTTCAATGAACATTTTCTCAGAAACTATTTATTACATATAATTCTAAATTTTACTGTACATTATATGAGCTTTTGAACACACTTTAACGTGGTTCTTTTGTTACAATAACTATTTGAAGAGTAAATCATTTTTTTGCAGTAGACAATTTTTTCATTAAAAATGTCATACTAATCACTTCAAAATCTCAAACTATTCATAATTTTAAAAAATGACTATGTTAAAATGTTTATCATTTATATAAACATAATGCCTGAAAGTATGAGCTTTCTATGTCTAACAGTTTCTGAGACAGTGTTCCTTATGTATCAGAAAATGCAGTTTGAGATATCGAGCTTCAAAGTTACAACTAACGTTTTCAACACATTGCAGCACCATAGGAGGGATTGTCAGGGTTATGAAGAATATCTTATAATATTTGAATATTTATTATTTCATTAGAACTATTTTCATCAGCATCTTTCAATAAAGTATTCTATTCATCTCCATAGCTGTGCAGTTTCCGTTTAGAGGAACTATTACACTTCACAGCGTCACTGTTACTTTTACCACATCACTGTTTATTTCAACATTCACGTGTGGATCTGTAATATCAACATTACTGCAGTGATATCTTTTGATTTTCTAGCATTCTTCCGCTTCCTGAAAGCCCAATTACTGTGGCATGGCATTGCAATAATAGCTAAAGACAACAACAAAATATCACAGGCACATCAATAACAAACTAGGATGCTTGCACAAAACAAAATGGCAAGGTTAGATTATCATGATAAATTAGTGTTGCCAAAAATCAGTATGGCCATTTCAAAAATCTCCCACAACATTTCCTTCCTAAAAAAACGAAACTTTGAATATACCAATTCCGTATCGCAAAAAAACAAATGTTATTAAATTGAGCGACCACGCCCACTAAATGCAGCCCCTTGGTAAATAAATACTCTAAAAAAAGGGAACTTTGAATATATCAATTCTGTATCGTAAAAAAACAAATGTTATTAAATTGAGCGACCACGCCCACTAAATGCAAGATGGTAAATAAATACAGCATTTGAACAGCAATATCGAGATACAAATAAAAGCATTTTACTCAGAAATTTCTCTAGTATATTTACATATAAAAATGTATTTTTACTCAAATTTGCCTTCCCTTAAATGGGATATTCTAAGCTTTCATTATTTCTTACTTCAAGAAGCGAAGAGCTGTGATGGATCCGTTGTTCGATCCCGGCTCTGTGGTGGCAGCCCTTCACCTTTGACTAACTCATCCTCAAGGCACAAAATGGTTTGGAGTCAACGGTAAAAGCTGTAGGTCCTCTCAACTCACCGCCACCATATATCCACCTCATCGTGTAACCCACGAGGATCAAGGAGGCTAGAAATAAGGGCGTATAGGAACCATGAATATATTCTGAGAAAAAGCGCTACAAAATGTGGATACCATTGTAAATCATCTTAGAAAGCAGAAAGATTGACGATGCAGAAAAGGGGCGTGGCGCTCTGTCCGAGAGTGCGCGCCATATTTAAAAAAACATTTAAATGCTACAAAATGGACGCATTATATTAAAATTGTATATTTTTCGAATCAGAAAACTTCAGAGAATTTCACAATGCCAAAAACGAAAACTGTCATTACTGACCCTTTCATAGTACCTACCTTGTTAAATGTGTCTGTAAATGATTTCTTAATCCCCATGAAGTTCAGTTTATTCCACATACGGATACATTTTCCGTGAGTACAGGTCAAGAAAATCCCTCATCCCTAACTACCCTTTACATGCAATAATTATCGAAAATGTGATTTTCTTAAAAATGGCTCTAACGATTTTAATTAAAATATCCAACATTAAAGATATTTACCTGACATATAAAATGTATATCTTGAATTTTCTGGGAATAGCCTCTGAGGACTACTTTATTCTGGATGAGTTTTACGGAGTTTTACATAACTGGAGAACTGTAACAGACAAAAACTTACATAATATAAAATGTATATCTCGTTAAAACACACAATTTATGTTACATACTTTTTTGTGGAATATTCTTTGTTATAGGTTACAGCTTTAAAAACCTTTTTCTCATACAAGAGTTTGTCAACTCCTGTCCATACAAACAAAGGAACTTCAGTCACATAGCAACCAGCTTTTGACTACCACTTTAACCTATGGTGCTTCCTTATTTCACTTCTACTTACAAGGAAGCAACTAATAAGACTATTTCTGGCAATTTTTTCTCGATTAACATGAAGTAAATAGAACAATAAGCTTTTTAACAATAATTTGCTGCAGAGATGTAGAGAAAGTCATGTGAATGTAACACATCAGATGGTACCTACTTGTTGACTTTTAGGTCTAATCCCCTCGCATGGGAAGCGTTAAAAAGTAACGAGAGAACGGACGAGAAACAAAGATAAGCACCGCAACATCCTGAGATTCTGAATAAGTAACAAGAACAATATATTTGTGAACCCAGACCGGATATAGGGGCGTATAACCCAGTAGCAAATTCACATGTTGGAAAACCTGTGAATGCGTGGACTATATCTGTCAACCCAATCGCAACGAATATGCCATTAAAACACCATTGGTAAGGGTTTTGAGAGTCTGAAAAAGATATAACGGACGCTTTAAACCTTTACACTACAGATACCACGAAAAATTGATAAAATGCGGCACTGATGGTGCTAATGATGCGATATGCAATTTTCCTGCCATGGGTTGCTATGGTTACAGGATTGTTTATACGAGGTTACAAAAACCTCACCTATAAACTCCGACACGAAAACTCAGATCATCAAGCAAACATTTCAAGGGCACCAGCTCTAAGGAAATTCATTATCCGAATAACGTGAAAATCGAAGTTTTCTTTAAGGTTGTTTACTGAATGAATATTTACTACTACAAAACAATAACTTACATATTTTATATATGTTGTTTAATTCGGTTTAATGCACACCAATCGCAGGGGCTCTATCTTATTTTCGAAATATTTATGCTTTTCTTTAGCTAAATGTTTAGAATAAATGGTAATTAATTGTGGCGGGTTTCCCTAACAGTTGGAAACTGGGTAAGCATTGACAAAAGTTCAGAGATATTTTATGTTCACAGTTCATGGTAGGCCATGACCGAGTTTGTTTTCTCTGTGATGTAGTGCAATAAAATAATACATTTTTGGACATAAACAAAGTTAATTCAGACTGGATTTTTCTGCAAATCAAAGGAGCGTAGTCTTTTTTTTTTTTAAAATATAGTACCGGAGTCTGATCAGGACTCCGGCACTATATACCCTACCTTTATTTACCTTTTCCTTTTTACCTTGTTTTGTCGTATTATTACTGTTTTCTTACTTTTACAATACACACATGTACACAAACATATAACACCCATGCCCAAGGCGGGACTCGAACCCACGATCCCCAGCGCTACGAAGCACCAAAGCGGGACGCCTTGGCGAGCGCGGCCATGGGGACCGGCAGTCTAACTGTGTCGACAGTTAACGTGCCCGGACCAGAACTGACTCGGGCCACTTGGAATCCTACTGCAACGCAACTACAACAAGGTAACCTAAAAATGAATTCTCAAATGACCAACACAACCAAAAGCTATTCTACAATTGCTCAAACTGGACCGACAAAGGAGCAGGTTATTGTAATCAAGGCACATGACGCCATTCCTCTTAAAGAATATATCTATGCTATTGGTGAAATCACACATCCTTCACACATTCCTCTTAAAGAATACATCCATGTCATTGGTGAAATCACACATCCTTCACACATTCGTTTTGTTTCTAGAATTTCAAATAACCGGGTATGCATCTACTTAGCAAACAAACAGATAACTGAATCAATTATTGCACGGCACTCAACTATCACTGTAAGCAATGTAACATAGGGGCTGCGCCCCCTTTTGACCAAACAACGTCGGGTTATACTATCCAACGTCTGCCCTATTATACCCAACTCTGTTCTGGAACAATCCTTGATTGGCTATGGCATTACATCTGCTTCTGCTATTAGTGCTGGGCTTAATACTCCAGGCCATTCCCATATATTAAGCTTTCGACGTCAGCTGTATGTTTCAACTGATGACTTTCAAAAACTACCCGAGAACTTTTCTGTACATCACGAAGACACTACATACTGGATCTGTGTCTCTTCAGACACACCAACATGTTTTGTGTGTAAGATGGAAGGTTATTTGGCTAGCGCAGTGCTAGTGATATACCCATCACAAGCCTTACAAGTTCTAACACTACAGATTTTCCTCCGCTCTCGGGAAAGGTAGCTTCCAAGGAAGGTGATTCCCAATCGCCGGCGGGCGAGCACTTCACTACCAGCCGCTCCTAAACAAACTGAGCCACCTACTACACGTGCTCCATTGGATGCAGCAAGTTCAAACACTAAATCGGTAAAGGTGAGAAGTTTGGATGGACCTCCAATACAGACTGCTGATCAACCTCTGGATGTTTGTGTTCGCACAAAGCGCCCGCACACTCTTTTCCGACACCGATGGACTCTCACGATAAGACGATGAGGACCCTCCTAAACGTAAATCTACTCCTGTAACCAAGAAACCTAAACCCTATGATAATTCATCCACAATTGCTGACTCTTTTCTGTCGATCAAACCACTACTGGAGAATCAACCAAGTTACTTTATTTTCACTTTCCCTCAGCTGTGCAGCTTTTATGAAAACACCATTGGTGGCAGTGACATCTCCAAAGTTGCACTAAGCTATACCTCGAGTCGGCAAGGTATAGCAGACTCTTCACAAGATCCATCCCTATCTTACTAATGCTGGTACAAAAAATCGAACAACCCCCCTTGAAAAGAAATTAATGGCGGCAATAGCCAGGCGTCCTGATGTACCAAAAACTACACCTGCAGTGGGTGATGGTTCTCAGTCTTCATAATGGACTGCAATCTAAACTTACTACAATATAAATGGTTTTCAGTCACATCTTGAGTATCTACAGCATTCTCATAATCTTCTTGTAGTATGTTTACAAGAAACCAACTTCACTGCAGATTGCATAGCCCACTTAAACGCTACACTGGCTACCACAGGAACCGCACTGAGGCCGTAGCTGTCTCCATATGTTATAAAACAGAGATTTGCATTTGCAATATTTACCTCCCAAATAGCACCATTGTTGATTTACCACAACTTTCTGACTTGATCATGCAGCTGCCTAAACCCTTCTTATTACTGGGTGATTTTAGTATCCATAATCCTCTATGAGGTGATGCTAAGCTTGATTATCGTGGAAGACTGCTAGAGGCTCTACTTCAATCTTTTGATTTAACGCTCTTGAACTCTCCAAACCCCACCCGTTATGACATATATCATTGGTATTACGATATGTTCTCCCAGCATAGCATCTTTATTCCACTGGTCCATTTATACAACTCCTCAGGGCAGTGACCACTTCCCAATCACTGTCAACGCCACTAATTACACTCATCCTCTGAGAAAACGACCTTGTACTTGGAAACTCGACAAGGCTGACTGGAAACTTTTTAAAGACTTATTTGAGACTGGCGCAGGGGATTTACCGCAACAAGATGCTTTCCCACAAATGGACATTGACGAAATTGTTGCTAAGTTTTCTGAGATTGTGACTAAGACAGCCGAGAGTTCTATTACTACCACAGGAACAGTAATATATCATCAAACAGTTCCTTGGTGGAATCCTAATTGTCAAATGGCTGTTAGGTTGAAGAACAAAGCCTACTACAAATACAAACGCTATCAAACTCCGACAAACAAATTAGAATTTCAACGTCTACGTGCTGTGGCGCGTCGTGAAATCAAACACAGCAAAAGGGAACCTTGGTTGAAGTTTGTTTCCTCCCTTACTAATAAGACTCCCCGCCTGAAACGTGGAAAAAAACTCCAAACTATAGGTGGCATGCATAAACAGCTCTCATCTCCGAACTACGTTCTCTGCCGACGCTATTACCGAACCACAGGCAATTGCAAACACTCTTGCTTCTATTTTTTCTGCTATATGCAATGGCTCTAGTACCCTCTCCATGCATGTCTTGTCTTCTCCCAGTTCTTCACCGATGTGTATTTTCTCTTCTTGATAACACCCATCCATTCAACAATGTCTTAACAATGAATGAAATGCTGGCCGAATTACATCAGTGCAAAAGCAAAAGCCCTGGACCAGATAATATTCCCTCGATCTGCGCAAGCAACTGCCAGAGAGTGGCTTGCAATAATTACTTCACCTCTTCAATCACATTTGTATGGCACAACGCTTTCCCAATATTCCCTCGATCTGCGCAAGCAACTGCCAGAGAGTGGCTTGCAGTAATTACTTCACCTCTTCAATCACATTTGTATGGCACAACGCTTTCCCAATAATCCCTCGATCTGCGCAAGCAACTGCCAGAGAGTGGCTTGCAGTAATTACTTCACCTCTTCAATCACATTTGTATGGCACAACGCTTTCCCAATAATCCCTCGATCTGCGCAAGCAACTGCCAGAGAGTGGCTTGCAATAATTACTTCACCTCTTCAATCACATCTGTGTGGCACAACGCTTTCCCAATATTCCCTGGATCTGCGCAAGCAACTGCCAGAGAGTGGCTTGCAATAATTACTTCACCTCTTCAATCACATCTGTGTGGCACAACGCTTTCCCAATATTCCCTGGATCTGCGCAAGCAACTTCCAGAGAGTGGCTTGCAATAATTACTTCACCTCTTCAATCACATCTGTGTGGCACAACGCTTTCCCAATATTCCCTCGATCTGCGCAAGCAACTGCCAGAGAGTGGCTTGCAGTAATTACTTCACCTCTTCAATCACATTTGTATGGCACAACGCTTTCCCAATATTCCCTCGATCTGCGCAAGCAACTGCCAGAGAGTGGCTTGCAGTAATTACTTCACCTCTTCAATCACATTTGTATGGCACAACGCTTTCCCAATAATCCCTCGATTTGCGCAAGCAACTGCCAGAGAGTGGCTTGCAATAATTACTTCACCTCTTCAATCACATCTGTGTGGCACAACGCTTTCCCAATATTCCCTCGATCTGCGCAAGCAACTGCCAGAGAGTGGCTTGCAATAATTACTTCACCTCTTCAATCACATCTGTGTGGCACAACGCTTTCCCAATATTCCCTCGATCTGCGCAAGCAACTGCCAGAGAGTGGCTTGCAGTAATTACTTCACCTCTTCAATCACATTTGTATGGCACAACGCTTTCCCAATAATCCCTCGATCTGCGCAAGCAACTGCCAGAGAGTGGCTTGCAATAATTACTTCACCTCTTCAATCACATCTGTGTGGCACAACGCTTTCCCAATATTCCCTGGATCTGCGCAAGCAACTGCCAGAGAGTGGCTTGCAATAATTACTTCACCTCTTCAATCACATCTGTGTGGCACAACGCTTTCCCAATATTCCCTGGATCTGCGCAAGCAACTTCCAGAGAGTGGCTTGCAATAATTACTTCACCTCTTCAATCACATCTGTGTGGCACAACGCTTTCCCAATATTCCCTCGATCTGCGCAAGCAACTGCCAGAGAGTGGCTTGCAGTAATTACTTCACCTCTTCAATCACATTTGTATGGCACAACGCTTTCCCAATAATCCCTCGATTTGCACAAGCAACTGCCAGAGAGTGGCTTGCAATAATTACTTCACCTCTTCAATCACATTTGTATGGCACAACGCTTTCCCAATATTCCCTCGATCTGCGCAAGCAACTGCCAGAGAGTGGCTTGCAGTAATTACTTCACCTCTTCAATCACATTTGTATGGCACAACGCTTTTCCAATCAGTGGCGTGATTCATTGTGGTTCCTGTACCAAAACCAAATAAGGACACATCACTTCCTCGTAGCTATCGTCCAATTTCACTTATATGTACCATGTGTGAACTGCTGGAGAAGGCAATCAACAGAAGACTGCGTTGGTTCCTGGAATCTAGTCATTTCTTTAATGGCCTCCAGAGTGTTTTCATCAATACCCTTCCACTCTCGATACTCTGTCTCTTCTTGAATCTGAAATACACGATACGTTTGCCAACTCATGATTACTGTCAGCCTTGATATCACCAACGCTTATGATACGGTTTGACGCCTCATCCAGAAACTTCTAGAAGCTAATGTTAAAGGCAACATGCTAGCATTCATTTACAACTTTCTTCTACATCGACGAATGCGAGTGAGAGCCAATGCCACCTTGTCCCAGAGCGTTTGTCTAGAAAATGTCATATCACAGGGATCGGTGCTAAGCGTTACGCTTTTCTTCGTGGCCATTAACGACGTTTTTGCGTGTCTTCAGTCTCCAGTGAAAGCGGACGATCTTGCAATATTCTGTAAAGGCAGAAGTATTGTAACAACGCAAGAACTAATACAATCTACTTTGGGCAACCTTCAACGGTGGAGTCATGACACAGGCCTAATGTTTTCTTCCCAGAAGTGTCAATGCATAGTGTTCTCCAGACTAAGAAAAGCTTTTACGACTCCTGCTGTACACATCAATCAACATCCACTGCCACTCGTTGATACCATTCGCACACTTGGCATGACATTTGATCGTGGGTTGAATTGGCTCGTTCACCTCAAACTCTTAAGGTTAATTGTATGACGTGCTTAAATATTTTAAAGCATTATCTGCTAAAACGTGGGGAGCTGATTTCAGTGTTCTAGTTCGCACCTATAGAAGTATTGTTCTTTCCAAGCTCGATTATGGCGCCATAGTTTACAATTCTGATAGCCATTCCAGCCTTAAATAACTAGACATTGTTCAGTCATCAGCATTGCGTATTGTGCTGGGTGTCTTGCATACTAGTCCTGTGGAGAGTTTGCAAATAGTGGCCAGTGAACTTCCTCTTTCTCTTCGGCGCAAGTTCTTAAGTCTAACCTTTTAGAAACTGTCATCCGCCCAAATTCTGAGACAATTTCTCCAACACCCTTCCATAATAATATACACTATGGAACGACCTTCGAGTGGAGAATTAAAGCATACCTTGAAGAATTCAATATACAGATTCCTCCCTTGATCCCGCGTACACTTAACATAAATGTTTTACCATAGAATCTACAGACTCATGTAATCAACACCTCTTTGACTCAGTACGCCAAATCCGATACAGATAGACATCTATATACAGTACTATTTGTTGAACTACAGGGTACCTTTGCCGCCTTTCCGCCCATATATACCGATAGTTTCAAATGGAGTGATAAAAATGGGTGTGCAGTGGTTTTTCCGACTCAATCTATGTTTTACAATTTGCTCCACATACTCTCTGTCTTCTCTTGTGATCTGTTTGCCATGGACTACGTATCGAAGAGCAGAGACCTATCTTTCTCTAAGTGTTCTACAAGCTATACAACGACATGCACGCCTCCATACTCGTGTACAGGAAATACAAGAACTCTCGATACTTTGGTAACTTCTGGCAAGCAACTAGTCTTGCTTGGATACCATCCCACTGTGGCATAGCGGGAAATGAGATGGCTGATTCTGCTGCGAAGGAAGCAACAAATCGTCCTCCAACCATCACAGATATCAAGATTCCTCATGATGAATACCTCAAGCATCTTAGGCGCACCATTTTACAACAATGGAGAACACCTTGGACAGCCACATCTAGAATCTGCCCAGCACACAACATTGCTTCCTCTCATCTGACACTTACCAGAAGAAACCAGGTACCAGTCACCCGCTTGTGCATCGGACACACCGCCCTTACCCATTCCTACCTCCTGTCGCACGAACCACCTCATAGATGTACTCTGTGTGATACTGTTCTCACAGGTTATCACATAATTACAGCCAGCCCGAGGTACACGGCTCAAAGGACTCAATGTGGTGTTCCAACTGGCCTTAGGTGATCCACAGAAATGGACACAAGTTTTACAATTCCTGGATACCATTCAATTGTACAATAATATGTAACTACTTGTATTAATATTGTTTATTTTGTAATTGTAGTCGCGATATGACTGTGTGTTAAAGCGACATTAAGCAATAAATGTAAAAAGAAGCTAGTAACAGTGAAGTAACACAAATATTACTTGTTATATTAATATTAATGAATAAATTACAAAATATATTTCGTTGACACGAGTTTTAAATTAAATGACTTGCTCATGAAGTGAATAAGAGTGGCGTGTTGCTAAGTGTTGTAAGTTGGTGTTACCATTGCGGTCGTTTGTTACGCGTTGCCAAAACAAGCTTAGTTTGGAGTAGGCAGGTATTTCAGTGTGTTTTTGCTACAATGGAACAAGTGCAGTATCATTCAGTAATTTGCTTTTTACTTATACAGGGGAAAACTTGCGAGGAGATATATGCGAATTTTGGGTTGTTTATGGGGATCTTTCTCCTTCTATCAGAAGAGATGGATTGTTTCAAAATGAACGATAGAATCGTAATATCCAAAATGAAAATTCATTTAATCTTTATATTAAGGCACTTTTTTTTTCAACCTCCGATAGGTTATAAATAAAAGACAAGTGCACAAGCTTTGCAATACCCGCTTCAAGAAACGTTGCTGCCAATGATTTCAAATGAACATTGACGTTGTTTTCAAGAACCTTGTTGGTTCGAAAGTGCTGCCCTCCTAGCCACGTCTTCAATTCAGGGAAAAGGTGAAAGTCACTGAGTGCCAGATCAGGACTGTACGGCGGATGATCGAAAATGTCCCTTTGAAATTGTTCAAGGAGCCGATGGGTTGTGCCAGCAGTGTGTGAACGCGTGGTCATGGATCAACACAATTCCTCAAGTCAACATTCCTCTTCGTTTGTTTTGAATGGCTCTCTGCAAACGTCGTAAAGTTTCACAAAATCAGCTGCATTGATAGTGGTTCCGGGCTGCGTCAAATGTCTCAATCTTTTCAGTGATTATGTTGAAAAAAACATAAGTGTACAAACCTTTAAGTAATAAAATAATTGTTTTCTATGAACTTGTCTTTTATTTATAGCCTATCGGAGGTTGAAAAAAAAAAGCCCTCGTAAATAAATAGGACAAAACTTGTTGTAGCAAATTTGAGATCAGCATATACTGACAAGGCGCGGCTATTGGAACATTGTACAGTTGGTGGCGTGAAACCGTTACTCGAAATAAACTTGTGTTGTCCAAGAGTTGGCAATGCAAGCACGAAGCTAGGGATCCGCAAACTTTTGTGTTACAGAACGCGTGGTAGTGTGGTTTCTAAGCGAATGCTTCTATTAACTGGCATATATGCGCCTGTTTTCTTGGGCGCTCGGTAAATTCGGAAGAAGAGCAGGGTGGCCACCCTGACATATGATGGCTTCATTCTAATGTTTCACATTGTCTGCACATCCCAGAATTCATGACATACACGTGCGATGTGTTTTGTTTAATAATTCAAGTTGGCAACTCTACTTTCTTTTCTTCCTCCCGGTCCTCGCCTCCCTGTAAAAACCAGCGCCCAAGAAAAAGTGCGCGCCTAATAGGTGCAAAGTGTGTAGGTGTGTCTACATTTACTTTTCATTCTAAATGGGGGTTTGCTCCCAGTGGTTTGCACCCAGTGGTTTACTCCCAAGGGTTTGCTCCCAGGGGTTTGCTCCCAAGGGTTTACTCCCAGGGGTTTGCTCCCAGTGTTTTGCTTCCAGTGGTTTGCACCCAGTGGTTGCTCCCAAGGGTTTGCTCCCAGGGGTTTGCTCCCAAGGGTTTGCTCCCAGGGGTTTGCTCCCAGGGGTTTGCTCCCAGGGGTTTGCTCCCAGTGTTTTGCTCCCAGTGTTTTGCTCCATGTGGTTTGCTCCAAGTGGTTTGCTTCCAGTGGTTTGCTCCCAGGGGTTTGCTCCCAGTGGTTTGCTCCCAGTGGTTTGCTCCCAAGGGTTTGCTCCCAGGGGTTTGCTGCCAGTGGTTTGCTCCCAGGGGTTTACCCTCAGGGATTTGCTCCCAGGGGTTTGCTCCCAGTGTTTTGCTCTCAGGGGTTTTCTCCCAGTGGTTTGCTCCCAGGGGTTTGCTGCCAGCGGTTTGCTCCCAGGGGTTTGCTCCCAGGGGTTTGCTACCAGTAGTTTGCTCCCAGGGGTTTGCTCCCAGTGGTTTGCTCCCAGGGGTTTGCTCGCAGCGGTCCCAGTGGTTTGCTCCCAGTGGTCCCAGTGGTTTGCTCCCAGAGGTTTGCTTCGAGTGGTTTGCTCCCAGGGGTTTGCTCCCAGGGGTTTGCTCCCAGTGCTTTGCTCCCAGTGGTTTGCTCCCAGGGGTTTGCTCCCAGTGGTTTGCTCCCAGGGGTTTGCTCCCAGTGGTTTGCTCCCAGTGGTTTGCTCCCAGTGGTTTGCTCCTAGAGGTTTGCTCCGAGTGGTTTGCTCCCTGGGGTTTGCTCCCAGTGGTTTGCTCCCAGTGGTTTGCTCCGAGTGGTTTGTTCCCAGGGGTTTGCTCCCAGTGGTTTGCTCCCAGTGGTTTGCTCCCAGTGGTTTGCTCCGAGTGGTTTGTTCCCAGGGGTTTGCTCCCAGTGGGTTGCTCCGAATGGTTGCTCCCAGTGGGTTGCTCCGAGTGGTTTGCTCCCAGTGGTTTGCTCCGAATGGTTTGCTCCCAGTGGTTTGCTCCGAATGGTTTGCTCCCAGTGGTTTGCTCCGAATGGTTTGCTCCCAGTGGTTTGCTCCGAATGGTTTGCTCCCAGAGGTTTACTCCCAATGGTTTGCTCCCAGTGGTCAATTAAGTCACAAAAGGCCGACAACAATAACCTAGTCTAATAGGAATTTCTGCCAGCAACAATGTCCAGTTCGCAGGAAACTCGTGTATATCAGAATGCTCTTATCTGTGACTTGTATAGGCGAGCAGACTCGCTCTACATTCTGTGTTAATGTGACCCTGCTGCAATCAGATTCCTATTCTACGAGCAAGAAGTTGATGAGAGTTACGTCGGCCTGGTTTCTCACGCGGGCGATGATGATTCAGCTCTATTGCAAAACGGAGCGTTATGCAGGAAATGTGTTACATGTGTAGTATAGGATGATTGCCAATAGTCCTAGAGTGGTGTTGTAGAGCATTACTTTCTCTACACGTACTATGTACATAATAGAGAAGATATTGCACTCCACCCAAAAATTCGATACCGAGATTTCACCGGAAATATACGTTTTAGGGTTCCATGTAACCAAAAAAGCATTTTCAGAAAAAGGTCCGTGTGCGAAAGTCGCTAAAATACCAAACTTGGTATTTAAGTTAAGTATGTTTCAGGGATACGACACGAATATTTTGAGAAAAATCCCCCCACCCCAAACTACCCTTTGTATGGAACTTTCTTTTGACATTTTTTATTTTCTTAGAAATGGCTCTAATGATTCTGATTAAAATACCGTATATTAAACGTATTTGTATGGCAAATAAAATGAATATCTTGAATTTTCTGGGAATAGCTTCTAAAGAACCTTTTTATTCTGAATGAATTTTGCGTAACTGGTAAACAATAACAGATGGATAGAGACTTGCTGCACAGAAAATGTGGACCACATTAAAACACACAATTTATGTCATATAGGTTTTTTTAGTGGAATTGGCCCTTTCTGAGATATTCCTTATAGTTTTCAGATTTAAAATACATGAACTTTTCCCCTACGGAAAGTTATAAACTCCTGGCCCCATAGAAACGCATTGCAATCACATGGCAACCAGCTTTTAAACATTTGACTATCGTTTTAGCCTATGGTATTCCATTATTTTCCTTCTGCTTACAAGGAAGCAAGTAATTTAGAAAATATCTGCTAATGTTTATCTCGATTATCATTAAGTAGATACAAGAATATGCTTTTTAATAATAATTTGTTACAGCGATTTAGAGAAAGTTATGTGAATGGAATACATCAGATTTTTTTTTTTTTTGACCACAGTCAGTTTTATTTGCAACCTTTGTTTAATGATGTCCTCTGTGCTATCCTTAGCTTCTACTGCATTCCTTGGCCATAGTTAGAGAGAATTAGCACTGCAACACTGACATTGTATTCCGAGAAAAGGTGTTGTTTGTGTTCTGCAGTACAGCAGACCCACATGTGTCTCATCCAGCAATTGTTCCTCTTTAATATACAGCTCGTTATGAAATACCAGGAATGCAAGGCAAGGTTACTAGCACTAATAAGCAACAAGATGTGTTCCCGCTCTACAACTCTGTAACAAGTTATCGTTAAAAACTTGTTCCACTTCATGCTAATCGATATAAACATTAGTCGAAATGCTTTCTTGTAAATAGAGTTGAAATAATGGAATACACCAGGCTCAAGTAATATCAAATCTTTCAAATGGTTGTCATATCGATGAAACCCGTTTCTTTGCATTGCCACGAGTTGACAAATTCTCGTATGTGAAAAGTATTTTAGCACAGAAACCAGTAATAAGGAATATCTCAAAAATGGTCAACTTGACGAAAAATTGTGTTTCAATGAGATCTACGTGTTTTTGTCTATCTCTTACGGTTTAGTAGTTATGCATAACTCATCCGGAATAAAGGGATTTTCAGAGGCTATTACTGCCGGAACATTCAACATATACCTACATTTTAATTGCCCTTTAAATATGTTTAATATACGACATTTTAATCAAAATCTTTAAGGCCATTTTTGAGAAAACTTTCGAAAATGTTCCCATGTAAAGGGCAGTTTGGGATGGCAGGATTTTCTACACAACCTTTGCGTCATATCCTTGGAAGAAAATACACTTATATTCAAGTTTGAAATTTTACCGACTTTTCCTTCTTGAGTTATGTTCACAGACACACCGACACACACACACACACACAGACGGAACTTTTCCTAAAAATCTGATGTGTTCTGTGTAACTGAAAAGAGATCAACGAATCTGTAGATCTTATAGATCTTCAAACACACAATTTATGTCATATACATTTTTTCGTAGAACTGACCATTTTTGAGATATGACTTGTTATTTTGAGATTTAAAATACTTGGAATGTTGCGTAGAAACGGATTTCATCCATATGCCAATTAGCTTTTAAGAGATTTGCCATTTCCTTTATCCTATTTTCCTTCTTCTTACAAGGAAGCAAGTAATCAAGACAATTTGGACTAAGGTTTATCTCGATTATTGTAATGTAGTATACGCTTTTTAACAATACTCTATTACAATGATGTAGAGAAAGCTATGTGAGGATTTTCTTTTACTGCTTCAACTGACCTCTCATCTCATCACTGCCAGTACTGCGTCCAGAATCAAAAATTAGAACTGTTTACGGTTACTGATCAGCAAGAGGGGCAGACAATACCGGTGCTGGTATTTCCAGGGTACCTGAGGAAGATGGTACAGAACCGCGTGACGTGAAGCTCTGGCCTTGAGATGAACACGGGCGGAGCGTACTCTATCTAAATTACTCCGAGGCCTCTAAGTATTTCACGGACAGTTACAAGATCTTTCGTAACAGATCACAGGTCAGACTCTGCACGCTTTTTAATACATGTTCTACATCAGGCAATAAAATGTACCGCTAGCTCATCATCAAAATAACTTTCATTAGTTGCATAAGCTATAGTCCTTCATGGACTTTCCTTAACAGCATTTTAAAGTCTAGTTTTTGCTACACACAAAACATATTCGATTTATATCTAAATTGTATAATTCACAACTTTTGAATTAAAACAAGCTAAACTTATTAAACCATATTATTCATCACCAGCATCTACAACTTCTTATTCTACTACTGCTACTGCTGATACCACTACCACCTCCAATACCACCACCATTACCACCACTATTACCACCACCATTACCACTACCTCAAATACCACCACCATTACCACTACCAACATTACCACCATTACCACTACCATTACCACTACCACAAATACCACCACAATTACCACTATCACAAATAACCACAATTACCACTATCACAAATAACCACAATTACCACTACCACTACCACCACCATTATAGCTACCACCACCATTACAGCTACCACCACCATAATCACTACCACCACCATTACCACTAACACCACTACCTCTACTATTAACACTACCATCACCATTACCTCTACCATCAATACCACTACCACTAACATAACCACTACCACTAACATAACCACTACCACTAACATAACCACTACCACCACCATTACCACTACCACCATTACCACTACCACCATTATAGCTGCCACCACAATTACCACTACCACCACCATAACCCACTACCACCACCAATAGCACTAACACCACTACCACCACCATTATAACTACCACCACAATTACCACTACCACCACCATAACCACTACCACCACCATTACCACTACCACCACCATTACCACCACCATTACCATTACCACCACCAATATAACTACCACCACAATTACACTACCACCACCACTACCGCTACCATCACCATTACCACTAACACCACTATCTCTACTATTAACACTACCATCATCAATACCACTACCACCACCATTACCATTATCACCACCATTACCATTATCACCACCATTACTACTGCCACCACCATTACCATTATCACCACCATTATTACTGCCACCACCATTACCATTACCATTACCACCACCATTACCACTACCACCACCATTTCCATTACCACCACCATTACCATTGTCACCACCATTACCATTACCACCACTATTACCATTATCACCACCATTACCATTATCACCACCATTACCATTACCACCACCATTAGCACTACCACCACCATTACCATTACCACCACCATTACCACCACCATTACCATTATCACCACCATTACCATTATCACCACCATTACCACTACCACTCCCATTACCATTACGACCACCATTACCACTATCACCATTACCACCACCGTTAACATTATCACCACCATTACTATTACCACCACCATTACCATTATCACCACCATTACCATTACCACCACCTTTACCTTTACCACCATCATTACCACTACCACCACCATTACCATTACAACCACCATTACTATTATCATCACCATTACCATTACCATTATCACCACAAATACCATTACCACCATTACCATTATCACAACCAATACCATTACCATTATCATCACCATTACCATTACCATTATCACCACAATTACCATAACCACCATTACCATTATCATCACCATTACCATTATCATTATCATCACCATTACCATTATCACCACAATTACCATTACCATTATCACAACCATTACCATTACCACCACCATTACCATTATCACCACAATTATCATTATCACCACCGTTACCATTACTACCACCATTACCCTTATCATCACTGTTACCATTGCCACTATCACCGCCATTACCATTATCGCCACCATTACTACTACCACCATTACCATTATCACCACCATTACCATAACCACCACCATTACCATTTTCACTCTCATTACCATTATCACCTCCATTACCATTATCACCAGCATTACCATTACCATTATCACCAGCATTACCATTATCACCAGCATTACCATTATCACCCCCATTACCATTATCACCACCATTACCATTATAACCACCATTACCATTAGCATTATCACCACCATTACCATAATCACCACCATTACCATTATCACCACCATTACCATTATCACCACCATTACCATTACCATTATCACTACCATTACCATTACCATTATCACCACCATTACCATTATCACCAGCATTACCATTATCACCACCATTACCACTACCATTATCACCACTACTACTGCTGTAGCTATTCTACAGAGCTTGGCCGTCAGTCACACGGTCCCACATGTGTGGACGTCAAATAAAATCTCAAATCACATTAATAATTATAAGAATAAACACAAAACATTCCTTATCACAGGAAATGGCGTCATCTTCGTCCATACCTCTACGGCCTCTTCTGAGGAAGCTTTCATTCAGAAAAGCTCAGCTCAGCTCAGAAATAGTGCTAATGTCTGTCCTGATAGTTTTGTTTTAGTTTCCTATACTTTATTTTTCAAGTTGTCCCATAAACAAAACTCGCATGCTGTAAGATCAGCGGACCGAGTGGGCCATAAACCCTTACTGATGATTCTATCCTCCAAAATATCCGCAATAAACTGTGATGATTCAACAGCTGCATGTGCGGTGGCAGAATCCTGCTGGAAATATCCGGACCGAATTTAAATGTCCGTCAGTTTTTTGAAGTATGCTGCCAGTATATTATTTCTGTATGTTTCTGCATTTATAGTACACTCATAAAATACAGGCCCTATTATTTTGTATCCATTTACTGCGGCCCATACGCCGATTTTTGATCATCCAAGGGACGAAATTGGGTTTGTTTGTAGCATAACATCGGTTGTGTTGTGATGATAAAAAATACATGAAACAAGCTTCGTCACTCAACAGTATCAATTGTGTTCCATCATTAACATTCCAAAACAGAAGTCTACTCGGCTCTGATGATCACGAAGTAGCAATAACCTTATATGGTTTGCGGTTTAAAAGTTTTGTTGGTCTTGTTCTGCTGAAGCTTTCGAAATGTCGGTTTCTTGTGCAACACACCTAAGAGATTTTCGAGGTGACCGTTCTAACCTTTCTCCGATTGTGTCTAATTTCTGCTCCATAAGCACACGCTTGTTTATCTTTCTTTTCCTATCACAAATTGCTCCCGTCTCCCTGAATTTATTTACAAGTAAACGAACAACTTCTCTACTCGAACATGCATGCCAGATAATTTAGTTTAAAATTGTGTTACAATTTCTTTACAAGATGATGTAAGCACAGAAACACTCTTTGTAAAAGCACTTAAAGAAAAACTAAACACTTGGAAACACTGCTAATGTTATTCACTGGATTAGAACAGAAACAAGACTAACCTGAGGACGGATGTAGGATGCGCGCGCAGGGAAAGGCAGTGAAGGTCACACGGGTCATTCTAATGGCGGACAAGTTTTGTAACGAACGTACTGCACTGCTGCTACTGGAACATCTATTACTTCAAATTCATTTCACAATTAATTATTACAGTATGTTTATTAATTAAAATGATAAGAAGGATATTTGTGAACCCTAAAATACCAATTTCAGCAACCGTAAGTGACGTAATTTCTTAATCAATATCATAGTTTTGCTTTTTCTTATATTTGTTAAGAGATGTAGAGAAAGTCATGTGATTGTAACACATCAGAATCTTAATGAATACAGGAAACCCTAAAGCGTGTAATTTATGTGAAATCTCGACATCGAATTTTTGGGTGGAATGCAATACCTTCTCTATACACCACATACATTGTATGTGTGAGAAACAAAAAAAAAGAAATGTTTGTATTAAAATTCTTAAAGACACGTTTGTTTCGGTATACTTGAGATATTTTTATGATCAGTAAACTTGATGTTCCGAGAGTAGCCTCTGAAGCTGCTACAACTCGAGCAATCTGATGTGTTACAATCACGTGACTTTCTTCACCTGTTCTGCAAAGGATTAAACTTTTATGTGCAGCATTCTAATTGAGATTAACATTAGCAGAAAGGATCTTATTACTTGCTTCCTTGTAAGTATTCATCAGAAAAATTCTGATGTGTTATACTCACATGACTTTCTCTACAGTCAAACATCTTACAAAAGATAATTCTTCTTTCAACACCATGCTAATCGAGATAAACAATAGCAGAGTTGTATTACTTGGTTCCTTATAAGTAGAAGGGAACTAAGGGAATGTACTAGGCTAAAATGATAGTCATATGCTTTAAAAGCTATCGTTATGTGATTGTAATTGTAGATCGCTTCTTGGCTTGGCCAGGATTAGAACAAAATAAAAACGGACACTTCCTGTCAGAAAAGTATAAGTAATTCACAATTGAAACCAATAACAAGGAATACAGCGAAAACGATAAACCTCACGGAAAAATGTATAGGGCATAACTTGTGTATTTTAACAAGATCTAAATTTTTAGTGTAGTACGTTTTTGTCTACCTCTTACGGTTTACTAGTTATGTCAAATTAAGCGAAATTCATCCAGAATAAACAGGTCTTTAGAATCTATTCCCAGAAAATTCAAGATATACATTTTATTTGTGATAAAAATGGCTTTAATATGTGGTATTTTAATCAAAATCGTTAGAGCCATTTTTAAAAAAATAAACATTTTCGAAATTATTTCTATGTAAAGGGTAGTTAGGAGTGCGGAGATTTTCTTGAAAATCTTCGTGTCGCATCCTTAGAAGATGCCAAATCTATATACCAAGTTTGGTATTTAACCGTCTTTTCGTTTTTGACCTATGATGTCCACAGACACACATTCACAGACACCCACGCGCACATGCGGACCTGTTTCTGAAAATGTTTTTTTTTTTTATTCAGGGGTCCTTAAACATGTATTTCCGGGGAAATCTCGACATGGAATTTTTGGGTGGAATACAATACTCCTCTATCCCTATGTGCATTGTACACACGGGGCTAGAGAAAGTAAAAATCTGATGTGTACCATTCACATGACTTTCTCTATTACCCTGCAACAAATTATTGTTAAAAAGCTTATACTTCCATTTGCTTTATGCTAATCAGAAAAAATGAGCAGAAATAGTCTTATTACTTGCTACCATGTAAGTAGAGGTGAAATAAGGGACTACCATAGGTTAAAATGATAGTCAAAAGCTGGCTGCTATGTCAATGAAGTTCCTTTGTTTATATGGATAGAAGTTGACAATTTCCTGTATGAGAAAAGTTTTTCATAGCAGAAACCAAAAATAGGGAATGTCTCAAAAACGACGAACTTACGAAAACAAATGTATATAACATAAATTGTATGTTTTAACGAGCTCTACATTTTTTGTGCAGTAAGTTTTTCTCCATCTCTTAGGGTTTAGCTGTTATTCAAAATTCAGTAAAATTCATCCAGAATAAACTACTCTTCAGACGCTATTCCCAGAAAATTCAAGATGTACATTTTATTTGTCAGGTAAATATCTTTAATATACCAAATTATAATCAAAATCGTTAGAGCCATTTTTGAGAAAATGAAAATTTTCGGAAAAGTTCCAAGTAGAGGGTAGTTGGGGGTGGGAGATTTTTCTCAAAATCTTCGTGTAGCATCCCTGGAAGATACTAAACTTAAATACCAAGTTTGGTATTTTACCAACTTTTCGTTTTTGATTTATCGTGTTCACAGACACACGGACACACACACACACACACACACACACACACACACACACACACACACACACATACACACAGACCTTTTAGAGAAAACGCTTTTTCTGGATATTGGGGACCCTAAAACATATATTTCCGGTGAAATCCCGGTATCGAATTTTTGGGTGGAGTGCAATACCTTCTCTATACACTATGTACAGAGTGCGTATAGAGAAAGTAAAAATCTGATGTGTTCCATTCACATGACTTTCTCTATATCTCTGTAAATTATTATTGTTAATAAGCATTTCTTTTATTTATTTCATGCTAATCGAGAAAAATTAGCAGAAACAGTCTTATTTCTTGCTTTATTGTAAGTAGATGTGAAAGAAGGGAATACCGTAGGTTAAAGTGAATGCCAAAAGCTGGTTGCCATGTGGCTGATGTTCCTTTGTTTGTATGGACAGGAGTTGACAAATTCCTGTATGAGAAAAGTGTAAGTTGTTCAAAGCTATAACCAATTAGAAGGAATATCTCAAAAACGATTAACTCCACGAAAAAAATGTATATAACATAAATTGTGTGTTTTAACGTGCTCTACATTTTTTGTGCAGTAGGTTTTTGTCCATCTCTTACGGTTTAGTAGTTATGAAAAATTAATCCAGACTAAGGAAGTCTTCAGAGGCTATTCCCAGAATATTCAAAATATACATTTTATTTGTCAGGTAAATAACTTTAATATACGATATGTTAATCATAATCGTTAGAGCCATTTATTAGAAAATCTAAATTTTCGAGAAAAAAAATTCCATGTAAAGGGTAATTTGGGGTGGGGGGATTTTTCTCAAAATCTTCGTGTCGCATTCATGGAAAATACTAAACTTAAATACCAAGTTTGGTATTTTACGGACTTTTCGTTTTTGCGTTATCGTATTCACAGATACGCGGACACACGGACATACCCCCCCCCACACACACACACACACTCACACACACGGAACTTTTCCTGAAAATAATTTTTTTGGATACAGGGCACCCTAAAACATATATTTCCGGTGAAATCTCGGTATCGAACTTTTTGGTGGAGTGCAATGCATTCTTTATACACTATGTAAAAAATCTGATGTGTACCATTCACATGACTTTCTCCATATCACTGCAACAAATTATTCTTAAAAACTTATACTTCTATTAACTTCATGCTAATCAGTAGAACATTAGCAGAAATAGCCATATTACTTGCTTCCTTGTAAGTCGAGATGAAATAAGGGAGCACCATAAGTTAAAGTGATAATGAAAAGTTGGTTGCTGATGTCACATGCAGAATGTGGTACTACTGCGTTAGGATCCACATTCTAAGTGTGGCATGATTGATTAATTAATTTTTATTGTTTTGTCTGTACTGTAGAAAAGGTTAGTCTAATATAACCACGGGAGCGTGGCTTTTCAGCCTCTTTGCCAGTGGGACGCCGTGGGGTGCACATCGCACGTTTTGTTAGTAATCATGTAACTCATAATGGAGCTATAGTATTTACCCAGGTTTTGGCTACGCATCATCCAGCGTCAACAGGTAAAAGTTTAATAAATTAATTAGCTGGAATTACTCTCGAATTAATATGTTTTAATTTAGTAATTTGATTTTGGTTCCCACATTTCCTTGTTTCACTCCTGAGGTTGCTAATTGCCCATAAGTTAGCATGGGGGATACGTCCCTCATGTCGCATCCGATTAGAGCAGTTTTGTATGTGCCTCTCGCAGCCACAGCGAGTTCCCCGAGTTATTATTAGAAAAGGCGGTTGCGACACTATGTCACTGATGTTTCTTTGCTTGTATGGACAGCAGTTGCCAAATTCCTGTATGAGAAATTTATGTTTTTCATAGCAGAAACCAAAACTAAGGAATGTCACAAAAACGGCGAACTCAACGAAAAAAATGTATATAGCATAAATTGTGAGTTTTAACGTGCTCTACATTTTTTGTGCAGTAAGTTTTTGTCCATCTCTTACGGTTTAGCAGTTATTCAAAATTTAGTACAATTCATCCAGATTAAACTACTCTTCAGAGGCTATTCCCAGAAAATTCAAAATATACATTTTATTTGTCACGTAAATTTTAATCAAAATCGTTAGAGCCATTTTTGAGAAAATCAAAATTTTCGAAAAAGGTTCCATGTAAAGGGTAGTTGGGGGTGGGGAATTTTTCTCAAAATCTTCGTGTCGCATCCCTGGAAGATACTAAACTTAAATACCAAGTTTGGTATTTTACCGACCTTTCGTTTTTGAGTTATCGTGTTCACAGGCACACGGACACACGGACACACACACACACACACACACGGACGACCTTTTTCCGAAAATGCTTTTTTTAGATAAAGGGAACCCTGAAACATATTTCCGGTGAAATCTCGGTATCGAACTTTTTGGTGGAGTGCAATACATTCTCTATACACTATGTACATAGTGCCCATAGAGAAAGTAATAGTGAGTATAGAGAAAGTAAAAATCTGATGTGTACCATTCACATGACTTTCTCCATATCCCTGCAACAAATAATTCTTAAAAATCTTATACTTCTATTTACTTTATGCTAATCAGAAAAAATTAGCAGAAATAGTCTTATTACTCGCATCCTTGTAAGTAGAAGCGAAATAACGGACAACCGTAGGTTAAAGTGATAGTCAAAAGCTGGTTGCTATGTCAATGAAGTTCCTTTGTTTATATGGATAGGAGTTGACAAGTCCCAGTATGAGAAAAGTATACGTTTTTCATAGCAGAAACCAAAAATTAGGAATGTCACAAAAACGTCGAACTGCACGAAAAACTTGTATATAACATAAATTGTGTGCTTTAATGTGCTCTACATTTTTGTGTAGTGAGTTTTTATCAATTTCTTACGGTTTAGCAGTTATTCAAAATTTAGTAAAATTCATCCAGAATAAACTACTCTTCAGAGGCTATTCCCATAAAATTCAAAATATACATTTCATTTGTCAGGTAAATATGTTTAATATCCGAAATTTTAATCAAAATCGTTATAGCCATTTTTGAGAAAATCAAACTTTTCGAAAAAAGTTCCATGTAAAGGGTAGTTGGGGGTGAGGGGATTTTTCTCAAAATCTTCGTGTCACATCCCTGGAAGATACTAAACTTAAATACCAAGTTTGGTATTTTACAGACTTTTCGTTTTTGAATTATCGTGTTCACAGACACACGGACACACGGACCCACGGACACACGGACACACACACACACACACACACACACACACACACACACACACACACACACACACACAGGGACATTTTTGTGAAAATGCTTTTTTTGGATATTGGGGACCCTAAAACATATATTTCCGGTGAAATCTCGGTATCGAATTTTTGGTGGAGTGCAATACATTCTCTATACACTATGTACATATTGCGTATGGAGAAAGTAAAAATGTGCGAACTAAAGTTGGAATTGCTTGAACATCCACCCTATTCGCCAGATCTAGCACCCAGTGACTACCACCTGTTCCCGAACCTCAGAACGTTCCTTGGAGGACGAAGATTTCACAGCAACGAGGAGGTCATTGATGCGGTAAACAGCTATTTTCAGGACCTTGATAAATCGCACTACAGAGATGGTTTAATTAAATTAGAACACCGATATGACAAATGTGTTAGCATTTCTGGAGATTATGTTGAGAAATAAAGCAAAAAAAAAAAAAAATGTTTTTAATGCTGATTTCATTGAGAGACTCGGGACTTATTAGCCAACCGTAGTACTAACATATTTAATAATCGCTTTACCTTAATGTATACCCTTTTTACTTTCTTTTCACGTACTTTGTATATAGTGTATAGAGCAGGTATTGTATTCCACCCAAAAATTTGATACAGAGATTTCACCAGAAATACATGTTTTGGGTCCCCCTGAATCAAAAAAAAAAAAAAGCATTTTCATAAAAAGGTCCGTATGTGTGCGTGTATGTGTCTGAGTGTTTGTCTGTGGACAGAATAACTCAAAAAAGAAGAGCGTTAAATACCAAAGTTGGTAATTATGTTTGGTATCTTCCAAGGATGCGACACGAAGATTTTCAAGAAAATCCGTCCCCGGTCTCTCAATAAAAACAGCATTAAAGATATTTTTTTAATTAAAATATCTATCGTATATTGAAGATATCTACCTGACAAATAAAATGTATGTCTTGAATTTTCTGGGAATAGTCTCTCAAGACTAATTCATTTTAGATGAATTTTACGAAAAACTGCAAAACTGTAAGAGATGGACAATAGCTTACCGCACAGAAAATGTAGCGCACGTGAAAACACACAGCTTATGTAATATATATTTTTTTTCGTGGAGTTGATCATTTATTAGATATTTCTTGTTTTTGGTTTCAGCTTTGAAAAAATTATATTTTTCTCATACAGGAATGGGTCAACTCGTGTCCATACAAAGGAACTTCAGTCACATAGAAACTAGCTTTTGACTATCACTTTAACCTGTGCTACTCCCTTATTTCCCTTCTACTTACAAGGAAGCAAGTAATAAGGCTATTTCTGCTATTTTTTTTTTCGATTAGCATGAAGTAAATAGAAGCATAAGCTTTTTAACAATAATTTGTTACAGAGATGTAGAGAAAGTCATCTGAATGGAACACATCCGATTTTTAGTATTGTAATTCTTAATCTGCTGTTCATTACAGAGTCCGTTTTATGTAAGGACTTGTAATTACTTTATCTATTTGACTTGTGTTGCTGTGTTGTGGCGCGGAGTTTGGGTGCCGTCCTGAGGTAGAGATTGTGGCTGTGTGTGCAGGAACACATGGCACTGTCTCAGCCACTCGGCGTTCTCAGACCCTCATTGAGAGGCGAGAGTGTGGCTGTGTGTGCAGGAACACATGGCACTGTCTCAGCCAATCGGCGTTCTCAGTCCCTCATTGAGAGGCGAGATTACAGATTGTGGCTGTGTGTGCAGGAACACATGGCACTGTCTCAGCCACTCGGCGTTCTCAGTCCCTCATTGAGCGGCGAGATTACAGATTGTGGTTGTGTGTGCAGGAACACATGGCACTGTCTCAGCCACTCGGCGTTTTCAGACCCTCATTGAGAGGCGAGAGTGTGTCTGTGTGTGCAGGAACACATGGCACTGTCTCAGCCACTCGGCGTTCTCAGTCCCTCATTGAGAGGCGAGATTACAGATTGTGGTTGTGTGTGCAGGAACACATGACACTGTCTCAGCCACTCGGCGTTCTCAGTCCCTCATTGAGAGGCGAGATTACAGATTGTGGCTGTGTGTGCAAGAACACATAGCACTGTCTCAGCCACTCGGCGTTCTCAGACCCTCATTGAGAGGCGAGAGTGTGGCTGTGTGTGCAGGAACACATGGCACTGTCTCAGCCACTCGGCGTTCTCAGACCCTCATTGAGAGGCGAGAGTGTGGCTGTGTGTGCAGGAACACATGGCACTGTCTCAGCTACTCGGCGTTCTCAGTCCCTCATTGAGCAGCGAGATTACAGATTGTGGCTGTGTGTGCAGGAACACATGGCACTGTCTCAGCAACTCGGCGTTCTCAGTCCCTCATTGAGAGGCGAGTAGAGATTGTGGCTGTGTGTGCAGGAACACATGGCACTGTCTCAGCCACTCGGCGTTCTCAGTCCCTCATTGAGAGGCGAGATTACAGATTGTGGCTGCGTGTGCAGGACCACATGGCACTGTCTCTTGTCTCAGCCACTCGGCGTTCTCAGTCCCTCATTGAGCGGCGAGATTACAGATTGTGGCTGTGTGTGCAGGAACACATGGCACTGTCTCAGCCACTCGGCGTTCTCAGACCCTCATTGAGCGGCGAGATTACAGATTGTGGTTGTGTGTGCATGAACACATGGCACTGTCTCAGCCACTCGGCGTTCTCAGTCCCTCATTGAGAGGCGAGATTACAGATTGTGGCTGTGTGTGCAGGAACACATGGCACTGTCTCAGCTACTTGGCGTTCTCAGTCCCTCATTGAGAGGCGAGATTACAGATTGTGGCTGTGTGTGCAGGAACACATGGCACTGTCTCAGCCACTCGGCGTTCTCAGTCCCTCATTGAGCGGCGAGATTACAGATTGTGGTTGTGTGTGCATGAACACATGGCACTGTCTCAGCCACTCGGCGTTCTCAGTCCCTCATTGAGAGGCGAGATTACAGATTGTGGTTGTGTGTGCAGGAACACATGGCTCTGTCACTTGTCTCAGCCACTCGGCGTTCTCAGTCCCTCATTGAGAGGCGAGATTACAGATTGTGACTGTGTGTGCAGCAACACATGGCACTGTCTCAGTCACTCGGCGTTCTCAGTCCCTCATTGAGAGGCGAGATTACAGATTGCGGTTGTGTGTGTGCAGGAACACATGGCACTGTCTCAGCCACTCGGCGTTCTCAGTCCCTCATTGAGCGGCGAGATTACAGATTGTGGTTGTGTGTGCATGAACACATGGCACTGTCACTTGTCTCAGCCACTCGGCGTTCTCAGTCCCTCATTGAGAGGCGAGGTTACAGATTGCGGTTGTGTGTGTGCAGGAACACATGGCACTGTCTCAGCCACTCGGCGTTCTCAGTCCCTCATTGAGAGGCGAGATTACAGATTGCGGCTGTGTGTGCAGGAACACATGGCACTGTCTCAGCCACTCGGCGTTCTCAGTCCCTCATTGAGAGGCGAGATTACAGATTGTGGCTGTGCGTGCAGGAACACATGGCACTGTCTCAGCCACTCGGCGTTCTCAGTCCCTCATTGAGCGGCGAGATTACAGATTGTGGCTGTGTGTGCAGGACCACATGGCACTGTCTCAGCTACTCGGCGTTCTCAATCCCTCATTGAGCGGCGAGATTACAGATTGTGGTTGTGTGTGCAGGAACACATGGCACTGTCTCAGCCACTCGGCGTTCTCAGTCCCTCATTGAGAGGCAAGATTACAGATTGTGGCTGTGTGTGCAGGAACACATGGCACTGTCTCAGCTACTTGGCGTTCTCAGTCCCTCATTGAGAGGCGAGATTACAGATTGTGGCTGTGTGTGCAGGAACACATGGCACTGTCTCAGCTACTCGGCGTTCTCAGTCCCTCATTGAGAGGCGAGATTACAGATTGTGGCTGTGTGTGCAGGAACACATGGCACTGTCTCAGCCACTCGGCGTTCTCAGTCCCTCATTGAGAGGCGAGATTACAGATTGTGGCTGTGTGCAGGAACACATGTCACTGTCACTTGTCTCAGCTACTCGGCGTTCTCAGTCCCTCAATTAGCGGCGAGATTACAGATTGTGGTTGTGTGTGCATGAACACATGGCACTGTCACTTGTCTCAGCCACTCGGCGTTCTCAGTCCCTCATTGAGAGGCGAGATTACAGATTGTGGCTGTGTGTGCAGGAACACATGGCACTGTCTCAGCTACTCGGCGTTCTCAGTCCCTCATTGAGCGGCGAGATTACAGATTGTGGTTGTGTGTGCAGGAACACATGGCACTGTCTCAGCCACTCGGCGTTCTCAGACCCTCATTGAGCGGCAAGATTACAGATTGTGGCTGTGTGTGCAGGAACACATGGCACTGTCACTTGTCTCAGCCACTCGGCGTTCTCAGTCCCTCATTGAGAGGCGAGATTACAGATTGTGGCTGTGTGTGCAGGAACACATGGCACTGTCTCAGCCACTCGGCGTTCTCAGTCCCTCATTGAGAGGCGAGATTACAGATTGTGGTTGTGTGTGCAGGAACACATGGCACTGTCACTTGTCTCAGCTACTCGGCGTTCTCAGTCCCTCATTGAGCGGCGAGATTACAGATTGTGGCTGTGTGTGCAGGAACACATGGCACTGTCACTTGTCTCAGCCACTCGGCGTTCTCAGTCCCTCATTGAGAGGCGAGATTACAGATTGTGGCTGTGTGTGCAGGAACACATGGCACTGTCTCAGCCACTCGGCGTTCTCAGTCCCTCATTGAGAGGCGAGATTACAGACTGTGGTTGTGTGTGCAGGAACACATGGCACTGTCACTTGTCTCAGCTACTCGGCGTTCTCAGTCCCTCATTGAGCGGCGAGATTACAGATTGTGGCTGTGTGTGCAGGAACACATGGCACTGTCTCAGCCACTCGGCGTTCTCAGTCCCTCATTGAGCGGCGAGATTACAGATTGTGGTTGTGTGTGCAGGAACACATGGCACTGTCTCAGCCACTCGGCGTTCTCAGTCCCTCATTGAGAGACGAGATTACAGATTGAGGCTGTGTGTGCAGGAACACATGGCACTGTCTCAGCTACTCGGCGTTCTCAGTCCCTCATTGAGAGGCGAGATTACAGATTGTGGCTGTGTGTGCAGGAACACATGTCACTTGTCTCAGCCACTCGGCGTTCTCAGTCCCTCATTGAGCGGTGAGATTACAGATTGTGGCTGTGTGTGCAGCAACACATGGCACTGTCTCAGCCACTCGACGTTCTCAGTCCCTCATTGAGCGGCGAGATTACAGATTGCGGCTGTGTGTGCAGGAACACATGGCACTGTCTCAGCCACTCGACGTTCTCAGTCCCTCATTGAGCGGCGAGATTACAGATTGTGGCTGTGTGTGCAGGAACACATGGCACTGTCTCAGCCACTCGGCGTTCTCAGTCCCTCATTGAGCGGCGAGATTACAGATTGTGGTTGTGTGTGCATGAACACATGGCACTGTCACTTGTCTCAGCCACTCGGCGTTCTCAGTCCCTCATTGAGAGGCGAGATTACAGATTGTGGTTGTGTGTGCAGGAACACATGGCACTGTCTCAGCCACTCGGCGTTCTCAGCCCCTCATTGAGCGGCGAGATTACAGATTGTGGTTGTGTGTGCAGGAACACATGGCACTGTCTCAGCCACTCGGCGTTCTCAGTCCCTCATTGAGAGGCGAGATTACAGATTGTGGTTGTGTGTGCAGGAACACATGGCTCTGTCACTTGTCTCAGCCACTCGGCGTTCTCAGTCCCTCATTGAGCGGCGAGATTACAGATTGTGGTTCACTTTTAGGCTAAGGCTCTTTCCTATTGGTTACGTGACAGGTTTCGAGATTTCGTCCAGGTTAGGTTACGTTAGGTGTATGCAAATGAACTGGATCGAATAAAGGGGTAAACATGGACTTTGTGAAAATCGGTTCTTCTTCCCAATGTGAAATGCAGTCTTCCGTTCGATCTGTCTGCTTATGCATGGGTAGCCATATTGGTCAATCGACCAATAGCAGAGTCAAATCTAAAACTGAACTAGAATGTGCAATGTCCCCATTCAGAGGCACTGAACTGGTTCTTACTTGCGTCGTTTGGAGAACAGTAACATTCATTCGGTACTCCATTGGCTCTTTGGACTCTCTTGGTGGTATGTGCGTGTGCTCACGCATGCTCCCCAGTGGGATTTCTTCGTGGTATGTGTGTGTGTGCTCGCGCATGCTCGTCAATGGGATCTCTTGGTGGTATGTGCGTGTGCTCGCGCGTGCTCCCCAGTGATTTCTTCGTGGTATGTGTGTGTGTGCTCGCGCATGCTCGTCAATGAGATCTCTTGGTGGTACGAGCGTGTGCTCGCGCATGCTCGTCCGTGGGATCTCTTCGTGGTATGTGCGCGTTCTCGCGCATGCTCGTCCGTGGGATGTCTTGGTGGTATGGTCGTGTGCTCGCGCATGCTCCTCAGTGGGATCTCTTGGTGGTATGTGTGTGTGCTCGCGCATGCTATGCTCCTCAGTGGGATGTCTTGGTGGTATGTGTGTGTGCTCGCGGATGCTCCTCAGTGAGATTTCTTCGTGGTATGTGTGTGTGCTCGCGCATGCTCGTCAATGGGATCTCTTGGTGGTACGTGCGTGTGCTCGCGCATGCTCGTCCGTGGGATCTCTTCGTGGTATGTGCGTGTGCTCTCGCATCCTCGTCCGTGGGATGCCTTGGTGGTATGTGCGTGTGCTCGCGCATGATCGTCCGTGAGCTGTCTTGGTGGTATGTGCGTGTGCTCGCGCATGCTCGTCACTTCGATCTATTGATAGTATGTGCGTGTGCTCGTGATGCTCGTCAGTGGGATCTCTTGGTGGTATGTGCGTGTGCTCGCGTATGTTCGTCACTGGGATCTCTTGGTGGTATGTGCGTGTGCTCGCGCATGCTGGTCACTGGAATCTCTTTGTGGTATGTGCGTGTGCTCGCGCAAGCTCGTCAGTGGGATCTCTTGGTGGTATGTGCGTGTGCTCGCGTATGTTCGTCACTGGAATCTCTTTGTGGTATGTGCGTGTGCTCGCGCAAGCTCGTCACTGGGATCTCTTTGTGGTATGTGCGTGTGCTCGCGCAAGCTCGTCACTGGACTCTCCTTGTGGTATGTGCGTGTGGTCGCGCAAGCTCGTCCGTGGGATGTCTTGGTGGTATATGCGTGTGCTCGCGCAAGCTCGTCACTGGGATCCCTTTGTGGTGTGTGCGTGTGCTCGCGCAAGCTCGTCACCGGGCTCTCTTTGTGGTATGTGCGTGTGGTCGCGCAAGCTCGTCCTTGGGATGTCTTGGTGGTATGTACGTGTGCTCGCGCAAGCTGGTCACTGGGATCTCTTTGTGGTATGTGCGTGTGCTCGCGCAAGCTCGTCCGTGGGATGTCTTGGTGGTATGTGCGTGTGCTCGCGCAAGCTCGTCACTGGGATCCCTTTGTGGTGTGTGCGTGTGCTCGCGCAAGCTCGTCACTGGGCTCTCTTTGTGGTATGTGCGTGTGGTCGCGCAAGCTCGTCCGTGGGATGTCTTGGTGGTATGTGCGTGTGCTCGCGCAAGCTCGTCACTGGGATCTCTTTGTGGTATGTGCGTGTGCTCGCGCAAGCTCGTCCGTGGGATGTCTTGGTGGTATGTGCGTGTGCTCGCGCAAGCTCATCACTGGGATTTCTTTGCGGTATGTGCGTGTGCTCGCGCGTGCTGGTCACTGGGATCTTTTGTGGTATGTGCGTGTGCTCGCGCAAGCTCGTCACTGGGATGTCTTTGTGGCATGTGCGTGTGCTCGCGCAAGCTCGTCACTGGGCTCTCTTTGTGGTATGTGCGTGTGGTCGCGCATGCTCATCACTGGGATCGCTTTGTGGTATGTGCGTGTGGTCGCGCAAGCTCGTCACTGGGCTCTCTTTGTGGTATGTGCGTGTGGTCGCGCATGCTCATCACTGGGATCTCTTTGTGGTATGTGCGTGTGGTCGCGCAAGCTCGTCACTGGGCTCTCTTTGTGGTATGTGCGTGTGCTCGCGCAAGCTCGTCACAGGGATCTCTTTGTGGTATGTGCGTGTGCTCGCGCAAGCTCGTCCGTGGGATGTCTTGGTGGTATGTGCGTGTGCTCGCGCAAGCTCGTCACTGGGATGTCTTTGTGGCATGTGCGTGTGCTCGCGCAAGCTCGTCACTGGGCTCTCTTTGTGGTATGTGCGTGTGGTCGCGCATGCTCATCACTGGGATCGCTTTGTGGTATGTGCGTGTGGTCGCGCAAGCTCGTCACTGGGCTCTCTTTGTGGTATGTGCGTGTGGTCGCGCATGCTCATCACTGGGATCTCTTTGTGGTATGTGCGTGTGCTCGCGCGTGCTGGTCACTGGGATCTCTTTGTGGTATGTGCGTGTGCTCGCGCAAGCTCGTCACTGGGATCTCTTTGTGGTATGTGCGTGTGCTCGCGCATGCTCGTCCGTGGGATCTCTTGGTGGTATGTGCGTGTGCTCGTGATGTTCGTCTGTGGGATCTCTTTGTGGTATGTGTGTCTGCTCTCGCATGCTCGTCCGTGGGATCTCTTAGGAGTAATTGCGTGTGTTCGAGCATGCTCGTCCGTGGGATTTCTTCGTGGTATGTGCATGTGTTCGGGCATGCTCGTCCGTGGGATTTCTTCGTGGGATGTGTGTGTGTTCGCGCATGCTCGTCCGTGGGATTTCTTCATGCTATGTGCGTGTTCGCGCATGCTCGTCCGTGGGATTTCTTCATTCTATGTGCGTGTTCGCGCATGCTCGTCCGTGGGATTTCTTCATTCTATGTGCGTGCTCGCGCATACTCGTCCGTGGGATGTCTTCGGTGCTTCTCCACATAGTTCATATGGAGTGTGGTTTAGCGATCTCTTTAGTGATGGTTTTTTTTTTTTTTCGTATTTAATTATTTTGTGGAGATTTACAAGGTTATACCCATAAGTGAATTCAAAAAGAAAACTCTTAAATGTTACTTATTGTTGCGTGAACTTCCTTTAATCAGTTTTGCGCTTTATAATTGGTTGGTATAAAATTTGACGGTGCAGACTAAAATCTCATATTTATTGTTTTACTGTCGACGTGGTTGCCACCTTTAGGGGACCTGGAGAGATGTGGCAGCAACATGGTATTTTTATGATGCATAAGTTGGTAATGTCATTATATAGCTTACTTGATGTTCAAATTGCACGCGGCCGGCTAATTTGGCCCTTTGTGTGAACGCGTTCAGACTGGCAGGAACCTGATGAGTGCCAGCGCTCGATGGACTCAACACTAGAACACAATAAGCATTGCACGCGGGCGGCTAATTTGGCCCTTTGTGTGAACGCGTTCAGACTGGCAGGAACCTGATGAGTGCCAGCGCTCGATGGACTCAACACTAGAACACAATAAGCATTGCACGCGGGCGGCTAATTTGGCCCTTTGTGTGAACGCGTTCAGACTGGCAGGAACCTGATGAGTGCCAGCGCTCGTTGGACTCAACACTAGAACACAATAAGCATGTAACTGTGAGTGTAGATGTTATAAAACGTAGTTTTTAGAAAGCGCTTGTTTCTCTAATGTGTACAGTTATGTCTCTTTTATGATCAAGGTCCAGTAGTAGCCCACGTTCACCCCTGGAGTTTGACAAGATGGTTTACAGCGGGGTACGACAGTGTACATCACATTTGTCATGTAAATATCTTAATATAGGTACGGTATTTTAATAAAAACCGCTATAGCCATTTTTGAGGAAAATAGAGTTTCTAAAAAAATATTCATGTAAAAGGTAATTTGTCCATGAACTGGAGGCATTTTCTTGCAAATCTTAATGTCGTATCTTTGATACTAAACTTGAATACCAAATTTGGTACTTAGCTGTGATTTCGTTTTTGAGCTGTGCTGTCAACAGATAGACACACACGCACACACATACACGAACCTTTGCCTAAATTTTTTTTTTTTTGATTCAGAGGATCCCAAAACATATTTCTGGTGGAATCTCTCTATCAATTTTTGTGTGGAATACAACACCTGCTCTACCTACTATATGTGCATTACGTGTAGAGAAAGCAAAATCAGTGCTAATTTGGCACAATCTGATAGCATATCTACTCGGTTGTATGAGCTAGGAGAGAATACAAGCATTAGTATAGGCAGGTGATATCCAAGAGTGAAGAAAGGAAAGCCAAGTTATCAGGCAGTTGTTTTCATTGGATAAGGGAAACTCCCAAAAAGGAGATATTTGTTCATGTAGCTGACGCTAAAACCTGTTCGACCTTACTTCGTGCTAATAGACAAAATTAGCAGAGATTGTCTTATTACTTGCTTCCTTGTAAGAAGAAGGAAACAAAGGGAATACAGTAGACTAAAGCGACAGTAAATCTTTTAAAAGCTGGTTGCCATGTGGTTGAAATCCGTTTTTATGCAGGGCATGGAGTTTACTAAAGAAAATGAGAAAAGTTTTATGTATTTTAAAACTAAACCCAATAAGAAGGAGGAATGTCTCACAAATGGTCAACTCCACGAAAAAGTGTATATTGTCTAAAATTGTGTGTTGTAACGAGATATACATTTTTTATTCAGTAAGTTTTTGTCTATCTTTTACGGTTTACAAGTTATACAAAATTCAGGAAAATTCATCCAGAATAAAGATGTATTAGGAGACTGTTCTCAGAAGATTCAACATATACATTTTATTTGCCATGTAAATATCTTAACATACGGTATTTTACTCAAAATCGTTACTACAAATTTTGAGAAAATAGGATTTTCAAACTTTTTCCCGTGTAGAGTGTAGTTTGGGATGGGGGGCGTTTTCTCAAAACGTTAGTGTCGCATCCTTTGAAAATACTAAACTTAAATACCCAGTTTGGCATTTTGATGACTTTTCGGTTTGAATCATCCTGTTGATAGAAACATGGATACGCATGGATATTTTTAAAAACACAAAAGCTTCTCTTCCTATGTGCCATGTACTATATAGAGAAAGTCAAAATGGAATAATGTTGATTAGGTTGGCATCCATTTTTTATCATAATGGAATTGTATCCCCCTTCATTTGTCTGTCTGTCTGTCTAAGTTGACTATCCAGAGAACAAGGTTGTAATATTCCGTTCAATGGGCGATTCCAAGACAGTAACATAAGTAGTAATACATACGACCTAGCAAGGTCAAGTAACGATAATTCTGCCACCAGGGGGAGTTTAAGCGCTAGTGTCGCGTTAATCCGCCGCCTTAAGAAAATGGTGGGAAATTTGAAAATTGAAAAGGTGTATCCGCTGATCCATACCTTTTCAATAATCAAATTTCCCGCCATTTTCTTAAGGCGGCGGATTAACGCGACACTAGCGCTTAAACCCCTGTTTGCAGGATTATGGATAGCTATACTTGCCATGCCGTATGCAAAACCTAATAAACAACAAGTTCATATCGCAGATATACTTATTACATATTCTCATGCAATACAATATTGAATACATGCAAAAAACTGATTTTTATTCTTTTTTTAAGAAACCACATGCACAATTGTTTATATATAATTTTGTCTTTAGCTTGCTTTGAATATCACTTTACTGGACTTTAGCACAGGATAAAAAATAATGTTTATGAAAGTTTAAGAGATAATCCGCTGATCCATACCTTTGCAATTGTCACAATTCCCGCCATTTTCTCTTAATGCGTTGGATTAACGCGACAATAGCGCTTAACCCCCTGGTTGCAGGATTATGGATACTCGACCTTGCTAATTCGAATGATAAAAGGAGAATTGATGGCAATCATTGGAAAATGGAAGGGGTACATCGGCGATTGTGGACCCGGTGGACGTTTCATAAATGATGTCCACTGCGCCTAAAGAGGAAACAGGTGACGCAGATGTAGAGGAAGAAGAAGAAGAATCCGTGGATTGTACACTAGCCATGCTGAATACTGAATGCCAATGCTGCAATTATATGTAGCAGAGAAAGGCAAGAAGGCGATGGGTGGGGGAGCTGTTCACACGGGACAGAAAGCGGAGTCAGCACTCCGACCGGAAATGGTGTAAGATTGCGCAAGCCAGAAAAACTCCACCGGATGTGAACCAGACAACCACTTGGTAGGTTGTGCAATAAGCTGAGCTAATGACGACCGGTTACAGCGGCGTAAAAGAAGAGTGGGCCGAGAAGGTGATATGACCGTAAAAGAAGAACGGGCCGGGAAGGCTATGTGAGCGTAAAAGAAAAACGCGACGAGAAGGTGATGTGAGTGTAAAAGAAGAATATGCAGGGAAAGCGATGTGAATGTTAAAGAACGGGTCGAGAAGACGATGTGAGAATCGAATGGGGTGGGGGGATTTTTCTCAAAATCTTCGTGTCGCATCCATGGAAGATACTAATCTTAAATACCAAGTTTGGTATTTTACCGACTTTTCGTATTTGAGTTATCGTGTTCACAGTCATACGGACACACACACACACACGGACCTTTTTCTTAAGGCGTTGGATTAACGCGACACTAGCGCTTAAACTCCCCTGGTGGCAGAATTATCGTTAACTTGACCTTGCTAGGTCGTATGTATTACTACTAACATACCATCTGATGCACAAAAACACGTGAGGAAAGTTCAACCTTTTGATTAGTGTGATGTGAACAGAAGACGTCTAGAGGTTGCTGGGAAGTCCTATATATCAAAGAGAAGTGTACATAGCGCTGAAAAAGTGACGTTGATGGACAAGGTTATAATTTGACAACCTCTTATTAACATAGTTGTATATCTCATGTTCTTACGTTACTGATGTCAGTGTAATGTAATGTAGTCTTGTTACTTAATGCGGAATAATATTAAACATAACCCAGATTATGTACCAGGCGCAATCTGCTGTTTGTTTCACCAGTTTCCAATATAAACATGCCATGTACACCAACATTACTCTTTTCTCGATCTCTCAGAGTTAGAAGAAGTTCTGCAACCATAAAAAGTTATTTATGTGTTGGTATAGGAAAACTTATGTGGGGCGAATTTTGCATGCATTTTTATTACCAACTTTCTTGTTCATGTTATTTTCTGTTCTCGGAATGTGAGAAATAATCGAGGGAGAATAAAAATAAAGTGTCCCTTAAACTACTACAAGAAGCAGACCTTTGCAGTTGAGCAAAGCTGCGTTAATTACAGCACTGTCCAACATACCATTTACTTTTTTATATTATCTAACATTACCTTCCTGAAGGGCTTACCAGGCCAGCCACAAAATTAGGTACAATTTCTCACTGAATCCAAAAGCTTCAAAAGAAACTTAGAAATAGACATTAGTAGGACAGGGGAATATAGAAATCGACTCAATAAAGCCAAAGATATTATCCTAGATCACATAAACAATTTTCAAAAACAAGAAAACCACTAAACAAGGGATAATTAGCAAAAGAATGTCTTTCGCCTAACCTTTTCACTGCTAAACATTTTAGGCGAGAAACACCCCCTTGTTATTTTAGACGACATGGTGAAAAATTGCTAAAAATCCGAAATTTGGTTTTGACCAATAACATTTGGCCTTAAATGTGTGTATTTCAAGTTGAAGATACAACAATATGCACTAATAACTAAAAAAGTGCCCCGAATGCTTCTACCTGTCTCGTTAGCATCCAGGTACGCCGTACCACTGTTTATTTATCCTGGGCCCTCCCCATCGTAAAGCACAGGCGCGACAGAGCACCCGGTGGGCCTCCCACACCCTATGATCAGCATATATCGGCCGTGAGAAAGAGACTGTTTTGGTGGCAGAGTGCAGCTTGACTCGGACCAAATAACTTGCAGTTTTTATATATTCCTCCGAATTAGTGTAAACAGTCCGTGAGAGTTGACAGATGTTATTCATTTAAGAATTTTCTAAGACTTACAATCGCTCAAACCTGCGGTCGAGTTATCTCGATCGTAGCACTGAAAGGGTTAAACTTAACCTGAGACAGATATTCCGTTTATTTAAAGAAAAGCGTCCTAACGGTAAAACGATCTACAGAGACATTTTCCGATAAGAGTTTAACATCAGACTTGGTCTTCACAGGTCGGATTTTCCAGGCTGTTGTTGTTGTTTACAACCTTGCATTGCTGAAATAAGAAAGTGGTCCCTGTATGCAATCATTAATGTCATTTTATATTCCTATGAGGTGAATACAAATTAATGAATACGTGCATATGCCTTTTGGGTTTATTTAGAGTGCACATTCGAATAATAGTGACAATAATGAAATTCGTAAATGATTAATAATGATTTACCTAAAACCAAACATTTGTTGATTACAACCTTGTTCTGGTCAGCTATTCAATTGTCATATCTTAACAAAACTAAATTTAGAAATAAGTTGCCAGTTCATCATGTTTCATTTGTGCTGGAGTTGAACACTTGGATTAGGTTTTGACCTCCAACTTATTTACATAACCAAAAACTAAAGTTGAGAAATAGCTTAATGTTGACTAAGAATGAATAAGTGTATTTATTGACGTAACAATATTATACATTGAACTTCAACAATTGCACGGATCCACACGTGCTTTTGTAAAGTAATCAATATTAAAACAACAACAAAGAATTAAAAGAGTACACACGAAAATAAAAAGACAAAGGTAATACACACTGAAAAGCAATATTAAAACAGCAGCAAGAAATTAAAAAATAAACACGAAAATACAAATACGAAGGTATTCAGATACAGCAATTTAAATTTACAGCACAGAGTACACCTTCATAGATGTATCCTCTTATAATAGATAATTACACTTAAGAGAAATATATACACATAAATATACGCAATATATAAAACCATAACACAACAATGACCTAAGTATGATATAAAATATATGTATGTAAAACATTGTTGTCACTTTTGTTTAGTTGTTCTAGTCCCCCCTCCCTCTTCTCTATTGGCAGCCTTCTCAGATCTCAGCTGTCTTGCCTTAAGTATGAATTTACCTGGCCCGTCCACGTCTTCCTTGCCTGCCAGTAGCGTCCAGCATGCTTCTAGCTCTATATTCGCGGCGGTAAAGGTTCCCGGTAAATATTTTTCCCTCCATTCCTCCGTACCCCTACATCTTATCTTGTCAACATGTGGGTCCACGACTCTTCCTGCTCGCAAATGGGACAGATTCTCGTACCATTCTCGTCAACAATTCTTGTGCTCCTCCATGCTCCTAGTCTAATCCACGCGAGCCCCTCTCTAAAGAGTTTGGTACCTGTTTTGATGTATTGCTCCATACCCCATTCCGTTTTTAGCCCAGAATTTACTTCTAATGAAACCTTCTCCGTGCATTGCGCAATTATGCTATATGTCAATATCGCAGAGACGGTTCTTAATTTTTCTCCAAATACTCCGCCTGTTTGCCTGCCCCGCCATCCAAATGTATCCCATCCCAACGGTTTCCAACCCTTGTTGAGTAAAAATATGGCGTTCAAAAGAAAAAATCTAATATGTTCCATTCATATGAATTTCTCTACATCTGTGCAACAACTGTTAAAAAGATTATACTTCTATTTACTTCATGCTAATCGAGAAAAACTTAGAAGACACAGCAACACATACGGACATTATTCTAAAAATGATTTTTTTTTGGATTCAGGGTGTCTCAAAACACGTATTTCCGGTGAAATCTTAGAATCGAATTTTGGTGCGCAGTACAATACCTTTACATGCACATAAATACGTGTAGAGAAAGTAAAAAGTGGAAGTGACAGTGTGTGCAAAGTGTTCAGAAAAGCAAATTATGGTTGACATCTACGTACCCTTCATGCAAATGGTGCTTCAATATTTCTTGTTTACATTTATTTGCATATTGGACGAGCAATATATTACAGTTCATTACCGAATACAGATTCGAGTGTGTGGGAAACGTGCTCAACAAGCCATGCAACAAGAGCGAACATTTCAACTGTGGGATGTTTCACACAACAATGCTTCGATTGTGATACATGTGAGTGAAAATGACAGAAGACACAGAATAAAGTAAATAAGAAATGTGGTTCGATATTATTAGCGCTGTGTGTTGCACTTAATAAGAAGTTTGCTAATGTTATATTCCCTTGGTACTCTCAAAAATAAATGTCCACGTGTGTAACGCAAGTTTACTTGGAGAAAACGTGACAACGTTGCTTTCTGTGTCACTGATGCCACTCATGTTAACCTTTTCAGCAGAACGATAATACATTGCACATACATGGCAGAAAGAGTAACAAAGTCATTACGTTTACTTTCTGTGTTTCCCGAAGGAATTAAATCAAAATTAAGTAACCGCTGGTCTTCTGGCAAGTTATGAAAGTTGAAACCACAAATGCCTTTGATGTTCTTAACCAACCTGCTCTAACTTTCTGAAAACTAATTACTCAAATGAATGTGATGACCTGAACCTCCAAGGCTTGGCTGTAAACTGCCATAACTGCGATATATCCACATACCGCGGTTTTATTTAAGTTGCATGAAATTGAGGTTTCTATTTGTCAAGGTTTTCAACTCCTTTACCTTGACTCCATGTATGACTACTCGTTAACGTCTGTGCTGTGATTAACTACTTGTAAATCCGGTCATTCAATTTCGCTTTGTAAATTATTAAAGCGAGCCATAACAATATTTGGATGAGCATAAACCTTTGTATAGTAAAATATCTTATGTGTTACATTCAAATAACTTTATCTGGCCATTCTTCCACAAATATTATTCTGAATTTGCATTTTTTCCCCTTTTTTTATTGATTCATTCGTATAGCCCCCTTTAACATCAATGGTCATATCGGGGGCTTTGACTTGTGACTTCCAGACTCTATGGGGATAGGGAATAATTCTGGTTAAAGAAGAATTCCCCGCCCCAGTCGGGAATCGGACCCGGAACGTCCGGGTGAGAAGTCAGCTCGCTAACCACTCGACCACGGAGGCTGTCGATATGTATCTTGTTAATCCCATAAAGCCCGCCTGGGTAGTGTGGTAGTAGCGTGTCTGCTTAGGGTGAGTCACCCGGATAAGCTTTTTTCGGGGTTTTCCCTTATGCTGAGAAGACGGATGCCGAGTAACTTTAAGCTCCATGGACCCGAGATCATTTGAGCATCATTTCACCAATTACATTCATCGTCCGATATTACCAACCAGGTTAAAGGACGTTAAGCTTAAAAAAACAAACATAAACCTCCAATTCGCGCTACACATATGTTACAATCACATTAAAGCGATAATCAGTCTTTTAGAGCGAGTGACTATGTGATGACCTTGCAATTTCATGTTATTTGTATGAGCACGAAAAAGAAACCGAAAAGTGACTTTTCAGCTGAGAAAATTGTAAGAATTTAAAAAATTAGGAGTACCTCAAAAATGGTTAACACTACAAAAATTATGTTTTGTTAAAATTTATGTTGGTCAATAAACATGTGTTATTTTTAGATTTATTGTAATATTGGTGTAAAATAAATAGCATTAAAATAAGTTGCAGTGATACGCTACTTCATACGTCAATAATGACTGTTGTTCCTCGCGGTCTCTGGTTCCCAAGGTCGCGGGTTCAAATCCCATGGGTTTTTCGAAAGTAAAAATCTTTAACCTGTAATGCCGATGGTGCCGTGTGGTAGAAGAAGCTCGAGCTGATAGCATCCAGCGATTTTTCACGCCCAACATGGAACATGAGAAACACAGCAGTTAAAGAAATCTGTTAGCCAGCTTCATCTTTAGCACTTGTTTGTGAACGCCGGAGAGATGATGGTCTTGTAAATATGGAAGCAATCGCAGCTGTCAAGGAGTAAAAACACAGGTTTGTTTTCATAAGATGCAGAGAACCGTGTTAGCTGCTCGGTACATACAGCAGCTTCTATCATTTCACTGTTTGGTACAGTACATGGTGAGGAAGGTGTTCTCCTTAGCGCAGCTGTTTGCCAAGCGGGAACACTCAGCCTCGTGAGGTCCCTGAGGAGCTACTTGCTGGAGAATTAGCGGCTCCAGGTCATGAGGACCGGGTATACTCAGCCTCGTGAGGTCCCTGAGGAGCTACTTGCTGGAGAATTAGCGGCTCCAGGTCATGACCGGGGTACACTCAGCCTCGTGAGATCCCTGAGGAGCTACTTGCTGGAGAATTAGCGGCTCTAGGTCATGAGGACCGGGGTACACTCAGCCTCGTGAGGTCCCTGAGGAGCTACTTGCTGGAGAATTAGCGGCTCCAGGTCATGAGGACCAGGGTATACTCAGCCTCGTGAGGTCCCTGAGGAGCTACTTGCTGGAGAAGAAGCGGCTCCAGGTCATGAGGACCGGGGTACACTCAGCCTCGTGAGGTCCCTGAGGAGCTACTTGCTGGAGAAGAAGCGGCTCCAGGTCATGAGGACCGGGATACACTCAGCCTCGTGAGGTCCCTGAGGAGCTACTTGTTGGAGAAGAAGCGGCTCCAGGTCATGAGGACCGGGGGGATCGAGGTTCTGACCACGTCTCGCCCTCCAACACTACACCCCATCCAGGACGTGTGTCCTGGACCGAGATGGGGGACGAAGCGGCCGGGCGGTAGGCCAAGATTCCTTGTGAGCTGTCAATTATTGTTGTTATTATTATTATTTTTTTTTTTTTTTAGTTCAACGTCCTTTAACCTGGTTTGGTCATATCGGACGATGAATGCAATTGATGACATGATGCTCAAATGATCTCGTGGTCCATGGAGCTTCAAGTTACTCGACATTCGTCTTCTCAGGATAAGGGAAAACCCCGAAAAAACCTTACCCGGGTAACTCACCCTAAGCGAGATTCGAACTCACGACCTTTTGAACGTGAGGCAGACATGCTGCCACCACGCCACCCAGGCGGGCTATTGTTATTGTGAAGAATGCCAGTTTGAGCCCTCCAAACGCTTAACACGGCTGTTACTTTCCCGGGTGTGTTGACACATTCTTTCCTCTTCTTTAACTCCACATTGAGGTTTTACTTCCAGTCCCTTTAATAGTGTTTCCAAGGAGTGGTTTGTGCCGACATATACCAAACGGTACGGGCTTTTCATTGTTTTGTGCGCCATCTACAGCTTCAAATGTTACTTTGGATTCATATTTTGAATCATGTCAGAAAGATACACTTTATGACAACATAACTCGGCTCCCTGATATAGCTCTGATTTTTTACTCTCTCTACACGTACTAAAATATATAAAATTAAATAGCATCTGTCATCATCATAGCATTTACTTCCCCTGCCAGTTTTATAACTTACTATCCACATAACACGTAGAGAAAGTATTGTGCTCCACTAAAAATTCGATGCCATGATTTCACCAGAAATATATTTCTGAGGTCCCTTGAGTAAAAATTCTGATGTGTTCCATTCACATGACTTTCTCTACATATCTGCAACAAATTATTGTTAAAAAGATTATGCTTCTACTGAATCATGTTAATTGAGAAAAAATTAGCGGAAATAGTCTTATTACCTGCTTCCTTGTAAGTAGAAACGAAATAAGGGAGTACCATAGGTTAAAGTGAAGTCAAAAGCTGGTTGCTATGTGACTGAAGTTCCTTTAATTGGATGGACAGGAGTTGACAAATTTCTGTATGACAAAAGCATGTTTTTCAAAGCTCAAACCAAAAACAAGGAATATCTAAAAAACGATCCAATCCACGAAAATACTGTATATAACATGAATTGTGTGATTTAATGTGCTCTACATTTTTTGTGCGGTAAGTTTTTGTCCATCTCTTATAATTTAGCAGTTACACAAAATTCCGTAAAATCCATCCAAACTAAAGTAGTCTTTAGAAGCTATTCCAAGAAAATTCAGGATTTACATTTTATTTATCAGGTAAATATCTTTAATATACGATATTCTAATAAAAATCATTAGCGCCATTTTTGAGAAAATCAATATTTTCGAAAAAAGTTCATGTAAACGGTAATTGGATGTGAAGGGATTTTGTTGAAAATCTATGTTTCGCATCCTTGGAAGATACCAAATCTAAATACTAAGTTTGGTTTTTAACGGACTTTTCGTTTTTGAGCTATGCTGCCCAAGAACACACACACACATGCACATAGACATGCAGACAGACAGACAGACAGACAGTCAGATATACACACAGGGGCATTTTTCTAAAATTGCTTCTTGTGTTTTTTGCATTCAGGGAGACTCAAAACATGTATTTACACTGAAATCTCGATAATGAATTTTTGTATACCTAACAATACCTTCTCTATACACTATGTACATAGTACGTCTAGAGAAAGTAAAAAAGAAAATACTTTGAGGAGGACGTCAGCGCGAGAGACTGCATAGCTAAAAACGAAAAGAAACGTAAGTAGCAAATTACGTTTTGTATCCTCCATGCTACACAAGATTTTCAAGAAATTTCCTCCACGCAGCAATACCCTTCACAAGGTGCATTTTTTAAAAATGTTGATGTTATCAAAACAGACTCCAGCGGTTACGATTAAAATAATGTAAATTAAAGATATTTACATCACAAATAAAATGTGTATCTGAATTTTCTGGGAATAGCCTCTGAAGACCTCTTCACTCTGAATCAACTTTACATAACTGGTAAACCATAAGAAATAGAGAAAAACTTACTACACACCATTTATGCCATAAACATTTTTTTAGAGTTCACGTTTCCGAGATATTCCCACTTAGCTATTTTCAAATGGGAAGTCATCTTTCGTTTCATCTGTCTTTTATTTTAGTCCTGGCGATACAAAGCGAGCCGAATTTCTTTTGTACACATAGCAACCAGCTTATAAATATTTTACTATGACTTTAGCCTAGTGTATTCTATTGTTCGTCTTCAGCGAGAAACAAGAGCTTTCCTGCTAACGTGCATCTCCATTAGCACAGTGCACACATAAGAACATGCTCTGTAGAACAGGTAGAGAAAGCCATGTGAATGGAACACATCAAATTTTATAGTGAAATGCATTAAAAACAAAAAATACCTGTGTTTGGATTTAAGGTCCCTCTTTAGCAAAAGGAATGATAAACTTGTGCAATATAACGCCTTTCATCTGTCCAGCTGCAGCAACTCACTTGCACTTCGCCCGCACCGAAACTACAAAATATAATTTAAAATCAGCATTTCATGTTGCGGAAAAAAGTGCACAAGTGGTGAGCGTTTAAAAGAAAAAGTTCAAGGAATTAAAGTTGCACATTAACATAAATAATTTCGTTTAATAATTATTAAACACTGATATATAAGTTATTATACATCATCATAGGACCATTCTACCATGTATATTTTACTTTCTCTACACGTTCTACGTACATAGTGTATAGAGAACGTATTGTACTGCACCCAAAAATTCAATACCGAGATATCAACGGCAATCTGTGATTTAGGATCCCTGTATCCAAAAGAAGCATTTTCAGAAAAAGGTCCGTGTGTGTTTATGAGTATCCGTGTGTCTGTGAACGCGATAACTCAAGAAAGAAAAGTCGGTAAAATACCAAAATTGGCATTTAAGTTAAGTATCTTCCAGAGATGCGACACAAAGATTTTGAGAAAAATCCCCCAGCCCAAACTACCCTTTACATGGAAAAAATTTCGAAAATTTTGATTCTGAAAAATGGCTCTAACGATTTTGATTTAAATACGGTATATTAAAGATATTTACATACCAAATAAATTGAATTTTCTGGGAATAGCTTCTAAATACCTCTAAGAGATAGGCAAAGACTTAATGTAGAGCTAGCTGAAACACACAATTTATGTTTATATACAGTCAAATGTTTGAAAATGTGGTTGCTATGGGATTGAAATCCGTTTCTTTGCGTGGCCAGGAATTGACAAGTTTTCGTATCAGAAAAGTGTTAAGTATTTTAAAGCTGAAGTCAATAACAACGAATATGATAATTGCAAGATTCGAACCTGACTCGAGCATCTCGGAACTCGTCGCTAACACCGCGCGTTAGTCAAATTCGCTACTCTTTATCTTTAACTTGCAGCGCCAAAGTCTGTCATGCATAGATGAGTCTCGGGAACCACGTTTTCAGGTTAGACAGTAATCTGCGGGTTGCATAAGGGACAGGTGAACCAACCACCTTGTATAACCGTATTGTTGAAAAGTATGTTCTTCTATCCGCTTTATGATAATCGAGATAAACATTAGCATACATTGTCTTGATTACTTGCTTCCTTGTAAGTTAGGACGAAAATAAGGGAATACCAGGCTAGGGTAAAGTGATACTCAGATCTTTCAAAAGCTGGTCGTAGTCCGTTTCTATGCAGCGCCAGGAGTTTACAACTTTCCATGTGAAAAAAGTTAAGTATTTTAAATCTGAAACAAATAACAAGGAATATATAAGAAATGGTCAATTCTACTAAAAAAGAGAAAAGAGACGTATATACATAAATTGTGTGTTTATCGTGATCTACATTTTTCGTGTGGTAAGGTTTTGTCTATCTCTATCTCTTACCAGTTATGCTAAAGTCGGCAAAATTCATTCAGAACAAAGAGGTCTTTTTGAAAAAATCAAAATTTTCGATTTCTTTTCTCGATTTTTTTCAAAGTCTTCTTCTTACATCCCTGGAAGATCCTAAAGTCAAATTTGAAGTTTTGTGTTTTACCGACTTTTCATTTTTGAGTTATCGTGTTCACAGACACATAGACCTTTTTTCTGAAAATGCTTTTTTTTTTGTTTGTTTTTGTTTTTTTAGTTTTTTGTTGGATTCAGGAGACTCTAAAACGTGTATTTCAATTGAAATCTGGGCATTGAATTTTTGGGTGCAGTGCAATATCTTCTCCATACACTATGTACATAGTACGTGTAGAGAAAGTAAAAAATGAAGAATTTAAAGACGCAGATCATATTTAAAAGGCAAATTTTAATACTCAAATTCGGTTATATTGCAGGTGCGAAGTAATGAATATATCAAATGTATAAAGATTTAATGTATTTCATGTACATAAAGCTGGTTAAATACACAAAGCTTAAGGTAGGTCAGGTTCAAAGCTCTAAAAACAGCAGCTTCACGTTTCCGCTATCACAGCATGAACTTTAGTTAAAAATATTGTATATGCAATCAATAGAGCATTTAGCTTTGTATTACACCTGAAGTTTTAACTTTATTGTCGTTAACTAATATTTCCCCGTCTCTTATAGGGTAGTGTGGTATACAACAGAGGAAGACACGTGTCAATCTGTAATGTCTGCGGGGAATACTCGATCCTTGTAGCAAGCATATGCACCATCAGTCCGGCATCGCCATACGGTAGGGAAATAAATCGTGGCAAATTAGAAATCACCTACTGCCCAAAGAAAAAATCATTCAATACAACCAATTAGCTTAAAGACGTTAGGTTTCAACACAGAAAAAAAAAATAGCAAAAAGTCCGAGGTAATAAGGTTAGTACAGGTAAATGTTGATTATCTGTGAAAGCCGAAAAGTTCCATAAAAAGCAAATTTAGATTTGTTGACCAATTGTAGTAAAGCTTTCACTCACAGTGTTCTGCTATAGACGTTTAGATTATCATTATTTAATTTAGCCATGACACTCGCTTACAGCCAGCTAATATTATAGTTCAAGTACAAGCCCATGATTTATAAATACATTAAAATGTAACTTAGTACAACAACAACAATTAGTATTATTATAATCATTATTATTACTATTATAATTATTATTATTATTGTTATTATTATCATTATTATCATTAGTAATTAATATCATCATTATCATCACTACTATTGTTATCATTATTACCATTACTATTATCAGTATTATTATTATTATTATTATTATTATTATTATTATCATCAGTATTACGATTTCTACTATCATTATCGTTATTATTAGTACTATTATCATAATTAATATTATTGCTATAATTAATATCATCGTTATCATTATTATAATCATTTTTCTTACTATTATAATCATTATTATTGCTATTATTATCATCACTATTATTATTACTACTATCATCATTATTATTATCAATATTATGATTTCTACCCTTACTATCATTATTATTAATACTATTATCATAATTACTATTATTGCTATTATTATTATCATCGTTACTATCGTTATCATTATTATTATACCACTATTATTACCACTATTATCATTATTATTATCAATATTACGATTTCTTCCCTCATTATCATCATCATCATTATTATTATACCACTATTATTATCACTATTATCATTATTATTATCAATATTACGATTTCTGCCCTTATTATCATCATCATCATTATTATTATACCACTATTATTACCACTATTATCATTATTATTATCAATATTACGATTTCTGCCCTTATTATCATTATCATTATTATTATTATCATTATTATTATTATCATTATTATTATTATCATCATCATCATTATTATTATACCACTATTATTACCACATTTATCATTATTATTATTATTATCAATATTACGATTTCTGCCCTTATTATCATTATTATTATTATTATCATCATCATCATTATTATTATACCACTATTATTACCACATTTATCATTATTATTATCAATATTACGATTTCTGCCCATATTATCATTATCATTATTATTAATACTATTATCATAGTTAATATTATTGCTATTATTATTATTATCATCATCATCGTTATTATCATTATTATTATTAATAGTGTATTCATAATTACTATTATTATCATTATTATTATCCTTACTATTATTATTAATGTCATTATTATCATCATCATTATTGCTATTTTTATTATCCTTACTATTATTATTACTATCATTATTATCATCACCATCATCATAATTATTATCATTATTATTATTATTATTATTATTATTACTATTACTATCTTATTATTACTATTATTAATACTTCTATTATTATCGTAATTATAATAATCATTAGTAGTAGTAGCAGGAGCAGCAAGAGGAGTAAAGTTAGCATACGAGGCAGAAAGTGTTCAGTTACCTAGTTTACTGAGCTTCAATTGCTAAGATGGTGGCTGGCGTCTTTAAAACTAAGTTACGACAGTTGAAGCACAAAGAGCACGTGAATGGCAATTCACTGAAGTGAACAGAAAACCGCAGATGCTGTAGGTCAACTGAACGCCGAGTGTAAAGGTAGATCTGATAACAGAAATGCCAACCTGTGCAATGTATAACGATGACTTTTCAAATCAAGGTGAAACGTCACCGTTTATCACCAGGTGCAGTGATCACTTCCTGTTTGAGGTTAGCTATTTCTTCTTTTGTTTTATTTTCTAGGAGCAGTTTACTGCAGGTTGAGATGGCAACAAGAAGAGAGATGTGCTGCAATGATCCTCTTTCAGGATACATGTCTGACAACTTTGAAGATAATTATCCTTCTTTCAGGAAAACTTACTTAAATGTGCTCGTTTAAGAGCCGATATCTGCTGATATACAAACATTGTAAAATACAAATTTCTGCCTCATTTCTTCACTAAGTAACCGAGAATGTTAAGCTAGAAGTTAACTACATTGTTTGCTGGAATGTTTATTTAAAATTGGCAAGGACGAAAATATGGAAAAGTAAAGTATTAGAATATCAAATGTTTAGCGCTGTATTATCCCTCTGGAAGCGCAAAAAACTACTACCTAGTACATACTTTTCACATACCTAATATCTATAAAGCTGTAAACTAATTATTATATGATTGTTTGGGAATAGTAATAACTCAGGTTCGAACAATATTGGATTCTAGTTGAGCACTTGAGCGCTGCCACAAGGATTCTTTGAGCCGTGTTGTTGCACTCAAAGCCTGCCTAGGTACGGCTATTTGGTTAGTCAGTGCCTAAGCTGGCGTTTATTCCCTCTTCAGCCGGTGTTTCAATTCTTCTTTTTCATGTATTATGGAGGGGCGCTCTTCTAGAGACAATATTAGTTTGTTTCATGGGCTGCGAGGATTTGGGGTCAGTGTTGTTGTTGTTGCTGATTGGCGTCACCATTGCTTTGTCTCGAGCTTTATGTATTTGTAGGTTAAATGTTATTTTTATTTTCTCTTCACGTAATATGTACAGAGGAAGTATTGTATTCCACCCAAAAACTCGATACCGAGATTTCACCGGAAATACATGTTTTAGGATACCCTGTATCCAAAAAAAGCATTTTCAGAAAAAGGTCCATGTGTATGTGTCTGTGTGAGTGTGTGTGTGTGTGTGTGTCTGTGGACAGCATAGCTCAAAAACGAAAAGACCGATAAATATCAAACTTGGTATTTAAGTATTTAGTATTAAGCTTTATTTAAGCTTGGATGCGACACAAAGATTTTCAAGAACATCCGCCCACCCCAACTACCATTTACATGGAACTTTTCTCGGAAAATTTTATTTTCTCAAAAATGATTCTAATGATTTTGATTAACAGATAATTACTTCACAAATAAAATATGCATCTTGAATTTTCTGGGAATAGCCTCTGAAGACTACTTTATTCTGAATGAATTTTACGGAATTTTGCATAACTGCTAAACCGTAAGAGATGGACAATCTTTTTTTTTAGTTTCATCAGGAATTTGTCAGCTGCTGTCCATACAAACAAGGAACTTCATTCCCATAGCAACCTCCTTTTGGCTTCACTTTAACCTAAGGTACTCCCTTATTTCGCTTCTACTTACAAGGAAGCAAGTAATAAGACTATTTTTGCTAATTTCTTCCCGATTAGATGAAGTAAATAGAATAATTTGTTGCAGAGATGTAGAGAAAGCTATGTGAATAGAGCACATCAGATTTGTTTTTGGTTGCAGTATTGCTTGTAATGTTTATTGCTAAATATTTTGCTGCTTGTTTTGCTTTTATCTATTTTGACATTTGGTGGGTTTCGTCTAAAGCACCTTTTTCCCTTTATGGCCAATATTTGTGTTGTGTCCGCCCAGTGTGTAGAACGCCTGGCCATTTCAAGTCGGTCCAAATGAGGAGTCAGTTTGTTGGATTGAATGATGAAGTCTTCGTCTTACTTCTGAAACTGCAAAATATTAATATAAGTCTAAGAGACACAATAGAATGCTATAGTCGTGTTGTTTCTCTGTACATCACACGTTTTTACTTTCTCTACATGGTGTATTGCACTCCACCCAAAAATTCGATACCGAGATTTCACCGGAAATATATACTTTAGGGTCTTCTGTATTCAAAAGAAGTATTTTCAGAAAAAGGTCCGTGTGTGTGTCCGTATGTCAGTGTGTCCGCGTGTCTGTGAACACGAGCACTCAAAAACGAAAAGTCGGTAAAATACCAAACTTGGTATTTAAGTTTAGTATCTTCCAGGGATCCGACACGAACATTTTTTAAAAAAAAATCCCCCTACCCTAAACTACCCTTTACATGGACCTTTTTTCGAAAATTTTGATTTTCTCAAAAATGGCTCTAAGGATTTTGATTAAAATATCGTATATTAAAGATATTTATCTGACAAACAGTTAATGTATCAAAATGTATTTGAACGTCACTGCTGCATTGCGTCATCGTGTGGATAAACTGTTCTGTTGCCTTAACATTGAATGGGGAGGGAAAAATGTAGCACTGCTACGACAAATAACCGTGGTATTACTGCCATCTGGTGGCTATTAACCGAAATGTGATCGCTTGGCACGGTTTTTATTGATGTTATGAGATATCAAATTCGTTTCCGTACTATTTTTAAACATTTTTTTTTTCCACAAACCTTGTCGTAACAATAACAAACAAAAAAACAAAAAAAAAATGTTCAATTTGATGCAGTCGTTCGGAAGTGATACGCGTACATACATTTCAGCGATTCATTTAAATATATAAAATGTATAAATTGAATTCCCTGGTAACAGCCTTAAGGTCGTCTTTATTCTGAATGACTTTTCCATAAACCGTAAGAGATACACAAACACTTACTAAACAACAAATATAGATGTCGTTAAAACACAATTATGTCCTATAAATTTATAACACTAAACAAACCATTTCCGAGATATTTCTTGTTATTGGTTTCAATTTTAAGATACTTATACTTTTCTCTTAATGTTTGTTTTGTTTTACACCTGGCCATGCAGGAGAAGCGCATTTCAATGCGACAGCATTTAAAAGATTTGACTCTTTAGTCTTGTGCAGCCCCTTAGTTTCCTGTTACATATATGAGACAAGTAATAAGAGCATTTGTCTGCTGTTTATCTCGAGATAATGAAGCAGAAACAAGAAGAATCTTTATGAGAATTCTGGTTGTAGAAAAGACAGAAAAAGTCATATGAATGAACACATTGGATATTTTCCCTGTGATGCTAACATGCGCAACAGTCAGGGTATTTGTTACTAAGTTGATTGTATTGGTACAACTAACTATTTACTACTGTTTATTTTTTTTTTTTTTATTGCTTCATTTGTTTAGCCCCCTTTAACATCAATGGTCTTATCGGGGGCTTTCACTTGTAAAAGTGTAGGTTCAGAACATTAGGTTAAACTTTATATTACTAAACACACGCACATTCACTTTCACATTCATACTTCCAGACTCTATGGGAGATAGGAAATACTTCCGGTTACAGAAAAAGTCCCCGCCCCAGCCTGGAATCGAACCCGGGACCTACTGTTTTTGTTTGCTGTTGTTTATCGTGTTTCTACTTGTAGTCCTCTGAACCTCCCCCCCTCCAAAGTGGTTAATGTGGTACCATAGGTGTCTGTGAAGACCATAACTCAAAAATCTGATGTGGTCCATTCACACCATTTTCTCTACAGCTGTGCAACGAATTATTATAAAAAAGCTTATGTTTCTATTTAATTCTTGCTAATTGAGAAAAATTAGCAGAACTAGTCTTATTACTTGCTTTCCTTGTAAAGAGAAATAAGGAAGTAGCATAGGTTAAAGTGATAGTCAAAAGCTGGTTGCTATGTTACTTAAGTTCCTTTGTTTGCATGGCCGGAAGGTAACAAACATATTCCTATATGAGAAAAGTATAAGATTCTCAAAGCTGAAACCAAAAAACAAGGAGTATCTCAAAAACGATCAACTCCATGAAAAAAATGCATATAACATAAATTGTATGTTTCAATGTGCTCTACATTTTTGTAAGTTTTTGTCTGTTTCCTACTGTTTAGCAAAATTCCGTAAATTTCATCAGGAATAAACTGGTATTCAGAGGTATTCCCAGAAAGTTCAAGATATTCATTTTATTTGGGATGTAGATAGCTTTAATATAAGAGATTTTAACCATAATATACACCAACCTTAAAGATGTACAACATGTGAGTTATACTTTCAGATTTGTTTCGCGAAATAATTTTAAATATTTGTTTTTATTTGAACCACGATAAAACGTGATGAAGCGAAAATCACCTCTTAATAGCTTCGTTGCTTCTTCGGCCCTGACCTTTCCGTTCTAGTGAAATGAAACAAGAGTAAATGCTTCTAGTCTGAAGGAAATATGGAAGTTGTTCAACCGGTATTTGGAAATGTTGCTACATCTTCTTATTACTCTGCAACTATTGTGCGCCCTCATATTTCTTTGTCCAGAGAGCAAACACGCACACAAGATGAAAAGTTAGAGGTTAGGTTGCCTTCAAGGACTTCGCGCTGAGTCACGTACAGCATCCTGAATCATTATCCATCCGACTGAAACATGCCGAAAAATAGGAGCAATGAATTTGGTGTAGTCTGTGGCACCCATAACGTAAAGTTCAACATAAAACACTACAAAGTTTTGACAATTAAAACTGATGTGTTCCACTCACACAACTTCTGTAACTATTCTGGAACAAATGATGCTTAACTCTACATCATGGTAATGAAGATAAACATTAGCAAAGATTGTTTGATTATCAGTTCCTCAAAAGTAGAAGAGAAACAAGGGATAGTCAAGTCTTTTTATGACTCATAATATAACATTAGACTGTAACCATAAAAAGAGCAACAAGAAGCAATTTCCATTCTTTCTTTTCCTATTCTGATATAATTAATTTATAAAAAAATTATTATTATTCTCTCTACTCCATACTAATCGAGAAAAACATTCACATGACTTTCTCTATATCTCTGCAACAAATTATTGTTAAAATGCTTAATGTTCTATATACTTCATGCTAATCGAGAAAAAATTAGCAGAAATCGTCTTATTACTTGATTCCTTGTAAGCAAAAGAGAAGTAAGGGAGTACCGTATGTTAAAGTGATAGTCAAAAACTGTTTTCCATGTGACTGAAGCTCCTTTGTTTGTATGGACAGGAGTTGACAAAATCCTGTATGAGAAAAGTATATTTTTTAAAGGTGAAATCAAGAACAAGGAATAACTCAAAAACGACCAAGTCCATGAAAAAAATGTAAATGACATAAATTGTGTGTTTTAATGTGCTCTACATTTTTTGTATGGCAAGTTTTTGTCCATCTCTTACGGTTTAGCAGTTATGCAAAATTTCGTAAAATTCTCCAGAATAAAGTAGTCTTCAGAGGCTATTCCCAAAAAATTCAAGATATACATTTTATTTGTCAGGTAAATATATTTAATATACGAAATTTTAATCAAAATCGTTAGAGCCATTTTTGAGAAAATCAAAATTTTCGAAAAAATTTCCATGTAAAAGTTAGTTTGGGATGGGGGAATTTTTCTCAAAATCTTCGTGTCGCATCCCTGGAAGATACTAAACTTAAATACCAACTTTGGTATTTTACCGACTTTTCATTTTTAAGCTATCGTGTTTACAGACACACTTACACATGGACACACGGAATACACACACACACACACACACACACACACACACACACACACACACACACACACAGACCCTTTTCTCAAAATGCTTTTTTTAGATACAGGGAACCCTAAAACATATATTTCCGGTGAAATCTCGGTATCGAATTTTTGGTGGAGTACAATACCTTCTCTATACACTATGTACATAGTGCGTATAGAGGGAAGTAATAATACTTTATTGCTGGCAAATAAAAGGGAAATACGGGAATATCCAAGGCTAAAGCGAGTCAAATCCTTTAAAACCTGGTCGCTATGTGATACAATTGAAAGTCTGTATGGCCAGGGAGAAAGAGAGAGAGAGAGAGAGAGAGTGAAACGAATGACAGATTTTTGTTTAAGAACAGTTAAGTATTTTAAAATTAAAATGTGGTATCTCAGGAATGTCTATTTGACATAAAGCGTATGGCTCTTACCATTTTATCCAGAATGAAAAGTTGCTCAGAGCCCATTACGCATTTTATTTTACATCGTAAACATTGGTATTTTAATCGACATTATTAGAACCATTTTTAGAAAATAATTTTCGAGAAATGTTTCACGTGAAGGGTAGTTGAGGGTTTCTTGAAAACGCTGGTGTCGCATCAACAATTTCAACAAGTCTGGTGTTTAACAAATGTTTCGTGCTTTAGTTATGCTCTCCTCAGCAATACACACATAAGAATCTCTATTTAAAAATGTATTTCTTTTGTATTCAGAGGTACTCAAAACTTGCATTTGCGATGAAATCTCAATTTTTGGATGGAATACAATACATTCTTTGGATTGCAATACGGGCTAGAGAAATTAAAACAGCGTACGGATAAAGGTAAGCTTGATGATCTAATAGAATCAAGCAACATTTCTGTATTATCTTCTGGACAATAATCACAAGCAGCTTATGTTGAGTACTTCACCTTTTATTTAAGTGTTTAGCAATTTACACTTTCTCATTAGCAGGTTAGGGAACCTCCAGGTATATTGAAATAAGCAATAAAGAGCATTAGATAGAACTATTACTGAACGGAGAGGTCATTAATAATAACACCCTGTATACGTGTGTGTACAGTGACTCATGGTCGCTGCCATGTACGTTTTTAATTTCTCTACATGTACTATGTATATAGTGTACAGAGAAAGTATTGTGTTCACGCAAAAATTCCATACCGAGATTTCACCGCAAATACATGTTTTAGGATCCCCTGAATCCAAGTAAAAAAGGCATTTTCAGAAAAAGGTCCGTGTGTGTATCTGTCTCTTTGTGTGGTGTGTGTGTATCTGTCTCTTTGTGTGGTGTGTGTGTGTCTGTCTCTTTGTGTGGAGTGTGTGTATCTCTCTCTTTGTGTGGAGTGTGTGTGTGTATCTGTCTCTTTGTGTGGTGTGTGTGTGTATCTGTCTCTTTGTGTGGAGTGTGTGTGTATCTGTCTCTTTGTGTGGAGTGTGTGTGTATCTGTCTCTTTGTGTGGAGTGTGTGTGTATCTGTCTCTTTGTGTGGTGTGTGTGTGTATCTGTCTCTTTGTGTGGTGTGTGTGTGTATCTGTCTCTTTGTGTGGAGTGTGTGTATCTGTCTCTTTGTGTGGTGTGTGTGTGTATCTGTCTCTTTGTGTGGAGTGTGTGTATCTGTCTCTTTGTGTGGTGTGTGTGTATCTGTCTCTTTGTGTGGTGTGTGTGTGTGTCTGTCTCTTTGTGTGGAGTGTGTGTATCTGTCTCTTTGTGTGGAGTGTGTGTATCTGTCTCTTTGTGTGGTGTGTGTGTGTATCTGTCTCTTTGTGTGGAGTGTGTGTATCTGTCTCTTTGTGTGGTGTGTGTGTGTATCTGTCTCTTTGTGTGGTGTGTGTGTGTATCTGTCTCTTTGTGTGGTGTGTGTGTATCTGTCTCTTTGTGTGGAGTGTGTGTATCTGTCTCTTTGTGTGGTGTGTGTGTGTATCTGTCTCTTTGTGTGGAGTGTGTGTATCTGTCTCTTTGTGTGGAGTGTGTGTATCTGTCTCTTTGTGTGGTGTGTGTGTGTGTATCTGTCTCTTTGTGTGGTGTGTGTGTGTATCTGTCTCTTTGTGTGGAGTGTGTGTGTGTCTGTCTCTTTGTGTGGTGTGTGTGTGTGTATCTGTCTCTTTGTGTGGTGTGTGTGTGTGTCTGTCTCTTTGTGTGGAGTGTGTGTATCTGTCTCTTTGTGTGGTGTGTGTGTATCTGTCTCTTTGTGTGGTGTGTGTGTGTATCTGTCTCTTTGTGGTGTGTGTGTGTATCTGTCTCTTTGTGTGGAGTGTGTGTATCTGTCTCTTTGTGTGGTGTGTGTGTGTATCTGTCTCTTTGTGTGGAGTGTGTGTATCTGTCTCTTTGTGTGGAGTGTGTGTATCTGTCTCTTTGTGTGGTGTGTGTGTATCTGTCTCTTTGTGGTGTGTGTGTATCTGTCTCATTGTATGGTGTGTGTGTATCTGTCTCTTTGTGTGGTGTGTGTGTGTGTGTATCTGTCTCTTTGTGTGGAGTGTGTGTATCTGTCTCTTTGTGTGGAGTGTGTGTGTGTATCTGTCTCTTTGTGTGGTGTGTGTGTGTGTATCTGTCTCTTTGTGTGGTGTGTGTGTGTATCTGTCTCTTTGTGGTGTGTGTGTATCTGTCTCTTTGTGTGGAGTGTGTGTATCTGTCTCTTTGTGTGGTGTGTGTGTGTATCTGTCTCTTTGTGGTGTGTGTGTGTATCTGTCTCTTTGTGTGGAGTGTGTGTATCTGTCTCTTTGTGTGGTGTGTGTGTGTGTATCTGTCTCTTTGTGTGGAGTGTGTGTATCTGTCTCTTTGTGTGGAGTGTGTGTATCTGTCTCTTTGTGTGGTGTGTGTGTGTATCTGTCTCTTTGAGTGGTGTGTGTGTGTGTGTGTATCTGTCTCTTTGTGTGGTGTGTGTGTGTATCTGTCTCTTTGTGTGGTGTGTGTGTGTATCTGTCTCTTTGAGTGGTGTGTGTGTATCTGTCTCTTTGTGTGGTATGTGTTTGTGTATCTGTCTCTTTGTGTGGTGTGTGTGTGTGTGTATCTGTCTCTTTGTGTGGTGTGTGTGTGTATCTGTCTCTTTGTGTGGTGTGTGTGTGTGTCTGTCTCTTTGTGTGGAGTGTGTGTATCTGTCTCTTTGTGGTGTGTGTGTGTGTATCTGTCTCTTTGAGTGGTGTGTGTGTGTGTGTATCTGTCTCTTTGTGTGGTGTGTGTGTGTATCTGTCTCTTTGTGTGGTGTGTGTGTGTGTATCTGTCTCTTTGAGTGGTGTGTGTGTATCTGTCTCTTTGTGTGGTGTGTGTTTGTGGACAGTGTAGCTCAAAAACGAAAAAACCATTAAGTAGACCGTTGGTATTTAAGTTTGGTATCTTCCAGGATTTTCAAGAAAATTCCCGCACCTCCGACTACCCTTTACATGGGACTTTTGTCGAAAATTCTTATTTTCTCAAAAATGGCTGTACCATTTTGATTAAAATATCGTATATTAAAGCTATTTACCTGACAAATAAAATGTATATCTTGAAATTTCTGGGAACAGCCTCTGAAGACTACTTTATTGAGGGTGATTTTGCGGAATGTTGCATAAGTGTTAAACCGCAAGAGGTAGGCAAAAGCTAACTTAACAGAAAATGTAGAGCTCATTAAAACACGCACTTTATATTGTTTATTTTTTTCGTGAAGTTGATCGTTTTTTGAGATATTTCTTGTTATTGGTTTCAGATTTAAAAAACTTATACTTCTCTCATACGGGAATTTGCCAACTCGTGTCCATACAAACAAAGGAACTTCAACCACATAGCGACCAGCTTTTGACTATCACTTTAACCTATGGTACTCCCTTATTTCACTTTTACTTACAATGAAGCAAGTAAGAAGACTATTTCTGCTATTTTTTTCTTGATTAGCATGAGGTAAATAGAAGCATAAGCTTTTTAACAAATATTTGTTAGATAATGTAGAGAAAGTCATGTAAATGGAACACATAAGATTTTGTTATGGTGGTGAACTTGTTGAGAATTTGCTTACCCTCCTTGTCGTTATGGAGATGTTAGAATGTGAGCATCTTACTTCGGTTGCAGAGCTGCACATTAGCGCAAGCTTTTGTTATGGAGTAACGCAGTCTCATTTTAATTGGCAGTAGCTCTAGGTGCACGACTTTAGACTTTCTCTATACGTACTGCATCCACAGTGGATAGAGAAGATATTGGCGTTGCACCCAAAAATTCAATATGAGATTTAACAAACTGCATATTTTGAGACCCCTAATTAATTATAAACATGACCAGGTGTGTTTCTGCGTGCTTCTGTAGGCATCATAGATCAAACACTAAGAGTCCGTTAAACACCAATCTTGGTAGTTAAGTTCAGTATCTTGCAAGTATGTGACACGAAAATTATCAAGCAAATCCCAACACCTCAACTACCCTTTACATGGGACATCTAAAATTATGATTTTCTCAAAAATGTGGAAAATTATGAAATGAATGGGGAAAATTTAAAAATATCCTGATTTTTCTCCCAAATCTGTTTAGTAATCACCTTATCACAATGTGCAGTTAGAACGTCATCTACTAAAATCGAGAAGCACAATTGGCTTACAACAAAAAGTACTATTTCATGAAAAGATACCGAAGATGGAGTTATGCAATCTAATTAAAACCCAGAAACCTGTTCAGAACTGTTATTGGCAGTTTATTGGTCATGCATGAACAGTGTTCTCAGATAACCTCCCTATTCACCAGAATATTATTATTACTAGTATTACTATTATTATTACTATTATTATTACTATTATTATTACTATTATTATTATTACTGTTATTATTGTCATTATTATTACTATTATTATTGTCATTATTATTACTATTATTACTATTATTATTATATTATTATTACTATGATTATTAATATTATTATTACTATTATTATTCTATTATTTTATTATTATTGTTATTTCTATTATTACTTGTATCATTGTTACTATTATTAGTTCTATTATTATGCATATTAATATTATTATTACCACTATAATTATTACTATTATTTGTATTATTATATTTATTAAGTTTACTATTATTATTTGTATTTTTATTACTAATATTATTTCTATTATTAATACTATTATTGCCACTATAATTATTACTATTATTCTTATTATTATTACTATTATTACTAATATTATTATTTGTATTGTTATTACTTTTGTTGTTTTATTATTATTAATACTATTATTGTTGTGACTACTACTAGTACTACTACTATTACTACTGCCATACAATTCCGAATCTATAAAGGTTAACCAGTTTCATAGAAACATACATAAATTTTACAAAAATAGACAATGGCTCAATAGGCATATTGCATTCCGTTCTAATATGCTACTTATCAACCTATGAATATATTTCAATGTATTCAGCATGATATCCGATCTTTTAATTTAAAATACTTTTTTTTTTAATGGTTTGCCATTCTGTGTGACGTGGACACACAAACAGTCGAGTCTTCCTGAGGTCAAGGGCAAATCAATTACAAAAATATCTGCCTCATACTGAAACAAGTCACGATTATTCTCTCTTGGTAACTGGTTCCTGTTTCTCTCTCAGTTATATGTGTTTATTGAATAATAATGAGGTTTGATTGAAATCCAGCCTCATGCAAAATGATGTCACAGCAATTATTTATTATGCTGATGTGTACACAGTTAGCACGCAATAAAAATAAGGGAATGAGGTTCTAACCCAGCACCCGCATGTGGGATTTGTGGTTTCCTCCGGTTTCCCCCGTCACTCATTTCACCATTTGCTCCATCATCACCTTTCCAATCATCCCCTTCATGCCGACCCCTCCTAACAGGTCCTCCATTCTGTGGCTGCCCGATAGGCTTTTGACCCCTAGGCATGGGCTTGCAAGTCCTAGGGCTGTGTCAGTTCTACAAATAAAGAGACATTTTCAGGCGAACGGGTTTTGGGTTTCTAAATAATTGAGCGGTATATTTAATTCTTCACCTTCCTTCATCGGTGGCGTGTCAGCCACTTTCCGTTCGAAACGGGAGCTGAAAGTATTTTAGCCCTAACTGAAATTTAGGACCGTTTCTGAACGTTGAAATTTCCTAGGAAGTCTGAGTGGAGCCGCGATCAGCATTTCCGGCTTGCACTCTCTGCTCCTTATGCACCACTGCAATGGACAAAAACTGGCGCCCTTGGAACGGCCGCTTTTGGACACAGTCGCGCTTCATTCTCTCACCTTTGCACATCCACTAAAAAAATCTGATGTGTTCCTTTCACATGACTTTCTCTACATCTCTGCAACAAATTATTGTTAAAACACTTTGGGCTTCTATTTACGTCATGCTAATCTAGAAAAAATTAGCCGAAATAGTCTTATTACTTGCTTCCTTGAAAATAGAACTGAAATAAGGGAGCACCATAGGTAAAGTGATAGTCTTATTACTTGCTTCCTTGAAAATAGAACGAAATAAGGGAGTACATAAGTAAAGTGATAGTCTTATTACTTGCTTCCTTGAAAATAGAACTGAAATAAGGGAGTTCCATAGGTAAAGTGATAGTCTTATTACTTGCTTCCTTGAAAATAGAACTGAAATAAGGGAGTTCCATATGTAAAGTGATAGTCTTATTACTTGCTTCCTTGAAAATAGAACTGAAACAAGGGAGTTCCATATGTAAAGTGATAGTCTTATTACTTGCTTCCTTGAAAATAGAACTGAAATAAGGGAGCACCATAGGTAAAGTGATAGTCTTATTACTTGCTTCCTTGAAAATAGAACTGAAATAAGGGAGCACCATAGGTAAAGTGATAGTCTTATTACTTGCTTCCTTGAAAATAGAACAAAATAAGGGAGTTCCATAGGTAAAGTGATAGTCTTATTACTTGCTTCCTTGAAAATAGAACGAAATAAGGGAGTACCATAAGTAAAGTGATAGTCTTATTACTTGCTTCCATGAAAATAGAACTGAAATAAGGGAGTACCATAGGTAAAGTGATAGTCTTATTACTTGCTTCCTTGAAAATAGAACCGAAATAAGGGAGTTCCATAGGTAAAGTGATAGTCTTATTACTTGCTTCCTTGAAAATAGAACTGAAATAAGGGAGTTCCATAGGTAAAGTGATAGTCTTATTACTTGCTTCCTTGAAAATAGAACGAAATAAGGGAGTACCATAAGTAAAATGATAGTCTTATTACTTGCTTCCTTGAAAATAGAACTGAAATAAGGGAGTACCATAGGTAACGTGATGTCTTATTACTTGCTTCCTTGAAAATAGAACGAAACAAGGGAGTACCATAAGTAAAGTGATAGGCTTATTACTTGCTTCCTTGAAAATAGAACGAAACAAGGGAGTACCATAAGTAAAGTGATAGTCTTATTACTTGCTTCCTTGAAAATAGAACGAAACAAGGGAGTACCATAGGTAAAGTGATAGTCTTATTACTTGCTTCCTTGAAAATAGAACTGAAATAAGGGAGTTTCATAGGTAAAGTGATAGTCAGAAGCTGGTTGTTATGTGACTGAAGTTCCATTGTTTGTATGGACACGAGTTGACAAATAAGGGAGTACCATAAGTAAAGTGATGGTCTTATTACTTGCTTCCTTGAAAATAGAACGAAATAAGGGAGTACCATAGGTTAAAGTGATAGTCTTATTACTTGCTTCCTTGAAAATAGAACTGAAATAAGGGAGTTCCATAGGTAATGTGATAGTCAGAAGCTGGTTGCAATGTGACTGAAGTTCCATTGTTTGTATGGACACGAGTTGACAAAGTCCTGTATGAGAGAAGTATACATTTTTAAAGGTGAAATCAAAAACAATGAATAACTCAAAAACGATCAACTCCACGAAAAAAATATATGTGACATAAATTGAGTATTTTCATGTGCTCTACAAAGTGTGGTAAGTTTTTGTCCATCTCTTACCGTTTGGGGTGGGGGATTTTGCTCAAAATCTTCTTGTCGCATCCCTGGAAGATATTAAACTTAAATGCCAAGTTTGGTATTTTACCGACTTTTCGTTTTTCAGTTATCGTGTTCACAGGCACACGAACACGCACACGTATCTTTTCCTGAAAAAGGATATAGGGAACCCTAAAACATATATTTCCGGTGGAATCTCGGTATCGAATTTTTGGGTGGAGTGCAATACCTTCTATACACTATGTACATAGTAATTATAGAGAAAGTAACTAGTTCCACTTTTGGGTCAGATATAGTTGCTTTGATATATTTCACAAGTTTCACTTTATCGTACAAAACATGTGATGTATTCCACTCACATGACTTTCTCTAGCTCTTCTACATAAAATTTTTTCATATAAAAGATTATTCTTTTATCTATATCATGCTAATCAAGATAAACTTTAACAAAAATTGTCTATTTTCTGGCTAGTTTGTAATTAGAAGGGAAATAAGGGAATATACTAAGCTAAACGCCAGTCAAATATGTTAAAAACCGGTCGCTATGTGAAAGAATTGAAACTTGGTTCTCTTTGCTTTCTAAGAATGACTTCCCGTTTGAGAAAATGTTAAGTACCTTAAACTGCAGGCAGCAACCAGAATATCTCCAATATGGACAACTCTGCAAAAAATGTATATGACATAAGTTGTGGGTTTTAATGAGATCTACTTTTTTGTGTAGCAAGTATTTGTCTATATTTTACGGTTTACTAGTATACAAAAGCCATCCAGAAGCTATTCCCAGAGAATATAAGATATACATTTCGTTTGTCATGAAAATATCTTAAACATAGGATGTTTTAATCGCGTGAGCCATTTTTGAGAAAATCAAATTGTTTGAAAAATGTTCCATGTAAAGGGTAGTTGGGGTGGGGGAATTTTCTTGAATATCTTGCTGTCGCATCCTAGGAAGATACGAACTTAAAAACTAAGTTAAGTGTCCACCCGACTTTTAGTTTTTGAGATATGCTACCCACAGACACACACTGACAGACAGACACATATGTGGTCATGTTTCTAAAAATGCTTTTTTTGAATTCAGGGGTCTCAAAACATATATGTCCGATGAAATTCGATGTCGAATTTTTGGGTGCAATACAATAGCTTCTCTATCCAGTACTTACATAGTACATACGGGCTAGAGAAAGTAAAACGAATTTTAATAGCCTTAAGCTTCTTGAATTCTGATTATCAACGCTCCAGTGTTACTTCCTAGGTATATCTTCAATTCGATTTAAAGAATCTTACAAAAGAACAACTCATCAAGGAAGATTCTCATATACATATTAAAATCGTATATAACGTTAACATGCAAATACAGTAATAGTTGAATATATTTAATTACCACCAACACTCGAGAAATTAGTAAATGCACCTTTAATTAAAGTGGAGGTTTAAGGGGATTAAATTTGAATCATAGCGGATGGAAAATGCTTGTGATAATGTCATTAGTGAACAGAGATGCAGTGACTGTGTTGCACAGGCTACTTGCAGTGGTTTATTTCAGTTGCATCGTCGCTTAATAACACGTTAGTGCCTGCAACACTGACAACCTGCTTCACATACTTGAGGTTATCAATGTAACAGTAAAGTATACATATTGAACCAAGTGCGGATAATACATTATAACTCAAGACTCTTTAAATTTCCTAGAACTGCTTCACTGTTAAGAAAGACACAAGAATGAAAGAAAGAAAGAAAAACAACAAGATAGAATTTAACACTTGTGTTTAATTTAATTTACACTAATAAGAGGTTATTTTAATAATTACAAGCTTGAAGCACGTACTTATATTGTAATATGGTGTGTGTTGTATCATTACACAGCTCTACGAACTGATATTCGAAGAAAACAAAAGTTCAATCTTTGCAAATTGTCCTTTGAGTGCTGTTAATGAGGTTTGATTGTCCCACAGTTGTTCTTGGGAAGATATACAGAGTGATTTATATAGAGCTGACACATTTCTTTCATTAATTGTTTCAAAACGTGTTATGCTAGCGACAACTTATTATACCTAAATTGTACAGGAATTTTGGGAGATTGTTTATCTCTATATGAAATGCTGAAAATGTCCTCCATCCTTCCTTCATAAGGCACAACTCAACACGTCGTACTGGCCACACGTTGGCGGATTCTGTTGTCAATAGCTTGAATCTCCTTTGTGACGTGCTTCAGATAGTCTAGTGTCAGGGGACGTGTGGCATAAACCCTGTCTTTTAAGTAAGCCCATAGAAAGAAGTCTGGCGATGTCAAATCCGGAGATCTCGGTGGCCACAGGTTCATGGAAATTATGCGGTCGTCAAGAAACTTGCAATTAGGTTCATGGATTCATTTGATGTATGGCAAGTAGCGCCATCTTGCTGAAAATATCCTTGACTCAGTTCTGCGTCGTACTGAATTTGCATGTTGTCTACAAGAACAAAATGGCGAAACAGTTGCCAACAATGCAATTAGGAATAAAACATGAACATCTGCGCATCTAGTGACAAGGTATCGAAACTCCAGAACATTCTGCTTAATTTGGTGCTAAAATTGGTTCATTGAATGAATTTCCAACGGAATAATTAAATAATGAAATGTATCAGTTCTACATAAATCACTCTGTATTTTGATTCCATTCACATGACTTTTTCTAGCAATTCTGCAGCATGCTCAGGCCCAAATGACCTAAACACTCACTGCAACATGCTATTCTTTCAAACGTCTATCTTTCTCTCTACCTTATGGTAACAGAGATAAGCACTAATAGAAATGGTCTTATTATCTTTTTACTTATAAATAAATGCAAAGTAATGTATCCTAAGCCAAAAAGATAGTCGAATATTTTAAAAGTCATTTGCCAGTTGATGTCTAGGATAACGCTTGACAGGACAAAGAAAAACGAATAACGACTACCCATTTGAGATGCATATGGTGTTTGAAACATTGAAATCAATAAAAATTAATATCTCGGAAATGGTTAACTACACAAAACAGATGTAATTTACATAAACTTGGGCTTTATTGAGATCAACATTTTTACCATCTATACACTTCAGAGGACAGTCACAGAAATTCAAGATTTCTATGAAAACATCTTAAATATATATTATTTAAATGAAACTTTTAGAGTTGTTTTTGAAAGATTCATAATGTTCGGAAAATCTTGCTTGAAAAAATTAGTTTGAGGAGACGAATGTTTCTTAAAATCCTCGTGACATGCTTGGAGGATACTCAGCTTAAAGTCCTCGTGACATGCTTGGAGGATACTGAACTTAAAATTCTCGTGACATGCTTGGAGGATACTGAGCTTAAAAGCCTCGTGACATGCTTGGAGGATACTGAACTTAAAATCTTCGTGACATGCTTGGAGGATACTCAGCTTAAAATCCTCGTGACATGCTTGGAGGATACTGAGCTTAAAATCCTCGTGACATGCTTGGAGGATACTGAGCTTAAAATCCTCGTGACATGCTTGGAGGATACTGAGCTTAAAATCCTCGTGACATGCTTGGAGGATACTGAGCTTAAAATCCTCGTGACATGCTTGGAGGATACTGAACTTAAAATCCTCGAGACATGCTTGGAGGATACTGAACTTAAAATCCTCGAGACATGCTTGGAGGATACTGAGCTTAAAATCCTCGAGACATGCTTGGAGGATACTCAGCTTAAAATCCTCGTGACATGCTTGGAGGATACTGAACTTAAAATCCTCGAGACATGCTTGGAGGATACTGAGCTTAAAATCCTCGAGACATGCTTGGAGGATACTCAGCTTAAAATCCTCGTGACATGCTTGGAGGATACTGAACTTAAAATCCTCGTGACATGCTTGGAGGATACTGAGCTTAAAATCCTCGTGACATGCTTGGAGGATACTGAGATTAAACACCAGATTTAGTATTTAACCGACTTTTGAAGTTTTTTAATTCAAACTGACGTTTTTAATTATGCTGTTTACAGACACACACACACATACACAGACTTTGATTCAAAATGCATCTTTTGAGTTCAGAGATACTCAAAACATGAATTTCCTGTGAAATCTCGGTATCGAGTTCTTGTCTGCCAGAGTCTCTAACTACTCCATTCCACGTGATAGAGAAAGTGAAAACGAATGTCGATTTCCTCTTTGGAGAATTATAAGTATTGGAATCTTTAAACCAATAACGGGGAATACTTCAGAAACGTTTAACTTCAATTAAAATATGTTGGATATAAATTGTTTATAGCGAAACCTATATCTCTTACGGTCTAGGAATGAACAGACTTCAGAGGCTATCACTAGAAAGTTCAAGATATATAATTTATTTGTCATGAAGATAACTATAGTTATGGTATTTTAAGCAAAATTGTTTTAGCCAACTTTAAGAAATTAAAAAATTTTGAAAACTTTTCCCAGTAAAGGGTAGAGTGAAGTGGGGGTTGCTTGAAAATCTTGTGTAGCTTCCTTTAAATAGCAAGTTTGGTTTTTAACTGACTTTTGGCTTTGGAGTTATGTTGTTCACACGGACACAGGGCACACATGAATGCTTATATACGAACCTTTTTCTAAAATGCTATTTTTATTGAGGGTATCCTAAAAGGAATTCTCGCAATGAAACCGCGGTATCCAATTTTTAGTGGGATGCATTACCTTTTCTACCTACTATGTACGTAGTAAAATAAGAAGAACTTAACTATGTTAGCATATATCGAATGTAACATTACGTCGCTGCACTGATTGCGAACCAACTTGGTACAAATAGCTTTTGACACAAATCATTGTCTAGGTTAGAATTCAAAATTCGGTTCCATTTCACAGGATTAACTATTTAATTTAATGTAGTTCATACTAAAGCGCACAAGGACATCTATATCTTTCTCAACGATTGTGATCATGGCTGGAATATAACCGAAAGAATTACTTTGCTTTCACAGCCTCACAAAATAGTAAAGAATCGAGGAGTTCACATACATTCATTTATCTTCTCTTCGGCATTCATCATGGAGTGATAATAATACAGTAAAATAATTACATCTACTACAAATTTAGAAATTAACACATTTCGTACTGTATTTTATAGAACATCATCTTATTGTTACTCTGTTCATTATCTAATTTATCTGCATATGATACTTTATTGGGTTTTGATATTAAATGATACAAAAGTATTCAACAGAAGGTGGTGGAGTAGTGAACAACGCCACATTAATGTTTACTTTCGTAACAATTAAAGAACATTATGTCGCAAGTTAAGTTTTAGATCTTGTTTGATTCTGCTACATAGTTCATTTGTTTTAATAGTTGCGAGTTAGAGCCCAAGCCGAACACGACTTGCGTTAGAATTCCTTTGTTGCACATGTTACCAACGGTGGATACCAAAACTAGCCCTTTGACTTCACTACAGAAAGAATACCAATTGTATCCTCTACTCGTAGACGTAGTCATGTTCTCTAGGTAAATAACACAAATGTGAATGCTACTGGCATTCCTGCACCCTTTATGTGTAGGTTGTTAGCATATAGTGCACATATTTCTATTGGTAATTAAGAACAGTGTAATGAACAACAATTTATGTGTAGGTTGTTAGCATATAGTGCACATATTTCTATTGGTGATTAAGAACAGTGTAATGAACAACAATTTATGTGTAGGTTGTTAGCATATAGTGCACATATTTCTATTGGTAATTAAGAACAGTGTAATGAACAACAATTTACATATTTTCTTCATTTTCAAGCCAATATTTTCAATTATTAAATATGTTTTAGTTTGGCTAATGCCTCCAAGAAAAACATACGCATTTATCTTCCTTAAGACCGAGTGTCGCAAGGTAGAGTCTTGAGGAGGTGGCAGATTCTTGCAGTAGGTATTGCTGCTCATGCACCAAAATAAAATATGTTCCAATGTCGGTATGATTTGTTGTCATTCTGCAACACAACAAATAAAATGGCTGAGACTTTTACGAGCACTCCGTGTAAATGACCCTTCAATATTGTTATTCGTATTTATTTACAAGGTTTCTACCGTCTAACGGGAATATTATATTCATTTTCAGCCGCCTCTCCCATCTGAGAGATAGTCGTCTATGAAGGACTCTGTTTTAAACTTCAAGTACATAATGTAACATCAAGTGTGATGTTAGATATTTGGTAAGTAACGTGTGTGTAAGAACAAGCTATAAAAGATACAGCCGATCGTTGTTTACAGGCAGCCTCAGGAAATAACTAACAAGCTCAGGAGAAACCCGTGTGATTTAGAACCGATCACATGATGTAAAGATCGTCTACCGTTGACAGCAAATTTCTGTTGTCCATTAGAAAGGTGAGATTGATAACAGCACAAAAAGAGACAATAGTACTCTTGTACTTTGGAACTGGATAAATAATTCAATTTTTCAATCCTCGAATCAAAAGAATCTCTGAAATTTGCAATATCATCTGCCTGAAACTTCTATTAAAACACATGGAATATACATTGTTAGAAATTGCGGTGTTAAGATCGTTGGGATCCATATGCGGTGTATCCTTTGCACCACATTTGAGACGCCTTATGCGGTGAGCGCACATTGAAATCGTAGGCAAGACTCACTCCACTACCTATGAGTAGACCCACTCACCTGGTAAGGTGAACCTACAACCGATGAGTTGTCTCGGCGTTTTTCAGCCTGTACGATTATTGACTCACTCGGGGTGGTGCAGCTAATAGGGGTAGTTCAGGGACTGATCTTATAATAATTAAAACTTATATACCTTCCTGGAGTTTATTTCTTACTAGGAGAAGCGAGATAAGCACTTTTACTTTACAATAATGCTAACTTGTACACCTGTTACGAACTCCAACACTTGGCTGATCACAGGTAATTACAGTTCCTTCTTCTTCCTAAATTCTGCGTTATACTATATACCTTACAACACGTCACTGACTTTAAATTCGTTACACGTTACAGTGTCTAACTTTGTGTGAAGAAGTTACGTTCAGCCTAACGACCGACAGCGTAACAGCGACAGATAGATATTAACAGGCAGATGATTTTCAGAGACAGATCGTAACAGACAGCTAAATACATACATTTATACTCTTTTAGCTTTACATTGATAGATAATTAATAACTAATAATATGTTTGACAGGGAAGCTAATTAAGGGTCTCAAACTATAGGTACAGGTACATGATAATTGGTGCTTAGCATGTATCCACTTCGATGTGTTAGTTGTTTGTTTTTCGTTACCAAACAGTTTTTCCACAAATTTTACAAACTTAGCCCGACTAGGTAGTGTGGTGGTAGCGTGTCTACCTCACATTCAATAGGTCGTAAGTTCGAATCTCGCTTAGGGTGGGTTTCTGGATAGCATTTTTTCGCGGTTTTCCCTTATCCTGAGGAGACGAATGTCCAGTAATTTTAAGCTCCATGGACCTCGAGATCATTTCTTTGATCGTCCGATATGACCAACCAGGTTAAAGGATGTTAAGCTACATAAAAAAAAAAACCTTACCATGATGATTTCTGCATGGCCGGCCGTAAGTAGGCCGCGAAATGAGCATACACTACCCGCATTTTCCTTTCCCGTGTTCAAACTGTAACACATACGTGACCCTGGCCCAGGCACTCGAGGTTATTGTCGGCGCAAAACTTGTGGAACCGTAACCCTGACCACCAACCCAGCTACCGAGGCTAGTATATCGGAGTTTGTGATATTATAGTTTGCTTACTTAAAGTCACAGCGAGCAAACTTTGTACAGTCTGTATCAAAAGTGTTCCGTATATGTTTGTATTCAAAATGGGTAGTAAATAGTGTTCATTTTATTTTTTTAATCATGGCTCCTTAGCTTTCAAAGTTAAGTGGCAAGGTAGTACTTGGTCAGAGCACAGAAATAATTGCAAATGTCCTTGACTTCATGAAACAAGAGGCAGAGATGAAGGAAGAAACTGTATGTTCCCCGAGTTCTTCAAAAGCATGCAGAAAGTGAATGAAAGAGTAGCCAAGGCAACTGGTATTTCATTAAGTCCCATTTCCAGGGTTCTCAAAGTTAAGAAAGAAAGAAAAACAAAATTTAATATCAAACTTTTAAATTAAAAGTTGTGGAACAGTTGTATCGGCAGCGAATTGCAGAAATTGGCAGGCCATAATGGGAAAATGTATGTTGACATGTTGAGAACATTGAAAATCATTAGAATGAATTGTAGAAAATCAATCTAATCCAGGATCATTGGTGCAGAAAGTAGCGACAGCGTTGATGATGACAATGACGTGAGCGAAGACGGGCTGTCAAGTGTGGAAGAATTGGAGGCAGACGACATTGTTTATATAGTAGGACATCTGTATAGATGTTTTGTAGATATGAATATAACACAGGTTTATCAGTGCAGCGCCGTATAGTGCAGGTGAGAGATATTTGCCATTGACTGTGACAGGCATGAATCGACTGGTGAACTGCTTACCTGAAAGTACAACTCGCTTCCTAGCTCTCATTAAGATTTTCACATGTCCAGATCTGTTGCGCCAGTTGTATTAACTTCGCAGAAGACATTCCAATGCCTTACAATTAACTGTATTAAGAATGTATTGGTAATATAATTAAATCTTCAATTAAACGTAAATTCTCATTTCTTTGTACATGAAACTGAGAGTTTTAGATAACATAAGCATTCTATTTGGTGAAGTAAGAGCCGGTAGTGATTCTGCCATTTACTATAGTTTGGTGCAAGTGTTGGTTATGGTGCGGGTTGACTACAGCCCGTCTCACGCGCCCGGGGAGAATAAACACACGTGACCTGTGTGCTATATGTCTACCTGTGCCACCTCATGGCCAACTCTCGTACTAGCTCTTGCGTCATACACTGGACAGGCGCTTTGGAAAATCAGTGTGTATTACACGAGTGTTCGAGCGAAGTAATGTATTACAGGAACTGTAGGATGTCCCGGTACAGCAGTGCTGACAATACAGCAGGTGAGTTATAATAAAGCTGCTAACTATTGTCTAGTGTTAACGTAGCGTCAGCATAATGACCACTGTGTATAGCATGAGGTATGAGTATGCTAGCGGCGGGGCACTTGTCTACCGCCCCTCGGGGGAATGGGCGAGAGGCCAGCACACAGGAAATGATGCAGAGACACACTGAAGTCCCTAAAATTGTCAATAGCTGGCAGCCCTGACGCGCCAAGGAAGAATGTTACTTGCCTCAAGCACCACAACCAGGGGGAGAGAGCAAGCAACCGTGTCATCTGCCTGCAAAACCTCAAGCCAAACCTGCCGCCAACCTGAAACGTGAAGAAGGGAAATGAAATGAAGGGAAAGGAACCGTGTTAGATATGCAAAACCCCATCATTCGCCTAAGGAGCCCCAGGAAAACAACAAAAAGGCCCAGGGCTGTAGTGCGCGGACGACGGGAGCGAACCCAGGCCTCTCGAATGCCAGTTACAGACGAAATCTCGTCTGAGCCACCTGTTTCGGTCTGTTTATAGCATCAGGTGACATGCGCGACCCCTCAGTGGTCTTGTCCTTAGGTAACAGCAGCGCTAGCGACACCGCCATGTGCGGTAACTTGAATTGGAACGGGCTTTACTAACTTGAAAGCAAGCTGCTCTTAATAACTGAAATTAGCAAATGAAGTAAATGTTAATTAAATCTTGTTCATTATACTTGTTCTCAAATAGCAGAACAAACATCTGCATTTATACCTCTTACAATTTATATGGCAAAATGGAATACATAGCAGAGAGCATAATGGTTTACATCTTTAATTATATTGGTCAACGTTGTCTTCCGATGTAGTTTTTAGAATTTTAATTTGTATCCTTGCTTGTTTTGACTAACATTTCATTTGCATGACTTTTTCAAAAAATTATAACCAAAGGATTTACACATTATAAGAATATAAGTAATATGTTACGATTAATTTTTTATTTCTCAATCAATAAATTATTTTAGTGTTCACATTTTCTTGGAGAATAATAGTAGCAATAGGTGTATAAAAATTGCAATTGACTTGGCAGAATGCTAGTATATTGTGTTCCATTATGATATCACCAGAAGTTGAGTGTGGGCGTAGATAGCTTCCATTCTATATCGAGTTTTGCTGGCAATATGCTGGCTACAGGGTTGAACGGAGTACTGCCTAGGTTGTATTATCAGGAAACCGGCAACACCACAACCAGTGACAGGCCAAGTTGAGAGCAGTGCTGGCTGTCGCGGTTCAACAGCGACAAGGCTGGCGGCTGGTTTTGGAAACTAATTGAAGCAAATTGGAGGGTACTTCATCGGCTTTTGTGATACTGAAGTTTTATAAAGTTTACCTGAACGCATTAGTGTCGGCTAACTAGCAAGCTTTGTCTAGCCTCTCGGAAACCTAAGAATAAGCACTGGGCTTGAAGGTCTTGGGCCTCACGGGATTGGGATGGAAACTGGAGCAGTGCCATTGAGGCACTTTGTGTCGTACGTGACCTTGGGAAGAAGGGATAAAGGGGAGAACTGAAGCGCGATGACATCCGCACAAAGAAGCCCACAATAAAGGATGGAGTCCCTAAAGATTGCAGAATAACACCAATTATGACCTTGTGGAAACATTTTCAATCCGTGGTCACGGAACGAATGAGGCCTCCAGAAGGTGGCACAGCGGACTATCCAACCGCCAGCGAGACATAAATACACAGCGCAAATGATGTTAAGGAAATTGGTGGTAGAAAAGAAAGTACCGCAGCTTCGCCTACCGACCTGGGTAAACCATTAAAAAAAACCAACAGAATGAAACTCGGAACCTCCCCAATACGAGCCTCAAATGTTACCGGGCAGCTGAGCATCAGGGAAGTAAAGTTCTCGATCTTATATTAACAACACGGATCACAGAAGAACCAGAACAGCGCAAGGGTTTGGCAATATAACAAAATGTGATGTGTTCCATTCTCATCGTTTCCTCTACATCTCTACAGCAAGTTATTGTTAAAAAGCGTATTCTTCTATTTACTTCATGCTAATCGAGAAAAAACATTGCTGAAATAGTCTTATTACTTCCTTCCTTGTAACTACAAGCGAAATAAGGGAGTATCATAGGTTAAAGTGATAGGCAAAAGCTGGTTGGGATGTGACTGAAGTTCCTTTGTTTGTATGGACAGCAGTTGACAAATTCCCCTATGAGAAAAGTATATGTTTTTTAAAGCTGAAACCAATAATAAAGAATATGCCAAAAACGGTCAACCTCACGAAAACTGAATATAACATAGCTTATGTGTTTTAACGAGCTCTGCATTTTTTGTGTGGTAAGTTTTTGTCTATCCCTTACGGTTTACCAGTTATGCAAAACTCCGCAAAATTCATCCATAATAAAGATGTATTCAGAGGCTATTCCCAGAAAATTGGAGGTATGCATATTATTTTACATGAAAATCTTGAATACAAAATATTTTAATCAAAATCGTTAGAGTCAGAAAATAAAAATTTTCGAAATGTTTCCCTGTAAAGGGAGTTCGGGATAGGGGGCTTTTTTGAAAATCTTCGCGTCGCATCCTTGGAAGATACCAAATCTAAATAATAAGTTTGGTTTTTAACGGTCTTTTCATTTTTGAGCTATGCTGCCCCCTAACACACACTGACCTTTTTCTAAAAATATGTTTTGGCTTCAGGGGGGCCCAAATCGTGTATTTCCGGTGAAGTGTCGGTAGGGATACAGACCTTCTCTATACACTATGTACGTAGTATGTGTAGAGAAAGTGACACACGAGCTACGTATTTATGTGCTAACAAATTGAAACCAATGACTTATTTAATTTGCTAACAAATGTCTTGACGTTTCCTCTCCTTTATTTATATTCACTTATGTGCAGTTATTTTTACTTCCTCTAGCCCCGTATGTACAATGTACATAGAGATAGAGAAGTATTGTATTCCACCCAAAAATTTGATGTCGAGATTTCACCAGAAATACATGTTTTAGGACTCCCTGAGTCGAATAAAAGCATTTTCAGAAACACGTCCGCGCGAGCGCGCGTGTGTGTATGTCTGTGGACAGCATAGCTCAAAAACAAAAATACGGTCTCAATACCAAATTTCGTATTTAAGTTTGGCATCTTCCAAGGATGCGACACGAAGATTTTTAAGAAATAACTATTTACCCTTTACATGGACAAATTTTCGAAAATGTTGTTTTTCTTAAAAATGGCAGTAACGATTTTGATTAAAATACCACATATTAAAGCCATTTCTATCACAAAGAAAATGTATATCTTGAAGCTTCTGGGAATAACTTCTAAAGACCTGTTTATTCTGGACGCATTTTCCTTTGTTTGGCATAACTGGTAAACCGTAAGAGAGAGACCCAACTTACAATATCAAAAATGTAGATCTTGATAAAATACACAAGTTAGGTCGTTTACGTTTTTTTTTTCGTGGGGCTTGCCGTTTTTGTATTCCTTGTTATTAGTTTCAGTTGTGAGGTACTCATACTTTTCTCAACCAGGAAGTGTCCTTCCCTTAGTTCCAGTCTACTTATAAGGAACTAGGTAACAACATTCTGCTAATGTTTATCTCGATTAGCGTGGTGTTGAAAGAAGAATAATCTTTTGTGAGAAGTTTGTTTGAAGAGTAGCTAGAGAAACTCATGTGAGTGTAACACACCAGACTCTTATAAACAGTGAAATATCTTGAGTAATTAAATATGTAATAATTGGTGCTCCTGGAGGCGATGTGCTAGAGAAAAGATCCATTAACATAACATGTACCATACAAATAGCAATAACTGTATAAGACAATCCAACCGAAAGTCTTAGAAACCCGTAAGGTAACCTGGAAGTTTGAACGGACTCAAATATCTGAATGTTACGTCGGGAGCTCAAACAACGGAGCTTCAGCTTCCGGCAACTTGCCGTAGCAGCTCAATGGTGAGAAAATTTGTAGAAATTAACTCCTCTTAGCATATTCCAGAATAGCGTATCTGCTTAGGTATTGAACTTTTACTTTCTCTACACATACTATGTACATAGTGTATAGATAAGTTATTGTATTGCATCCAAAAATTCCAAACAGAGATTTCACCGGAAATATATGTTTTGGGTCCCCCTGAATCCAAAAAAAAAAGTATTTTCAGAAAAAGGTCCGTGTGCGTGTGCGTGTGTGTGTGCGTCTGTGGGCTGCATAGCTCAAAAACGAAAGGACCGTTAAATACCAAAATTGTTATTTAAGTTTGCTATCTTCCAAAGATGCGACACGAAGATTTTGAACCAAATCCCTTCATCCCAAACTACACTTTACATGGAACTTTTTTCGAAAATTTTGATTTTCTCAAAAGTGACTCTAACGATTTTGATTAAAATATCCTATATTAAAGAATTTACCTTACAAATAAAATGTATTACTTGAATTTTCTCGGAATAGCCTCTGAAGACTACTTTATTCTGGATGAATTTTAGGGAATTTTACATAACTGCTAAACTGCAAAAGATGGATAAATAGTTACCACACAAACACTGTAGAGCACATTAAAATACACCATTTATGTTATATACATTTTTTCGTGAACTTGGTAGTTTTTGAGATATTCCTTGTTATTGGTTTCAGCTTTTAAAAACTATACTTTTCTCATACAGGAATTTGTCAATCTCTGGCCATACAAACAAAGGAACTTCAGCTAGCAACCAGCTTTTGACTATCACTTTAACGTATGGTACTCCCTTATTTCGCTTCTAATTACAAGGAAGCAAGTAATAAGACTATGTCTGCTTATGTTTTCTCGATTAGCATGAAGTAAATAGAAGCATAAACTTTTAACAATAATTTGTTGCAGAGCTATAGAGAAAGTCATGTGAATGGAACACATCAGATTTTTTAATTGTGTTTCAAGTTTACAACTTACACCGTATTGAGGGAGAGAGAAAATAAATATAAATATAAAATAAATAACTGGCAAAGAAAGGATGAAATGCAATCGTTATTGATTTGACAAGGAGAGAAGCACCTACCAAGTGTTGACTGGTTGCAGAACTTGGATAAAAATCTGATGTGTTACACTCACATGAGTTTCTCTAGCTACTCCACAAACAAATTTCTTACACAAGACAATTCTTATTTCAACACCATGCTAATCGAGATAAACATTAGCAGAATTTTATTACTTAGTTCCTTATAAGTAGAAGGGAACTAAGGGAATGTAGTAGACTAAAGTGATAGTCAAATGTTTTAAAAACTGCTGTTATGCAATTGTCATTGCAAATCGCTTCTTTGCTTGACCAGTAGAACAGAAGAAAACGCACACTTCCATCTGAGAAAAGTATAAGTACTTCACAATGGAAACTAATAAGAGTGAATATTTTGAAAACGGTAATCTCCAGGAAAAAAATGTATATGACATAACTTATGTATGTTAGCAAGACCTACATTTTTTGTAGAGTAAATTTTTGTCTATCCTCTACGGTTTACTAGTTATGCCAAATTAAGTAAAATTCATCCAGAAAAAACAAATATTTAGAAGCCATTCCCAGAAAATTCAAGATATGCATATTATTTGTGATAGAAGTGGCTTTAATGTGTGATATTTTAATCAATCGTTAGAGCCATTTTTAAGAAAAACAAAAATTTCAAAAAAAAAATGTCCATGTAAAGAGTAGTTAGGGGATTTTCTTAAAACTCTTCATGTCGCATCCTTGGAAGATACCAAACTTAAATACCAAGTTTGGTGTCTAAGCGTTTTTTCGTTTTTGAGCTATGCTGTCCACAGACACACACACACACACACACACACACACATACACACGGACCTGTTTCTCAAAATGCTTTTTTTGGATTCAGGGGGTCCTAAAACTTATATTTCCGGTGAAATCTCGACATTGAATTTTTGGTTGGAATACAATACTTCTCTATCTCTACGGGGCCAGAGAAAGTAAAAACCTGTACATGCTGGTATCTCATGATTGCTCTGCTACTACTGCGAGGTAGGTGTCGCTCTGAGACTGCTTCACTCACACCAACTTTCGGATGAGGCACAGAAGGTACCTGGGAACCTGTACATGCTGGTATCTCATGATTGCTCTGCTACTACTGCGAGGTGAGTGGCCGCTCTGAGACTGCTTCACTCACACCAACTTTCGGATGAGGCACAGAAGGTACCTGGGAACCTGTACATGCTGGTATCTCATGATTGCGCTGCTACTACTGCGAGGCGAGTGTCCGCTCTGAGACTGCTTCACTCACACCAACTTTCTATGTACCTGGGAACCTGTACATGCTGGTATCTCATGATGGCACTGCTAGTACTGCGAGGTGAGTGGCCGCTCTGAGACTGCTTCACTCACACCAACTTTCGGATGAGGCACAGAAGGTACCTGGGAACCTGTACATGCTGGTATCTCATGATTGCGCTGCTAGTACTGCGAGGTGAGTGGCCGCTCTGAGACTGCTTCACTCACACCAACTTTCGGATGAGGCACAGAAGGTACCTGGGAACCTGTACATGCTGGTATCTCATCATTGCTCTGCTACTACTGCGAGGTGAGTGGCCGCTCTGAGACTGCTTCACTCACACCAACTTTCGGATGAGGCACAGAAGGTACCTGGGAACCTGTACATGCTGGTATCTCATGATTGCGCTGCTAGTACTGCGAGGTGAGTGGCCGCTCTGAGACTGCTTCACTCACACCAACTTTCGGATGAGGCACAGAAGGTACCTGGGAACCTGTACATGCTGGTATCTCATGATTGCGCTGCTAGTACTGCGAGGTGAGTGGCCGCTCTAAGACTGCTTCACTCACACCAACTTTCGGATGAGGGACAGAAGGTACCTGGGAACCTGTACATGCTGGTATCTCATGATTGCTCTGCTACTACTGTGAGGTGAGTGTCCGCTCTGAGACTGCTTCACTCACACCAACTTTCGGATGAGGCACAGAAGGTACCTGGGAACCTGTACATGCTGGTATCTCATGATTGCTCTGCTACTACTGTGAGGTGAGTGTCCGCTCTGAGACTGCTTCACTCACACCAACTTTCGGATGAGGCACAGAAGGTACCTGGGAACCTGTACATGCTGGTATCTCATGATGGCACTGCTAGTACTGCGAGGTGAGTGGCCGCTCTGAGACTGCTTCACTCACACCAACTTTCGGAGAGGGACAGAAGGTACCTGGGAACCTGTACATGCTGGTATCTCATGATTGCTCTGCTACTACTGTGAGGTGAGTGTCCGCTCTGAGACTGCTTCACTGACACAAACTTTCGGATGAGGGACAGAAGGTACCTGGGAACCTGTACATGCTGGTATCTCATGATTGCACTGCTACTACTGCGAGGTGAGTGTCCGTTCTGAGACTGCTTCACTCACACCAACTTTCTAGGTACCTGGGAACCTGTACATGCTGGTATCTCATGATTGCTCTGCTACTATTGCGAGGTGAGTGTCCGCTCTGAGACTGCTTCACTCACACCAACTTTCTAGGTACCTGGGAACCTGTACATGCTGGTATCTCATGATTGCTCTGCTACTACTGCGAGGTGAGTGTCCGCTCTGAGACTGCTTCACTCACACCAACTTTCTAGGTACTTGGGAGCCTAGAACCAGGATTTCCGTCCCTGGGAAGCTATACCGTCGTTTCTGAAGCTGGGAAGGTTGCATTCCTCGCCTCGCATTGCAACAGGCAGATGGGCGAGTGTGAATGTTTGTTCGGCAATCTAGGCTGCTTTATAATCCATTAAGTTGGTCAAAAACCACATCCATTTTGAATTGATACAGGAAAAAATGTTGAATAGAGTGAGCGCTAGCTCCTTGGACACCCTTCTTTGAGTCCCTGCACTTACAGGCATTAGAGATATTGAAATTGCTCGCCGAAAAGGGCTTGGAATATAATTTCTTAGGACCGAGCACTTTTACGGCGTATCTTCCAAAAGTATCGGGGATGTGATGAGTCAATAGCAAATAGGGTTCACAACCTTAATATAAACACACAATTGTCAGGCAAGCCGATGATCTCGGCGATAAGCAGTTCAGGCCCATTACATTACTGACCTATCTTACAGGTGCAATATTCCTTTGATTTAAACTGAAGCTGCTTTTGGTCACCTTAAAGACAATAGCAGATACAGAGAAAATAAAACTCAAGATCATACATAAAATATATGCTCCTTTTGCTCGGTACCGTATCTAAGATGTTTGTAGAATATAAAGGACGCGGTTCGCTTTATCGGCAATACTGGAGGTGATTAAACACCTATTTTAAGGGACACAAAGGATACACCACCACCACCACCACCACTATCACCACTATCACCACCACTACTATCACCACTTACACCACTATCATCACTATCACCACTATCACCACCACCACTATCACCACCACCACTACTATCACCACTATCAGCACAACCACCACCACTATCACTACTATCACCACTATCAGCACAACAACCACCACCACTATCACTACTATCACCACTATCACCAGCACCACCACTATCACCACCACCTTCACTATCACTATCACCACAACAACCACCACTACTATCACCACTATCACCACCACCACTATCACCACCACCACAACCACCACCACCACTACAACCACCACCACAACCACCACCACTACCACCACCACAACCACCACCACAACCACCACTACTACCACCACCACTATCACCACCACCACTACTATCACCACTATCACCACCACCACTATCACCACTATCACCACCACAACCACCACCACCACAACCACCACCACAACCACCACCACTACCACCACCACAACCACCACCACAACCACAACCACCACAACCACCACCATTACCACTACCACCACAACCACCACTAATACCACCGCCACAACCACCACCACCACCTCCACTACCACCACCACCACTACCACCACCACCACCTCCACTACCACCACCACTACCACCACCACAACCACTACCAAAACCACAACCACTACCACAACCTCCACTACCACAACCACTACCACAACCACCACCACCACCACCACTACCACCACTACCACAATCACTACCACAACCACCACCGCAACCACAACCACCACCAAAACCAGCTCACCACAACCACAACCACCACCGGCCACCACCACCACAACAACCACCACAAACACAACTACTACCACCACAACCACCACCACCACAACCCCCACTACAACCACCACTACAGCCACCACCACTACTCCACAACCATCACCACAACAATCACCACTACGACCATCACCATCATACGGTCACCATCATCACCATCACCCCACCAACGCCAACACCACCAAAACCGCCTCAACCAACCCCAGCATCACCTATAATCACCCTCACCATCATCACCACTATCATGCGATCACCGCCATTACCACCACCGGTGTATACTCCCGTCTCACCCTTCCCTTCCGGAGGAGGTCAAAGTAACAATAACCTTCAGTACCGCGTCTGCTGGTTCCGACCACCCGGTGTATAGTCTCACCTCATCGTTCCTTGCTGAGTGGGTCTTAGTCACAATAACCTTCAGTAACGCGTCTCCTGGTTCCGACCACCCGGTGTATACTCTCACCTCATCCTTCCTTACTGAGTGGGTCATAGTCACAATGACCTTCAGTAACGGGTCTCCTGGTTCCGACCACCCGGTGTATACTCTCACCTGATCGTTCCCTTACTAAGTGGGCCATAGTCACAATAACCTTCAGTAACGCGTCTCCTGGTTCCGACCACCCGGCGTATACTCTCACCTCGTTCCTTTACTAAGTGGGTCATAGTCACAATAACCTTCAGTAACGCGTCTCCTGGTTCGGACCATCCGGTTTATACTCTCACCTCATCGTTCCCTTACTGAGTGGGTCAAAGTCACAATAACCTTCAGTAACGCGTCTCCTGGTTCCGACCACCCGGCGTATACTCTCACCTCATCCTTCCCAAACTGAGTGGGTCATAGTCACAATAACCTTTAGTAACGCGTCTCCTGGTTCCGACCACCAGGTGTATACTCTCACCTGATCGTTCCCCTACTGAGTGGGTCATAGTCACAATAACCTTTAGTAACACGTCTCCTGGTTCCGACCACCAGGTGTATACTCTCACCTCATACTTCCCAAACTGAGTGGGTCATAGTCACAATAACCTTCAGTAACGCGTCTCCTGGTTCCGACCACCCGGTGTATACTTTCACCTGATCGTTCCCCTACTGAGTGGATCAGAGTCTCAATAACCTTCAGTAACGCGTCTCCTGGTTCTAAGTGGATCATAGTCACAATAACCTTCAGTAACGCGTCTCCTGGTTCCGACCACCCGGTGTATACTCTCACCTGATCGTTCCCTTACTAAGTGGATCATAGTCACAATAACCTTCAGTAACGCGTCTCCTGGTTCCGACCACCCGGTGTATACTCTCACCTGATCGTTCCCTTACTAAGTGGATCAGAGTCTCAATAACCTTCAGTAACGCGTCTCCTGGTTCTAAGTGGATCATAGTCACAATAACCTTCAGTAACGCGTCTCCTGGTTCCGACCACCCGGTGTATACTCTCACCTGATCGTTCCCTTACTAAGTGGATCATAGTCACAATAACCTTCAGTAACGCGTCTCCTGGTTCCGACCACCCGGTGTATACTCTCATCTGATCGTTCCCCTACTGAGTGGATCATAGTCACAATAACCTTCAGTAACGCGTCTCCTATCCTCATCCTAACCTAGTTCTGTCACACTGTTACACATAGTAAACGCTTGAAAACATCTGATGTGTTACACTCACTTTCTCTAGATACAGTACAAACAAACTTCTTACAAAAGATAATTCTTCTTTCAACACCATGCTAATCGAGATAAACATTAGCAGAAATCTATTATCTAAGTCCTTGTAAGTGGACTGGAACTAAGGGAATGCACTAGGCAAAAGTGATAGTCAACTGTTTTAAGAGCTGTCGTTATGGGAATGTCACTGCAAATCGCTTCTTTGCTTGACCAGGAGTAGAACAAAAGGAAAACGAACACTCCCGTAGGAAAAAGGTATAAGTATTTCACAACTGAAACCAATAACAAGGAATACCTCTGAAACGGTAAGCTCCACGAAAATAATGTATATGATATAACTTGTGGATTTTAATGAGATCTACGGTTTTTCTATCTCTTACGGTTTACTAGTTATTCTAAATTAAGCAAAATTCATCCAGAATAAACAGGTCTTTAGAAACTATTCCCAGAAAATTCGAGATATACATTTTGTGATAGAAATGGATTTAATTTGCGATATTTTAATCAACATCGTTAGAGCCATTTTTAAGAAAAACAAAATTTAAGAAAATTTTCCATTTGAAAGGTAGTTAGGGGTGGGGGAATTTTCTTCGAAATCTTCGTGTCGCATCTTTGGAAGATACCAAACTTAAATACAAAGTTTCTTATTTAACCATCTTTTTGTTGTTGAGCTATGCTGTCCACAGACACACATACATACATACAAACAGACAAGCATACAAACACACACACACACACATACACACACTCACACGGACCTTTTTCTGAAAATGCTTTTTTTGGACTCAGGGGGTCCAAAAACATGTATTTCCGGTGAAATCTCGACATGGAATTTTTGGGTGGAATACAGCACTTCTCTATTCCTATATACATTGTACACACGGGCTAGAGAAAGTAAATCAAATTGAAATTACTGTTTAAGAAGCCATAGGCAGTAAAATGCCTGAATTGACATTTAATGGCTATTGTTTAGGCCGTTCTCATCGTAGCATCGGATTCAGGCGTAGATACCTACCACAAAATAATGAAAAGAAATATTTACAACAAAAGCTAACCGTAAAAGGCAGTAGCATTTTAAAATTGGATTTAAGATGAATTGAAAATATGGAGGTGGAATGAAAATCCCTAGACGATCATTGAGTGATGTCATATAGCTTCATTTATCTTGTTGCTTTGCAAGAATAAATTTCCCCTATAATTAACTGACGACCACGATAAGCTTTGATTACCTTCCTCAATTCAACTTACATTTAAGAAAGAAAACGGGTTTTGTGTGTTTTAATTAGCCTCTCTCTCTGTCTCCCCGTCTCTCTCCCTCCCTCTCTCTCTGTCTCTCTCTCCGTCTCTCTCTCCCTCTCTGTCTCTCTCTCCGTCTCTCTCTCCCTCTCTCTCCGTCTCTCTCTTCGTCTCTGTCTCTCTCTCCCTCTCTGTCTCTCTCTCCGTCTCTCTCTCCGTCTCTCTCCCTCTCTCATTTCATTTCATTTTTATTTGTCTAAAAGCACTATACAGGCATTGACATAGTCTGTTAAAAGCAGTACAATAACCTTGTCATAATAAATTACAAAACAAGATCACAAAATTTATCATTAAAATATTCATGTATAGAATAAAAAGGATGTTTGACTAACCATGTATATATTCTGGACTTAAAATTCTGCATGTTTAAACATTTAACACTATCAGGCAAGTTATTATACAGCTTAATACCTAAGTACTGATAACTATTCTGAGATTTTGTTAGTCGATAATATGGAATGTTTACATTGGACCTATATCTAGTACTATAGCTATGAATATCCATCCTCAAAATATGTCTATGACAAGAAGCATGTATATACTAAAGTATCTAAAATATAAAGATTATAAATAGTTAAAATGCCTAACTCAATAAATAGGGGTCTACATGGGGTTATATAGGAACATTTTTTAACTATCCTAATAATTTTCTTTTGAAGACAAAAAATGTCATTTACTTTGTTAGCACCACCCCAAAGAATTAGGCCATATCTGATTACAGACTCAAAGAAAGCAAAATACATACTTCTCACGTATTCAATTGGGATAGAATCTCTCAAATTACGAATTAAAAATATAATGCTAGACAGTCTCTTTTTTAAATATTCAATATGGGTGGTCCACGATAATTGGTTATCAATATATACACCTAAGAATTTAGTACTTGTCTGATACTGTAATGCTAAGTTGTCTGTTATCCTTTTTAAAGTGAATAAAACAGAGATAGTCTTGGATTTATTTAAAAATAAACTATTAGCTTCAAACCATTCCGAAGCTTTAGACATTATGGCTTTATAGTGATTATTCAATTCATTAGGGTCATTTCCATTTGATATAAAAGTAGTATCGTCTGCAAACATTATGGTATCTGTAGGTATATTACTTGGTAAGTCATTAACTGCAATTAAAAATAGCAAAGGGCCCAAAACAGAACCCTGCGGGACACCACTTGCTATGTGGGACATAGATGAACATTCACTATTTACATAAACCAATTGTTTTCTACCAAATAAATAAGATTTAATGAGATTCAATTGAGTATTTTGTATGCCATAATAAGAAAGCTTTTCTAATAAGATATTATGATCAATGGAATCAAAAGCCTTACTCAAGTCACAAAAATTAGCTAATACATATTCACCACTTTCAAATGAGGAATGTATTATATCGACCAAACTTTGTATTGCTGCAGTAGTATTTCTACCTTTACAAAAGCCATATTGATTTTTGTTAAACAAGTCAAAGTTTTTGAAAAAAGTATTTATTTGCTCAAACATAATATGCTCAAAAATTTTTCCAATTACAGGAATGAGAGATATTGGCCTATAATTTGCAGCTTCATATGCACTTCCTTTTTTATACACAGGAATTACTTTAGCAATTTTCAGGCAATCAGGAAAAATTCCTTCTTGCAAACAAAGATTAACGCAATGTGTAAGTGGGTAAAGAATTACGTCAATAATCCTCTTTAAAAAATTGTTTGACATATCATAAATATCAGTACTTCTAGAACTTTTTAAATTAGATACAATTTCTAATATTTGATTGGCAGTAATGACTTTCCAGAAAAAGACAGCATTTGTAGTTGCACAATTTTTTAAAAGTACATCATGTGTCGTCCTACATACATTAATTTTTGATTTAGTAGTTTCCACAGAATTTATAAAATGTTGGTTAAATGTCTCAGCAGATACTGGAATGACAGGTCTACTATTTCCACAATTTCTTGATTTATTAATTAGGTACCAAGCAGTTTTACTTTTATTTCTTGAATTCTGTATCAAACTAATATTTTTCATCATTTTATTCTCTTCTAGTTTTTGTTTATAGAATTTCCTGTTTAGATAATATCTTTGCTTAGCCACTTCAGAACCTGATTGTTTAAATATATCATAATAAATCCTAAGCCTGATTTTAAGCTGTTTTAATTCATCAGATAACTGAATCTTGTTTCCAGAGTAAACTTTTTTGTTCATTGTACACTTTTTATAAAAACACAAATTAAAAATGTCATAGATTATTTTAAAAAAGGCATTAAAAATATTTTCTGCGGTATAGTGCATACTACTAAAATATATATCCCAGTCGATTTGTCCAACAATATTAATAAATTTATCATAATTACTAGAAGAAAATTTTCTGTAACTTAACATTTGTTTATTACTTTTTAATATGTCATTAAAATCGCTTTTAAAGCAATGAAACCATAAAGCTAAATGGTCAGAAAAATAAAAATTCTGAAGTTCAACTGTACAGTCAAGCTTAGAAAAATTGCTTACTACATTGTCCAGGCAAGCTTTGTTTCTTGTGGGTTTGTCATTATGATAATTTAGCCCAAACTGGCACAATAGGTTCTTAAAGTTAACTACGGTATTTCTGTCAGCTGTAATATCAAAATCAGAGTTAAAATCACCTCCAATAATAGCTTTATAACCTGACCATTTAGTTAAATATACTAAAAGCTCATTTAATTTGGTTAAAAATATAGTCGTATCACCATTAGGTGTACGATATATATTAACAACAATAGTTTTAACACTATCTGCTATCAAAACACAAACTTCAAAATGCCTATCACAGCAAAAGTCTGACATGTCCAGGCTCCTACAGGCAATATTGCATACTGCAAAAATTACAGTTCCCCCATGTGTTTGGTGAGATCTTGTATAAGAACAAACTCTATTGTAACCAGCAATATTAATTAACTGAATTGAGGCATCATTCAGCCAGTGTTCACAAATACAAACAAAATGGCATGTTTTATTTACCAGAAAGTCCATAAGAATATTTATTTTACCACTTAAGCCTTGAATATTCAAAAACAGCAAAGTCAAAAAAGTATTACGCTTCGATAATTGCATACTGGTTTCTTCTGAGCTTAAGTTTGAGGCGGAGATTCCTGTGTCCTCCTTCCGTATAAAAAACGACGTACACATGCACCATTTGGCCAGAATTTCGGATCAAATGCAGTATCAAGATGGTGTTCATAGATATCAACCTTAAACGATGCATATAAATCAGGATACCTTGAATTCAGCTTTTCACATTTAACTTCTGGAAAGCTTGGTTTCAAATAATTTAATAACTGCTCAGAGCACGTTTCAGGCGAGAGCCTGCATACGTGCAAGGATATAGTCTTAAGTACACCTTTCAAACTCAACTCGCTATTTTCATTTGTATTACTACCTACTATCACTGGGCGTTTGGATTTTCTTCCTATAACTCTTGACCATACCTCTTTATTGCTAGAATTAATCGAGCTATTCATTTTACCAGCATTATTTGACACTTTAGATTGGCCTTTATTCGGCAACATATTAGAATCTGACCCCATTTCACCACTTTGTAGTTCACTGGCAATAACACATGAATCATTATCACCACTTTCAGTAATATTTTTTAATCCACCATTATCATTAGTATCACTGTTAACCTGGCATTCCTTTAACCCAGGAACCATCTTTAGCACAGATACATGATCACTTAAAATTTTTATTTTTTCTCGCAATTCCAAAATAATTTGGTCTTTCTGATTTATTATGTACTGAACAATTTTAATGTCCACCTTATTATCATTAGTAGCAATATCACTAAGAGCATCAGTTAGCTCCACAACTTTAATTTTCTTATCATTTTCACTGATAATGTCACAGCACTTATAAGTAGATTCATTTACAACATCAATGTTGCTCGTTAATTTTGCACAGCTTACATGAAATATATTAGCACAGCTTATGCACTTTATCCCATTCACTACTTTCGCTTTACAACGTTTGCACACAAGACCCGTGGCCATGTTACTCATAGCAGCAGCAAACACAAAACACGTCCGTCCGGTACGTCAACGTCAACTCTCTCCCTCTCTCTGTCTCTCTCTCCGTCTCTCTCTCTCCCTCTTTTTCTCTCCATCTCTCTCTCCGTCTCTCTCTTTTCGTCTCTCTCTCCGTCTCTCTCTCCCTCTCTCTCTCCGTCTCTCTCTCTGTCTCTCTCTCCGTCTCTCTCTCTAACTCTCTGTCTCTCTCTCCGTCTCTCTCTCCGTCTCTCTCTCCCTCTCTCTCTCCCTCTCTCTGTCTCTCTCTCCGTCTCTCTCTCTCCCTCTTTCTCTCTCCATCTCTCTCCGTCTCTCTCTTTTCGTCTCTCTCTCTCCGTCTCTCTCTCCGTCTCTCTGTCTCTCTCTCCCTCTCTCTCTCCCTCTCTCTGTCTCTCTCTCCGTCTCTCTCTCCCTCTCTCTCCCTCTCTCTCTCCATCTCTCTCCGTCTCTCTCTTTTCGTCTCTCTCTCTCCGTCTCTCTCTCTCCGTCTCTCTCTCCCTCTCTCTCTCCGTCTCTCTCTCTGTCTCTCTCTCCGTCTCTCTCTCTCCCTCTCTGTCTCTCTCTCCGTCTCTCTCTCCCTCTCTCTCTCCCTCTCTCTGTCTCTCTCTCCGTCTCTCTCTCCCTCTTTCTCTCTCCATCTCTCTCTCTCCGTCTCTCTCCGTCTCTCTCTCCGTCTCTCTCTCCGTCTCTCTCTCTCTCCCTCTCTGTCTCTCTCTCTCTGTCTCTCTCTCCCTCTCTCTCTCCCTCTCTCTGTCTCTCTCTCCGTCTCTCTCTCCCTCTCTCTCTCCATCTCTCTCCGTCTCTCTCTTTTCGTCTCTCTCTCCGTCTCTCTCTCCCTCTCTCTCTCCGTCTCTCTCTCTCTGTCTCTCTCTCCGTCTCTCTCTGTCTCTCTCTCTCCGTCTCTCTCTCCCTCCCTCTCTCTCTAACGTATATAACGTTTTGCAGAGCTAGCCGAAAATGCTACCTGCAATGGGTCTTGAGTTGCGTTCAGTGCTTCTTATTCTTATAGTTTTAATGAATATTGAAACTTCTTTACTCAAATATACAGAGATTATGGTTGGTATCAATGCTATATTTGCAAGAACAGAAAACGCTAGTATTAAAAATCTTATGTGTTACACTCACATGACTTTCTCTAGCTGCTCTACAAACAAACTTCTTACAAAAGATTATTCTTCTTTCTACACCATGCTAATTGAGATAAATATTAGCAGAATGTTCTTATTACTTAGTTCCTTATAAGTAGAAGGGGACTAAAGGAATGTGCTATGTTAAACTGATAGTCAAATGTTTTAAAAGCTGTCGTTATGCAAATCGCTTCTTTGCTTGGCCAGGAGTAGAACAAAAGAAAAACGGACACTTCCTGTCTGAGAAAAGTATAAGTACTCTCCAACTGAAACCAATAACAAGGAACACCTCTGAAATGGGAACCTCCACAAAGTAAATAAATGAATATATAAATAAGTTAATAAATAAGCGTATTTGACCAGATCTCATTTGTTGTGCAGTAAGAGTCTGTCGCTACTCGCTCCTTGGCTTGGAACTCGAGAACGTCTAGACTTCTAAATCTAGTTCTGCAAATCTTCAGGATTTTGTCTCTTGTAGTTGACTAGCTATTCGAAAGTTCTCCAGAATGAGTCTATTCCCACAAAATTCAGAAAGTTGCAATTTCATTTGCCATGTAAGTATATTTAAATACATAAATAAGTAAATAAATAAATAAATAAATAAATAAATAATATATTTAAATCAAATTTGGTAGAGCCACATGATAAAATGGAAAATTTCGAAAAATATCCATGTAAAGTATAGTTTGGGGAGGGGGATTTTCTTTCCTTAGAAGATACTGAATTTACTTCCTCTACACGTACTATGTACATAGGGTATAGAGAATATATGTACAAAAATTCGATACCGAGATTTCACTGGAAATATATGTTTTAGGGTCCCCTGTATCCAAAATATAAGAGCAGCATTTTCACAAAAATTCCGTGTGTATGTGTGTGTGTCCATGTGCCTGTGAATACGATAACTCAAAAAACGAAAAGTCGGTAAAATAACAAACTTGATATTTAAGTATCTTCCAGGGATATGACACGAAGATTTTGAGAAAAATCCCCCCCACCACAAACTACCCTTTACAGGGAACTTTTTTCGAAAATTTTGATTTTCTCAAAAATGTCTTTAACGATTTTGATTAAAATATCATATGTTAAACATATTTACCTGACAAATAGAATGTATATCCTGAATTTTCTGGGAATAGCCTCTGAAGACTACTTCATTCTGGACGAATTTTACGGAATTATGCATAACTGCTAAACCGTAAGAGATAGAAGAAACATACCATAAAAAAAATGTAGAATATGTTAAAACACACAATTTATGTTATATGCATCTTTTTTTGTCATGGGGTTGATCGTTTTTGAGATATTCATTGTTTAAGGTTTCAGCTTTAAAAAAGTATACTTTTCTCATACAGGAATTTGTCAACTCCTGTCAATACAAACAAAGGAACTTCAGATAGCAACCAGCTTTTGACTATCACTTTAACGTATGGTACTCCCTTATTTCGCTTCTACTTACAAGGAAGCAAGTAATACGACTATTTCTGCTAATTTTTTCTCGATTAACATGGAGTAAATAGAAGCATAAGCTTTTTAATAATAATTTGTTGCAGAGATGTACAGAAAGCCATGTGAATGGAACACATCAGATTTTTCGTTTTGGAGTTCTACTGTTCACAGGCACATATACACACAGACCTTTTCCGAAAATGCCTCTTTGGTCTCAGATGATCTAAAACCGATACTAACTGTGAAATCTCGGTTTCGAATATTTGGGCGGAATACACTTCCTTCTATACTTACTATGTATATTATACATATGTGGTAGCAAGGTCGCGGGTTCAAACAGCGGAGGACGATGGATTTTTTTCGGGTGTAAAAATCCTTAGCATGGCTTCCTTCGGAACGGAAGTAAAGCCATTGGTCCCGCGTCGTAGATTTACGGCACGTAAAAGAACCTCAAGCCTGATAGAGAGGCCTCTGAGCAAAATTAAGCGGTCTTTCGCGCCCAATTCAAAATGGAACACTGAGAACCACAGCAGTTAAAGAGCGTCCATAAATAACACTCCATTTCCATTTCCACATATATGGTAGAGCAAATAAAAATCAAAAGTTATTGCATACATAAAGGAAAGACACACGAACCATTTATAAAAACGTTTTTTTTTTGTTTTTTTACAGGGGACCCTACAGCGTCTATTTCCGGTGAACTCTATCGCATTTTTAGGTCGAATGCAAAATCTTCTCTATACACTATTTCCATTGTACGTGCAGAGAAAGTAAAAATTATGAATCATCACAAAGTTACTACAAATTATTGGGGAACGCTACATAACTTTACGAGTGTTAACTTTTGGAATTTCCTACAACACTGTTTTAAAAATGACAGCTAAATCTGATGTGTTCCATTCACAAGACTTTCTCTACATCTCTGTAACAAATTATTGTTAAAAAGTGGGTTCGTCTAATCATTACATCATGCTAATCGAGATAAACTTTAGCAGAAATGCTTTCTTGTAAGTAGAAGAGATATAATGAATGAAATACACCAGGCTAAAATGACTGTCAAACCTTTTAAAAGCTGGTTGCCATGTGGTTGAAATTCGTTTCTTTGCATGGCCAGGAATTGACAAATGCCGCATGTGAAAATTTGAAGTATTTTAAAACGGGAACCCATAACAAGGAATACTTCAAAGATGGTCAACTTTACGAAAAAAATGTATGACATAAATTGTATGTTTCAACGAGATGTATATATTTTATGCAGTAAGTTTTTGTCTATGTCTTAAAGTTATGCAAATTCAGGAAAACTCATCCAGAATAAAGAGGTCTTCAGAGGCTATTCCAGAAAATTCCAATAATATATTTTATAAGTCGTGTAAATATATTAAATATACGAGTATTTAATCAAAATCGTTAGAGCCTTTGTGAGAAAAGCAACATTTTCGAAAATATTTCCATGGTAGTTTTAGTTGAGCGGATTTTCTTCAGTCTTGGGTACTAAACTTAAATATCAAGTTTAGTATTTTACAGACTTTTGGTTTTTGAGTTATCGTGTTCACAGACATACAGACAAACACACATACACACGCGGACTTTTTCTAAACATGTTTTTTTTTTTTTAATACAGGGGGACCCTAATAGTCCATTTTCGGTGAACTCTCGGTATCGAATTTTTAAGTAAAATGCGATACTTTCTGTATACACTATGTACATTGTACGTGTAGAGAAAGTAAAAAAAGGTGGCTTAGCTGAGCTATTAAATACGTGGTTTATAAATGAGGATAAGGATGTGAGTAGGAGCTAACATCCTAGGATACAACAACCGTCAGAACTCCTGTTGAACATAGACTTGTGAATATGTCACATGACTTTGTGAGCTTCAGGTCAGCGGCGGAGGAGAGGGAACACAACAAGATGTAGAACTCGTTTAACAACGTTTTACTTTCTCTATACGCACTATGTACATAGTGTATAGAGAAGGTATTGCACTCCACCAAAAAATTCCATACTGAGATTTCACCGGAAATATATGTTTTAGGATCCGCAATATCCAAAAAAAGCATTTTCACAAAAAGGTCCGTGTGTCAGTGTATCCGTGTGTCCGTGTGAACACGATAACTCAAAAACTAAAAGTCAGTAAAATACCAAACATGGTATTTAAGCTTAGTATCTTCCAGGGATGCGACATGAAGATTTTGAGAAAAATCCCCCCACCCCCAAGTACCTTTTACATCGAAGTTTTTTTCGAAAATTTTGATTTTCTCAAAAACGACTCTAATGATTTTGATTAAAATGTCGTATATTAAAGATATTTACCTGACAAATAAAATGTATATCTTGAATTTTCTGGGAATAGCCTCTGAAGAGTAGTTTATTCTGGATGAATTTTACTGAATTTTGAATAACTGCTAAACCGTAAGAGATGGACAAAAACTTACTACACAAAACATGTAGAGCACGTTAAAACACACAATTTATGTCTTATGCATTTTTTCGTGGAGTTCGACGTTTTTGAGACATTCCTTATTTTTGGTTTCTGCTATGAAAAACGTATACCTTTCTCATACAGGAACTTGTGAACTCCTATCCATATAAACAAAGGAACTTCATTGACATAGCAACCAGCTTTTGACTATCACTTTAACCTATGGTAGTCCCTTATTTCGCTTCTACTTACAAGGAAGCAAGTAATAAAACTATTTCTGCTGATTTTTTTCTGATTAGCATGAAGTTAATAGAAGTATAAGCTTTTTAAGAATAATTTTTTGCAGGGATATAGAGAAAGTCATGTGAATGGTTCACATCAGATTTTTCCAAATTATGCACAAATGTTAGTGGAATTCTTGCTCTTAACTTTACACTTTCGAAATTCCATCTAACTTTATGCAAATTATTCTAATGTCTATTTACTTAAATTAAGCTTCATTCCTTTTTTACTTTCTCTAGCACGTACGCACAATGTGTTAGTTAAGGTATTGTGTTCCACCCGAAACTTTAATACAGAAATTTCATCGGAAACAAAAGTTTTGAGGACCCATGAATAAAAATGCATTTTTAGAAAAAGGTCCCTATGTTTTTCTCCATGTGTGTAAGTGTGTGTGTGCGCGTGTTTGTCTGTGGGCAACATAAGAATAAAACGTGAAGTCCGTTAAATACAAAACTGGATATTTAAGTTGAGTATCTACAAGGATGATGGTGTCATGTGTGAGTGTTAGACCGTTTGCCTCCCATCTAGGGGACGCGGGTTCGATCCCAAACTCCTGCACGTGTGTGAGTGGTTAGACCGCTCGCCTGCCATGTAGGGGACGCGGGTTCGATCCCAAACGCCTGCACATGTGTGAGTGGTTAGACCGCTCGCCTGCCATGTAGGGGACGCGGGTTCGATCCCAAACGCCTGCACATGTGTGAGTGGTTAGACCGCTCGCCTCCCATCTAGGGGACGCGGGTTCGATCCCAAACGCCTGCACGTGTGTGAGTGGTTAGACCGCTCGCCTCCCATCTAGGGGACGCGGGTTCGATCCCAAACGCCTGCACGTGTGTGAGTGGTTAGGCCGCTCGCCTCCCATCTAGGGGACGCGGGTTCGATCCCAAACGCCTGCACGTGTGTGAGTGGTTAGGCCGCTCGCCTCCCATCTAGGCGATTCGGGTTCGATCCCAAATGCCTGCACGTGTGTGAGTGGTTAGACCGCTCGCCTGCCATGTAGGGGACGCGGGTTCGATCCCAAACGCCTGCACGTGTGTGAGTGGTTAGACCGCTCGCCTCCCATCTAGGCGATTCGGGTTCGATCCCAAATGCCTGCACGTGTGTGAGTGGTTAGACCGCTCGCCTCCCATCTAGGGGACGCGGGTTCGATCCCAAACGCCTGCACGTGTGTGAGTGGTTAGGCCGCTCGCCTCCCATCTAGGGGACGCGGGTTCGATCCCAAACGCCTGCACGTGTGTGAGTGGTTAGACCGCTCGCCTCCCATCTAGGCGATTCGGGTTCGATCCCAAATGCCTGCACGTGTGTGAGTGGTTAGACCGCTCGCCTCCCATCTAGGGGACGCGGGTTCGATCCCAAACGCCTGCACGTGTGGGAGTGGTTAGACCGCTCGCCTCCCATCTAGGGGACGCGGGTTCGATCCCAAACGCCTGCACGTGTGTGAGTGGTTAGACCGCTCGCCTCCCATCTAGGGGACGCGGGTTCGATCCCAAATGCCTGCACGTGTGTGAGTGGTTAGACCGCTCGCCTCCCATCTAGGGGACGCGGGTTCGATCCCAAACGCCTGCACGTGTGTGAGTGGTTAGACCGCTCGCCTCCCATCTAGGCGATTCGGGTTCGATCCCAAATGCCTGCACGTGTGTGAGTGGTTAGACCGCTCGCCTCCCATCTAGGGGACGCGGGTTCGATCCCAAACGCCTGCACGTGTGTGAGTGGTTAGACCGCTCGCCTCCCATCTAGGGGACGCGGGTTCGATCCCAAACGCCTGCACGTGTGTGAGTGGTTAGACCGCTCGCCTCCCATCTAGGGGACGCGGGTTCGATCCCAAACGCCTGCACGTGTGTGAGTGGTTAGACCGCTCGCCTCCCATCTAGGGGACGCGGGTTCGATCCCAAACGCCTGCACGTGTGTGAGTGGTTAGACCGCTCGCCTGCCACCTAGATGACCCGGATTCGATCCCAAACGCCTGCACGTGTGTGAGTGGTTAGACCGCTCGCCTCCCATCTAGGGGACGCGGGTTCGATCCCAAACGCCTGCACGTGTGGGAGTGGTTAGACCGCTCGCCTGCCATCTAGGCGACCCGGATTCGATCCCAAACGCCTGCACGTGTGTGAGTGGTTAGACCGCTCACCTCCCATCTAGGCGACCCGGGTTCGATCCCAAACGCCTGCACGTGTGGGAGTGTCAGTCCTACAAATACGGGGAGGGTTAGCCATTACGAAACGAAATCTCCAAGAATGCCACCAGAGGATTTTCAGGATTAAAATGGCAGAGCTGTAATGTTGCTGTACTCAGCTGCAAGTAGCTGATGTGATAACGACCTTTGTTAAAGAAAACATTACTCAAGTATTTTGTTGTTCATCTGCTCCACTTGCGATGCGCCGCATGAATCATCTCAACATAAAGAGGAACTTGGGGCTGCGTAATTCTTGTCACGTGGTCCAACTAATGGCGCAACTACCTTAAGGAATAATCATTTCAACTCTAAACCCTTTTAACAACTCGAGTTGACTTAGCTAACACTTCAACTAGCTTCACAAAGTTGTTTGTGCCCTTTACTTAGAAAAACCTGATGAGTTCCATTCACATGACTTTCTCTTCTTCTCTACAATAAATTATTGTTAAAAAGCTTAAGCTTATATCTACTTCATGCTAATCGAGATAAATATTAGCAGAAGCGCTTTCTTGTGAGCAGAAAGGGAATAAGGGAACACACTTGTCTAAAACAACATTAAAAGTTCTTTGCCATGTGAATGAAATCCGTTTCTGTGCATTGCCAGGAGTTCACAAATCTTCGTATGTCATAAGTTTTAAGTTTTTTAAAACTGAAACAAATAACAATCAATATCTAAAAAATTATCAGCTCTACGAAAAAAAGTTAATTAACATAAATTGTGTGTTTTATTCAGATCTACATTTTTTGTGCGGTAAGTTTTTGTCTATCACTTTCGCTTTACCAGTTACGCAAATTTCGTTCAAAATAAAGAGACATTTATTTGTTATTCCCAAAATATTCAATAGATACATTTTATTTAATATACGGTATTTTAATGGAAATCGTTAGAGCCATTTTTGAGAAATCCAAATCTTCGTGTCGTATCCCTTGAAGACACTAAACTTAAATACCAAGCTTGGTATTTTAACGACTTCTCTTTTTTGAGTTATCATATTCACAATTATTACTTTCTCTATAAGTACTATGTACTTAGTGTATAGAGAAGGTAATGCACCCAAAAATTCGATACCGAGATTTCACTGGAAATGCATGTTTTGAGACACCATCAATATAAAAAAAGCATTTTTAGAAAAATGTCTGTGTGCTTCTGTGTGTATGTCTGTGGGTCTTTGGGCAGCATATCTCAAAAACGAAAATACCGTTAAATACCAAAGTTGGTATTTAAGTTCAGTATCTTTCAAGGATGCAACGGAAAGTTTTCAAGAAAATCCCCCCACCCCAAACTACCCTTCACATGGACAAATTTTTGAAAATTTTGATTTTCTATAAAATGGCTATAAAGCTTTTGATGAAAATATCGTATATTAAAGACATATACCTGACAAATAATACGTATATCTTGAATTTTCTGGGAATAGCCTCTGAAGACTACTTTATTCTGGATGAATGTTACAGAATTGTGTATAACTGTAAACCATAAGAGATAGACAAAATTTACCACACAAAAATTGTAGAGCACACTAAAACACACAGTTTATTTAACATACATTTTTTTCGTAGAGTTGATCGTTTTTTAGATATTTCTTTTTTTGTTTTACCCTTGAAAAACTTCTACTTTTCTATACAGCAATTTGTCAACTCCTGTCCTTACAAACAAAGGAACTTGAGCCACATAGAACCAACTTTTGACTATCACTTTAACCTATGCTACTCTCTTATCGCGAGTAACGTGCTAGTCTCAACATGAATCGTCGTTCAAAAAGAATCGCGAGGATCGTGCTGGTCTCAACCTGAAGCATTGTTCAAAAAGAATCGCGAGGATCGTGCTGGTCTCAACCTGAAGCATTGTTCAAAAAGAATCGCGAGGATCGTGCTGGTCTCAACCTGAAGCATTGTTCAAAAAGAATCGCGAGGATCGTGCTGGTCTCAACCTGAAGCATTGTTCAAAAAGAATCGCGAGGATCGTGCTGGTCTCAACCTGAAGCATTGTTCAAAAAGAATCGCGAGGATCGTGCTGGTCTCAACCTGAAGCATTGTTCAAAAAGAATCGCGAGGATCGTGCTGGTCTGAACCTGAAGCATTGTTCAAAAAGAATCGCGAGGATCGTGCTAGTCTCAACCTGAAGCATTGTTCAAAAAGAATCGCGAGTATCGTGCTGGTCTCAACCTGAAGCATTGTTCAAAAAGAATCGCGAGGATCGTGCTGGTCTCAACCTGAAGCATTGTTCAAAAAGAATCGCGAGGATCGTGCTAGTCTCAACTTGAAGCATTGTTCAAAAAGAATCGCGAGGATCGTGCTGGTCTCAACCTGAAGCATTGTTCGAAAAGAATCGTGAGGATCGTGCTAGTCTCAACCTGAAGCATTGTCCAAAAAGAATCGCGAGGATCGTGCTGGTCTCAACCTGAAGCATTGTTCAAAAAGAATCGCGAGGATCGTGCTGGTCTCAACCTGAAGCATTGTTCAAAAAGAATCGCGAGGATCGTGCTGGTCTCAACTTGAAGCATTGTTGAAAAAGAATCGCGAGGATCGTGCTGGTCTCAACCTGAAGCATTGTTCAAAAAGAATCGCGAGGATCGTGCTGGTCTCAACTTGAAGCATTGTTCAAAAAGAATCGCGAGGATCGTGCTGGTCTCAACCTGAAGCATTGTTCAAAAAGAATCGCGAGGATCGTGCTGGTCTCAACCTGAAGCATTGTTCAAAAAGAATCGCGAGGATCGTGCTGGTCTCAACCTGAAGCATTGTTCAAAAAGAATCGCGAGGATCGTGCTAGTCTCAACCTGAAGCATTGTTCAAAAAGAATCGCGAGGATCGTGCTGGTCTCAACCTGAAGCATTGTTCAAAAAGAATCGCGAGGATCGTGCTGGTCTCAACTTGAAGCATTGTTCAAAAAGAATCGCGAGGATCGTGCTGGTCTCAACTTGAAGCATTGTTCAAAAAGAATCGCGAGGATCGTGCTGGTCTCAACATGAATCGTCGTTCAAACAGAATCGCGAGAATCGTGCTGGCCTCAACGTGAAGCATTGTTCAAACAGAATCGTGAGAATCGTGCTGGTCTCAACATGAATCGTCGTTCAAACAGAATCGCGAGAATCGTGCTGGTCTCAACATGAACCATTGTACAAATAGAATCGCGAGAATCGTGCTGGTCTCAACATGAACCATTGTACAAATAGAATCGTGAGAATCGTGCTGGTCTCAACATGAATCGTCGTTCAAACAGAATCGTGAGAATCGTGCTGGTCTCAACGTGAAGCATTGCTCAAAAAGAATCGTGAGAATCGTGCTGGTCTCAACATGAATCGTCGTTCAAACAGAATCGTGAGAATCGTGCTGGTCTCAACGTGAAGCATTGTTCAAAAAGAATCGTGAGAATCGTGCTGGTCTCAATGTGAATCGTCGTTCAAACAGAATCGTGAGAATCGTGCTGGTCTCAACATGAAGCATTGTTCAAAAAGAATCGTGAGAATCGTGCTGGTCTCAACTTGAAGCATTGTTCAAAAAGAATCGCGAGGATCGTGCTAGTCTCAACTTGAAGCATTGTTCAAAAAGAATCGTGAGAATCGTGCTGGTCTCAACGTGAAGCATTGTTCAAAAAGAATCGCGAGGATCGTGCTAGTCTCAACGTGAAGCATTGTTCAAAAAGAATCGTGAGAATCGTGCTGGTCTCAACATGAATCGTCGTTCAAACAGAATCGTGAGAATCGTGCTGGTCTCAACGTGAAGCATTGTTCAAAAAGAATCGTGAGAATCGTGCTGGTCTCAATGTGAATCGTCGTTCAAACAGAATCGTGAGAATCGTGCTGGTCTCAACATGAAGCATTGTACATACAGAATCGTGAGAATCGTGCTGGTCTCAACGTGAAGCATTGTACAAATAGAATCGCGAGAATCGTGCTGGTCTCAATGTGAATCTTTGTTCAAACAGAATCTCGAGAATCGTGCTGGTCTCAACATGAAGCATTGTACAAATAGAATCGCGAGAATCGTGCTGGTCTCAATGTGAATCTTTGTTCAAATAGAATCGCGAGAATCGTGCTAGTCTGAACATGAATCGTCGTTCAAACAGAATCGCGGGAATCGAAACGAATAGCATGATTCGTGTCAACCACAGCAGGTGGTTCGAATTATTTCAATAGTTAAACATTGATTCTGAAAGTTATAAATTAAATCAAGGAAAATGTTCAGTAAAATTCATTAAATTCATGGTTGCATACATGCTAATTCCACAGCTGCGTAATGAACATCTTACAGTCGGGAATTTGTGTACTGGAGTTCTTATTATCTTACCTGTTAATTTTATTTTAACTCAGGAATATTCCGAGCTATTAATCTGCAATTCACCCTGTATTTCATTTTTATTTTCAGAAATTATACAAGAAAAAAGCTAACTGGAAAGCTTACACTCCAGTAATGTTGGAGGAAGCAAGGACAATGTTGAAAGACGGATATTCGAATCGTCGAGTAGCTCAGCAACTAGGAATGACAGACACTGCACTACGCGGCGAGAAATTAAAGAAGGTAACGCTTTAATTTAATATATATCTTAGTAGCATGTTTTCTAAAATGTCACTAAACATCATGAGGATAAAATACAAATTTCTTCTTTCTAGGGCTTTGATGTTGAGCAACTTGGTGGATTCCGGTCAACATTTACGCCACACCAGGAACAAGAACTGGCCACCCACTGCAGAAACTTGGATGTATTATTTTATGGAATAAGCTTTACAGAACTTAGAAGATTGGCATTCCAGTATGTTGAAGCAAATGCAGTAAATCATATATTTGACAAGCAGAGGAAATTAGCAGGAAAAGATTGGGCTTTGAGTTTTATGCAGAAACATCGCCTGTCTCTTAGAACCCCGCAAAAAAGCCAGTCTTGCAAGAGTAATGGGATTTAATAGAGTTCAATTGGGAATATTTTTCAGTAATCTGACCGAATTGCTGCAGCAGTACAAATTCTCTGCTGAAAGGATCTTTAATGTGGATGAAAGTGGAATTTCAACGGTGCCTAACAATGTTTCTAAAGTGGTGTCCAGCACTGGAAAGAAATCTGTGGGTAAGGACAGCTAAGCACAATAATCTGTGCAATGAGCGCATTTAACTATATTCCTCCAGCCCTTATATTCAAAAGGAAACGAGGGAATGGTGCACCTCCAAGTTCAATAATGTTCACATCCGATACTGGATATGGAAACTGTGACATTTTCTGCAATTGGCTCAAACCCATGCTCAGGCTACAGAATACAGTCCAGTTGTGTTAATTTTGGACAACCATACATCATTAGATGCTGTACTATTTTGTCGACAGAACTACATTCACTTGCTCTCCATCCCACCTCATAGCAGCCACTGGACAGGTGCGTTTTTAATTCTTTAAAGACTTATTTTTCGCAGGCGTGCAACAACTGGCTCATAAGCAGTCCTGGAAGAGTCACCACACAATATCAGATAGCAGAGTTGTTTGGTATTGCTTATCTAAGGTGTGCCAGGCAGTCAGCGCCTTCAAGAAGTGCGGGATTTTCCCTATGGAGCCGGGAGTATTTACAGATGAAGATTTCGCTGCATCTAGTGTGACAGACCAGCAAATCTGTGACCAGGCGTCTTCCGAAAACCTCCAACTTATCCCTGCCTTGTGCCCAAGACCATGACGATTCCTCTGGTGCTGCCCTCTAGCAGCTTTGATGGCCAGGCCTCTACGAGCCACCTCAATTTCACCTTATCAGCTTCTATAAACAATGATTTCCTAACACCTGAAAAAAATAATCCGCAGAGTTCCTCTAAAACAACATTTCTGCAGTATCTCCAGCGGAAATCAGGCGTCTGCCTAAGAGAAATGAACCAATGCAAAGGAGGAAAATGGGTCAGAAGTCTGAAATCATTACAGGCTCACCATACAAGGTAATTTTGAAGGAAAAGGATGAACCAAAGAAGAAAGAAATGACACAAAATCCCTCTTTAAAGGCCATTGGAAGGGGTGCCCCTGCTGCCTCTTCACCAAGAAGGAAGAAAATGCAGAAGACGTAGTTTGTCCAGCTTGTGAGACCGAATACGCTGATCCTCCAGATGAAGACTGGATAATGTGCAAGGAATGGTGGCACGAAGCAAGTACCAGTTATGAAGGTGCTGGATTATTTGTGTGCGATTACTATTAAACATGTTCTTGAGTTAAATATTAAAATTTTCCATCATAATAATCAGTCTACATTATTTGTCAAACACATCAGTTCATGTAAACCTTGCCCCACCGGTGGGGTAAAACTTCGAAAGTGCAGTTAAATATAAAACTCAATTTCTATAAAAACAATGTATTACTTTTCAATTTTATTTCAGATGACAATAATAAGAGAAAGGTATATAGTAGCCAAGGCAAACAAAATAGTTATCCTACTAATATTTTTAAATGTAAAAAATGTAAGACAAAGCTTAAGTGCACTCTGCTCTATCTTAAATATAATATATGTACATTAGCAATGTATATAACTTCAGAAACAAACTTTTAGGACAGATAAAGCAATTATGCTCCAACATAATAGGTATAGGGGCATACCGTTCTAATGTTCAGGAATATTCGAATATTCCTGAAGAAAATGATAATAATTCTGGGTAATTGCGTTGGCTTTTAATGACGCATTTATAAAACTACATGAGTTATTGACGCGCAAACGCAACAGTGATGAATAATGATTACTCTGCGTATTAACATTACACTACAACCGCCATGTTGTCCAGGGCAGTGTCAATTTTAAACATAAACTTTTATCAGTGATGGAACAAAAATAACACAACTATTTGAAATTGTTTCACCACTACAACTGTTTCATAAAACACTTCTGGAAATTGTTTCTTGTTTCGCTTCCCCGCAACAGATCCAGCAACACCCGAGTAGACGTTTCACTTATTGCTACAGTTGCTATGTCAGGTTGTTGTATTCCATAGTGTAAATATTTCGTAAATCGTTGACGTGCAACAATGCCTTGCTTCCGTAACTTGATAATTTTCTCTTCAGTGACCCTGTTAAGGTTGGTTCGAGCGATTCAATTTCAGCAATAGATTCACAGGATTCGTTCGTGCAATATGAATCGATTCATACGATTCGTTCACGATTCATTAATCGTCATCATATATATATGCAGACTGTTAATGAAATATACCGAAATATTTTCACAGAATATGTAGATTACTTAAATAAGTAATTGGAGATAGGAGACTTATGGCCTGTTTATTAAAATGTCCAAGTAACGGCTATAAGTTTCTGAAGTGCTAGCACGCCACTGACTAATTTATCAACCATTCGAGAGCATAACACGAAAATCGAAGGGACATATTACAGCGTGCCTCTCTAGCGTAGTGGTTATGATACTGGCTTTCAAGTGAAAGATAATTTCCGAGTTCGGGTCTCGTTCACGTATCGCGGCACTTCGTCTGGAATGAAACAAATAATAATAAAAAATGTGTACTCTAAGACAGGAATCGAACTCTTGATCTTTGGGATAGCAGCTTCCCGCGTTACGCATTAAATCACCAGAGCAGTTAGGCTACATAACTCAAGAACATTGTTAATGAATGTTCAGTGTTGCACTGTCAAGTCATTAGTTCGAGATTTTACAGATTTTTGCGACATGAAATCTTGAGAATGCTAGTAACGAACTGCTAAAAATCGATATTTTTATACTGCGGCAGCAGTTTTAAAGACATTCTAAGCTATTTTTTCAACCTGTTTTGCATTTACTCCGACTTATCAGCACCTGATACCCACATGTTTAACGTTATGTTTATCCGGGGCCATGCATCGCCGATCTCAAATTACTTATATCAGTCACGTGCACAATCTCGCAAATTATTTCCGTGTAGTTCATTAACATCCTGTGTATATACACACAGGCCCGAATTTAGGACCTCTGACGCTCCTGGGCAAAAAAAAAAAGAAATTGCTGCCCTCCCCCCAACTTGCACTACATATATTACTTACATTTTCACAACATAGAGAATGGTTTCACTAGTTTGGATACTCAAGTATGAGAGGCAAACACCATAAGTGAGTTTATTAAAATGTAAGTAGCAACAAATTAACAGAAAGAACTTACACTAAAGAGGCATCACTCCAAAACATATACTGTTTAAATAACAAGAGGCTTCTTCCTTGCAAACAAGTTTATGAGTTCGTCTTCACTGTAAAGTCAGGTTCAATTGCGAGAACACTAAGACGATCCTTCACTTGGGATGTTCTTAAACAAATATTGATGCGTCTTAGAGCAGAAAATGATGTCTCAATTGAGCAGTTGGAAGCAGGAGTGCTCAAGAATATTTGTAGAGCTATGTTTAAGTTTGGGTAAACACTCCGTAAACAGTTATCTTATAGCCAGTGGCGAATTCTCCTGTACTAAGCTTGAGGGGGTTCAAAACGAACATCAGAATGTTTTGTATGTCCCATCAACCAAATACGAAATAATCGCAAGTTTGTGCGATTAAATTGTGCGCGCACGTCAGTCTCACCGCAAGCTCCCGACATTCTTCGCTAGATAGGCTAGGCCAGCAATGGTGTGCGCGCGCATCTACTCCATTGCAAGTTGAAGTGATAGCCACGCACTCCTACTTCTCCACTAGAGAGGCGACGGGAAGAAAGCTTACATGCCAGACAGCTGTCGAAATGCACCACTAAATTTTGTGATTGGCAATCGTTTGTAGTCTGTATTAGTGTTGTTTTGCTTGTAAGTGTTTCTTGTGACTGTGTAGTATAACGTGAGTTAAAGACTGGATTTTGGAATTTTGAATTTTCTAAAAAACTTAAAATAAAACTCAACGGCAGGCCCACTCCCGAACTTTCAGGTCTGATTGCAGAATGTCGAGACAGAAAACAAGATTATAGCAGACATTTCTTATTAGAAATTATTCTAGGTACAAATGATTAACTAGTTGCCCCAAATTAAACAAACTCTATTGTTGGCCATGTCTGTTTTTTAGTAACGACAAAAGCTGTACCACGTGGCCTCAAGAAGGAGTCGACAATACAGTGTTTCTAACTGGTTCATTAAGTAAACACGAGAAAACCAAAAAAGTCACATATTTTGTGCATTCACTCCTTGTAATGTTGGCAATACTCGAGCAGACCTGCAATTAAATGCTCAGAAGCCCTTACAAGTTTCAAACCATAATGAAATGGTAAAACGAACAGAGAAATACTGAATAGAGTCATTGATGTTGTTTGTCACTTAGGAAAGCAGCAATTGGCTGTTAGAGGACACGACGAGTCAGAAAGTTCGTTTAAAAGAGGCAATTAATGTAGAAACATTGGATTTACTCAGTACGTACGATCAACTGTTAAAGGATCATTTAAAAACGCTACAGTTTTCCAGGGCACTTCGTCATCCAATAAGAATGATTTAATAGAGGCTGTTAGGGGCGTTTTGGTTAACTGTATAACAAAAGAACTTGCAGCCCGTAGTTTTGTGGCTATTCTCCTAGACCAGTGCTGAGATATAGTGAACAAATCCCAACTCTACCATTTTATGCCTTGTGGACAACACGGGGGAAGTTCAAGAAAGGTTCATGGGCTTAACAGACGTCAGTGCAGACAGATCTGCTGAGGAACTTTACAACCATGTACTGACAACAGTTAAAGATTTTAATATTTGTAAGAAACTTGTTCCTCAGACATATGATGGTGCGGCCGTAATGTCCAGTCAATTAGGTGGACTGCAATCTAAAGTAAAACTGGCGTTACTCGTTCACCATTACTGCCATATTCTGGATTTGGTTCTGCAACAGGCAGCGATGTGTATTGATAAGTGCAGAAGCTTTTTTCAAACTCCATCAGGGCTCTCTAATTTCTTTTCTCATTCCACTAAAAGAACGGAAACTTTGCGGGCTTTTATGAATAAAAAGTTACCAAAAGCGGCTCCAACACGCTGGAACTTCAATTCAGGCCTTGTCAAAATTGTACTAAAGCTACCTGATGTTATTCTTTAAATTCGTAACAAAGTCAGAAAACAATGTTGGTTGGAAACCTGATACCTTGGTTAAAGCGCAATGTTTTCTTTATTTTTGACAAGGTCTTCCTCCTCAAGACATTTTCGGCAACATTTGCTCATACCGACATTCTCTTCAACATATTACAAGACAAGTCTATGGGTACTGCATATTGTCTTTCAAAAGTAATCCAGGCTAAAAACACTTCAGAAGAGCTAAGAAGAGAAAGGTTCCAAAATATTTGGCGAAGCATTTCCACTGAAGTGACAAATGAACATGCACAAAAGAACAGGAAGAACAATGAACCAAGTGAAGTTGCTCAGGAGGATGTTCAATGCGCTCTATCAAATACAACATAGGTTTTTCGACTACGAAAGTTTTCATTATTATGCTCAAAATTGTTGATTCAAATTTTGATTCTGTACGTTTGAAAAATGTCTTGTGTGTTCTTCTGAAACAAAAGATTTTGAAGGAAAATCAGTTGGTGAAACAGTGAAAATAATGAGCAAAAGACATCTGGTGCGGGCTATGCCTGAAGTTTATAAATTAGCTTGTCTAATTCTAACTGTACCAGCAACTACAACTTCATTTTCCACTTTAAATCGAGTGAATTCTCACGTAGGTCTACAATGGGCTAAGAAAGATTATCCTCTCTGTCAGTGATGTCCATAGAAAAACAGTTACTTTGTACGCTTCTGAAGGATACTCATGAAAATTTCACGCAAGCTGTAATAGAACTATTTCTGAAGAAATCTCGTCGGTTGGAGCTAGCATTCCAGTAAATTGGCAAGTACTACTACTAAAATTAACCAACAATTTACGTATACAGGTGTCCCTCGCATTACGCAAGTAATTGGTTCTCATTAATTATCATGTAACACAAAAAAAAACGCGTAAAGTGAATGTGATAATGATATGAGCTATTTCAAGGTAAACATGAAAATTTTTTTAAACGGGTGTATCTATTTATGCCATTTGTACAGTATTAAAATCAGATTTTTAATCGCTTTAAGCGAAAGCGCGTAAAATAAGATCGCGTGTAACGAGATATGACTCTATTTCATAGACTAAGAAAAATTATAATAAAAGGAGCGGTGTACCTAAATTACTGATCACGAATCGCCATTGCTTTTAACATCTTGCGCAGCTGTGTGAGAGTGCGAGGCATTTTCATTCTTTTCTATGTAGCTTTTGAAGTGTAAGCATTCAAGTACAAATGCTGAATCTTCAAGATCCGAACTGTAGATTTTCTGAAGTCTGGATGATGCTTCCTGAATTTCAAGTGGACTAAGCACCTTCAGATTTGTAAAATATAAATGGTTCACTGAATTTCTTGTAGGAAGAAACTCTGTTGTTCAGTTCTTCAATCAATATATCCAGAATCAAAAGGAAAGACATCTGTAAGTCATTTGAGTTATCATTTCCTTCAGAGTCTGAATCAGACTCATGAAAGAATCTTTACTTTTTCTTAATGCGTTTCTTATCCTGATCAATTGTAGTCATGCTACAAAGAGATTCCAATTTCTTCTGTCCTAGATTCTTGAAAACTTCATATCCCATTTTCATTTCTCCAAGAAACCAACCAAAGAACTATACCAATTATAAACAGTGACTACATCCATGTCTGCTGTTTGTAACTGTTTACTTGCAACATTGAACCTTTCAAGAATGGAATTCCAAATTACAGTCATAAAATATGTCTCAAGACTACACAACTTCTTCATTATGACTTTAGCTTCAGATTTCACTAAAGACTTCTCACTTTCATTCCCCATTATTGAGAACAGCACTCTAACGATTACCTCGCCATCTTTGTTCAAGTTTCTTCTCTAGCAGACCATCGAGTTATGCAGAGAGACTTGACACTCAAGTTCTCTTTGCTGAAAAATGTGATTAAGTGATTCTAACGATGACTATAAGCACTGAAAAAATTAAATCTTTCTTGCAAAATGTCAAAGAAATAAGTTGCTTGGTTATATTTTGCTGCACTTGAACCCACCAAATTCAGAGTGTGTGCTGAACAAGGACTATAGAAAGCATAAGGAGAGAGAGCTCTGGTTCTAGCTTGCAAGCCTGAATAAATACCTGACATATGTGGTGCATTGGCATAACTCTGTTATCTATGTCCAATCCATGCCTCTCAAGACAGTTTATCACTGCATTTGATAGATCCTGGCAACTATGTCCTGGATTTGACACAAATTCAACAAATCGCTCTTCAGCTAGCCCCTCTTTGTTGACATAACGAAGACAAAATTTAATTGGTCATTATGTGCAATATCAGGGCTGGAGTCAACAATTATAGAGTAGTATTTTGCCGCAGTAACTTATGCCACTATTTCTTCGACAACTCTCTTTCCCATGATTTTGATTTTTTGCTCATATATAGCAAAATACAGATATGAAGTTTTTCCACTTCCAGAATCCTTATATAGTGACATGCGGCTAGCAAGAAATGGATCAAATTCAGCAATAAGTTCCATGCACATTAAAAAGTTACCATTATCAACACTTCCAAAAATTTCATCATTGCCACGGAAAGAAGTCCTCGAGAGGAAAGTTGCTTCACAACAAGTTGTGAGAATAATTTTCCATCTATCCTTGTCAAATTGGAACTTCTGTTTTTTTAAACTAAGAACACAGTCTCAGTATCTTGAACTGTTTTCATGAGTTGCAAATACCTCTGGATGTTTCCAGTATGAGAAACCACCTGCCAAGTCTGATGTTCCTCCAAAAAAGAGTACATGGTGCACAAAAGAATGTTCCCTGACTTTCAGAATATACTAAATAATCTCTGTTAATAATTTCATTGTTCGCCAGCTTTCTCTGAAAAATACACTAGTGCAACATCTTGTGGCACCAACTGTAAACTGATGTTTCGACTTAGAAAAGCCACCTTTTTTGTTTTGTTTTACTCCGATCATTGCAATATAGTCCTGTGTTTTGTCAGTTTTTTTTTTCCAAAGAAAAGGATCAGCACTAATTGTAAAGTGTTCGTCAGCAGCGATGGAAGTTCCACCTTCACTTTCGTTTGATTAAAGGTTTTTTTGTTTTTTTTTTGTTTTCATCTTTAGATTTATTTGTCTTCAACAGCTTCACTTGGCGAGGGGTTTCTTCTTGACAGGAGCTCCTTGGGATCGATTTTATAAATACATCAAGGCGTGGAACTTTTCTCAATGCGGCTTCTTCTCTTTTTCTTTTATCTTTCGCCAATGAGCCCCACTAAGTCTCTTTCGTCCTGTCATTTTATTCAGTGACAATCGACACTGAAACAGGGAAAACGAAAGAAAATATGATAAACAGTTGAAAAACTTACAAGATTCAAACTTAACCTACTACTTCATTATGCCGGAATGCCGTCTCATTAAATATAAAACAACTCAATATAATTACAATAATAATAATAATAATAATAATAATAATAATAATAATAATAATAATAAAATAATAATAATCATTATTGTTCATTACCTCAGCTAAGAATACATAGAAAATTAATGTTAATGAATAACAATACACACTGCTTGACCCTACAATTTTTTGCGTGTGTTAATCAATTCTCACTATTGGTAGGCGTTTCGCTTTATCTCCACTACGTGCGCATAGCGTGCAAACTAATCAGCATAGACAACATGCGTCAATTAATATTCCTCTAGGAGCGGCAAATTTAAATGAACTTGACGTTTCATGACTATGCCTTTTTTACTTTCTCTACGCGTACCATGTATATAGTGTATAGAGAAGGTATTGCACTCCACCAAAAAATTCGATCCCGAGATTTTAGAGGAAATATATGTTTTAGGGTCTCCTGTATCCGAAAGATATTTTCACAAAAAGGTCCGTGTGTCTGTGAACACGATAACTCAAAAAGGAAGAGTGGTAAAATACCAAACTTGGTATTTAAGTTTAGTATCTTCCAGGGATGTGACACGAAGATTTTGAGAACCCCCCCACCCAATCTATCCTTTACATGGAACTTTTTTCGAAAATTTTGATTTTATAAAAAATAACTAAGGATTTTGGTTAAAATATGGTATATTAAAGATATTTACTTGAAAAATAAAATGCATATTTTGAGTTTTCTGGGAATAGCCTCTGAAGACTACTTTATTCTGAGTAAATTTTACGGAATTTTGCATAACTGCTAAACGGTAAGAAATGGACAAAAACTTTCCACACAAGAAATGTAGAGCACATTAAAACACAATTTATGTTGACGTAACTTTTCTCATACATGAATTAACAAATAAAGGAACTTCAGTGACATAGGAACCAGCTTTTGACTATCACCTTGACCTATTTGGCTTCTACTTACAAGGAAGCAAGTAATAAGACTATTTCTGTGTTCTAAAAAAGTTCCATTTAAGGGTAGTTGGGGGTGGGGGTTTTCTTGAACATCTTTGTGCCGGATCCTTGAAAGATACCCAGCTTAAATACCAAGTTTGGTATTCAACGGCCTTTTCGTTTTTGA